>JAUELO010000179.1:36693437-36718819 GCA_032357855.1 Amphibolips quercusostensackenii | reverse complement strand
TGAACGTTCAATCAGTCGAGCGCGGAAAACTAACATGAATTTTTTCACTGAAATAGGTATAAAAAGGCGAGAAAGTATAATTTAAAAAAAAACTTAATTTTTTCAAAAGTTGACTTATCAACGTTTAGTTTTTCCTGTTTAAATTATTAAATGCATGTAAAAATCCTACAATGCCCGTAGAATTGTTAAAAAATTGGAATATTTGAGTGAGATTCATTAATTAAAAAACCTTCATTTGTTTACTAAATTATGTATAAAAGAGCGAGTATGTATGATTATTGAGGAAAACTTAGATTCGTTAAGAAGTAGACTTAGCACCGTGTAGCTTTACCTGTTACAATTGACGAAAACATCAAATTTAAAACAAATAGTTAGTAAATTTTTGATTCTAATAATAATTAAAATAATAATATAATAATGGTACTTTGTTTTTAGGCACCAACTATTATCTAAAGAGAAAGGAAAAATATAAAACTCTGAATAAATATTTTTAAATAAACAATATAAACTTGTAATATTGCTTTCTGCAGTAAGCCTTCAGTTATTTTCCAAAATAAGTTACAATTAACATGTGAAAAAACATAGAAAATAATAAAGATAAAATTTGTTTAGAGAATAATAGTAATAATAGGAAAGGAGATAAAGTCTGTTTGGTTGATACAAGTGCAAAGTAAAAGGTTAAATGCCCCGCGTCTCTGATTTTTTTCGTAATGGAGATTAGAAAGTTGTAGGTACCTCGGTTACTTCGAAAGGTTGCATTATTAGCCGCTCAGCCTAGACGTTCGTTGCAGCTCGCCTATTTCCGATGAAGAATGTTATGATCTGTGTGGACGTTTGCATGTCAGACGTTTATGATCAGCTGTAACTTTCGTCGTACGACCTGTTCCGGTACTTTCTTACTTCTCAGAATTAGGAGAATTCTAATCACTGAAGAATAAATTACATTACTCAGGAAGTCAATCATTAAAATGTGATTTATTGTGGGTTTCTTTTTTTTAATTTTGATTGATGCTTGACTCCTTAAATGCAATAAAAAATGTTCTCAGGGTAACCCATAAAAACTGGAAAACCTAGAAATGTCATGGATTTTTTTGAGAGTGCTTAAATTAAAAAAAATGATACTTTTAAATTAAAAAAGGTTGTTTTATTCATTTGTAAAAGAAAATTTATAGTACTGGATATTTAAATCATACTTTTTATTATATTAATAACTAGAATCAGGAAAATATATTTTACTGAAAATATTAATAGCTTCAAAATCCAACCATTTGGTTTATTTTTGTTCATTTCTTGACTGAAAAATCTTTCTTAGTTGAAAATTTAACTTTTTTGTTAAAAATTCATTTTTTTGGTTTAAAAATTAATCTATTTCAGTAGAAAAATCAACTTTTTTGGTTGTAAATGCAACTTCTTAGTTGAAAATTAATTTTATTATTGAAAATTCATATTTTCCGGTTAAAGATTTAACTATTTTGTAAACAACGTTGGAAAATTAATCTATTCAGGTAGAGAATTCAACTACTTTCTCAAACATTCAACCATTTGGTCGAAAATTTATGCTGAGGATTTAACTATCTTGTCCAAAATTAACTTTTCTGGTGAAAATTCATATTCTCGTTTTCAGAAATTAATCTGTTTTGGTTGAGAATTCAACTACGTATTTTGTTGAAAATGAAACTATTTTTTTAAATGAAGTTTCTTGTTTATGATTCATTTTTCGAAAATCAATCTGTTTATGTAGAAAATTCAACTATATAATTAAAAATTATATTATGTGGTTGAAAATTATACATATATACATATATATTTTTTTTAATCGTCTTTTTGGCTTGAAATTCCAACTATTTGGTTAAAAATAAACTTTTTCGATGAAAATAAATATTTGCGTTTTTCGGAAATTAATCTGTTTAGGTAGAAAGTTCGAGTATAAGATCGAAAATTTCACTGTTTTGTTGAAAATTTAACTATTTGGTATAAATTTAACTTTTTTTGTTGAAATATCAACTGTTACATTATTTCTAAAATTAATATTAAAAAAAAATTAATTACATGGTTGAAAGTTGAACTAATTTATTAATAATTATTTTTTTATTGAAGATTCATTACTATAATCAAAACTTTACATTCTTGATTAAAAATTTAACTATTTATTTGAAAATTTATCTTTTTTTGGTAGAAAATTAATCTTCTTGGTTAAAAATTTATCTTTTTTGATGAAAATTAATATTTTAGTTTTTCACAAATTAATCTGTTCAGGTAAAATATTCAACTATATGCTTTAAAATTCGAATGTTTGGTTGAAAATTACCTTTCTTTTGTAAAAAAATCGTCTTTTTGGCATGAAATTCCAACTTTTATTTGGAAATGAACTTTTTTGTTAAAAATTAATATTTGACTTTTTTGGAAATTAATCTGTTTAGGTTAAAAATTTAACTATATGATTGAAAATTCAACTGCTTGGTTGAAAATGAACTTTGTTGTTGAAAATCCATCTTTTTGGTTTAAAAATTAATCTCTTTTAGTAAAAAGTTCAACTTTTTTGGTTGTAACTGCAACTTATTGGTTAAAAATTAATTTTCTCATTAAAATTTATATTTTCTGGTTAAAAATTTAACTATTTTATAAATAAATTTAGAAAATTGATCTATTTATGTAGAGAATTCAACTACTTTTTTTAACATTTAACTTTGGGTCGAAAATTTATGTTAAAGATTCAACTATTTTGTTAAAAATTAACTTTCTTGATAAAAATTCATATTCTCGTTTTCTAAAATTATTCTGCTTTGGTTGAGGATTCAACTTTTCTGTTGAAAATCAAACTATTTGGTTGGAAATAATTTTTGTTGTTGATAATTTATATTTTCGGATTGAAAAATCAATAGTTTTGCAGAAAATTCGTCTTTTTGGCTTCAAATTTTAACTGTTTGTTTGAAAATTGTCTTATTTGTTAAGAACTAATATTTGCAGTTTTCGAAAATTGATCTGTTTTGGTAGAAAATTCAAATATATACTTGAAAATTCAATTATTTGGTTTAAAATTACATTTTTTTCTTTAAAAAATTCGTCTTTTTGGCTTGAAATTCCAACTATTTGGTTAAAAATGAAATTTTTTTGATGAAAATCAATATTTGAGTTTTTCAGAAATTAATCTGTTTAGGTAGAAAATTCAAGTATATGATCGAAAATTCAATTGTTTGTTGAAAATTACCTGTTTTTTAGAAAATTCGTCTTTTTGGCATAGAATTCCAAATATTTGTTTGAAAATAAACTTTTTTTGTTAAAAATTAATATTTTTGTTGTTCTGATATTTAATCTGTTCAAGTAAAAAGTTAAACCTGATGATTCAAAATTCAACTATTTGATGGAAATCTAACTTTTTTTTTAGAAAATTCGTTCTTTTGGCTTATAATTCCAACTAATTGGTTGAAAATGGACTCTTCTGTTAAAAAATAATATTTGCGTTATCGAAAACTAATCTTTTTAGATAAAAAAAATTTAACTATATGATTTCAAATTCAACTGTTCGGTTGAAAATTAACTTTTTTGTAGAAAAATCGTCTTTTTGGCTTGAAATTCCAACTATTTGGTTAAAAATGAACTTTTTTGTTGAAAATTAATTTTTTTTTTTCGGAAATAAATCTGTTTAGGTAGAAAACTTAACTATGTGATTAAAAATTTAACTGTTTTGTTACAAATTAACTTTTTTCAGATAATTCATATTTCTATTTTTCAAAAATTAATATGTTTAGATAGAAAACTTAACTATACGATTAAAAATTGAACAATTTGGTTGAAAATGAGATTTTTTGCTGAGTATTCATATTTTCGTTTTTCAAAAATTAATCGGGTTTTTGTTGAGGATTTAACTATTTTGTAGAGAATTAAACTATTTTGTACAAAATTTACCCATTTGGTAGAAAATTAACTTTTTTGTTGAAATATCAACTGTTACATTTTTTGTTGAGAATCAATCTTTTTTTATTAATTCAAGTGCTTGGTTGAAAGTTCAACTACTTTATTAATAATTTTTCTTTATTGAAGATTTACCATTTGAGTTAAAACTTTATGTTCTTGATTGAAAAATTAACTATTTTGCTACAAATTGATCTTTTTTGCTAGAAAATTAATCTTCTTGGTTCAAAATATATCTTTTTTGTTGAAAATCAAACTATTTTGTTGAAAATTCATATATCTTAATCAAAATGCAATATTTTTATTTGAAATGTTTGAAATTTAAAGCGTTGCAAATTTAATTTAATAGGATACCCACGTTTATTTCACTAAGATTTTTTTTTTGATATTTTCGTAATAAAATCTTCTTATTTCGGATTGTTTAATAAATTTAGTAAATAACAATTTAACCATTCACATATGGATAATTAAAGGGGTAATTCAAGTTTTATTAAATGCTTTTAAGGAGTGCACGATCAGAATTATTTAAAAAATGCGATACCTAATATTTATAATAATTATTATTTCTATTATCAGGGTGTCTATTTACCAGAAAAATAGAAAAACCGGAAAAATTCTCGGAATTTTGTTCACCGGCAAAAAGCTGTTAAATGATCGGGAATTTTATTCAGTAGCTGGGAAACTTTTAAATATACTAACATGGGGATTAAAAGTGTTTTCATATTATTTAATACTTTAGTTCTGAGTTGAAACAGTAAATTTTCTAAAAGGATTCTAATTCTAAAATTTGATTAAAGGAATATAATTTTGATAATTGGAACAGGGAATTCCCGTAAAAAATGATAATTTTGACTTTGAAAAAGCGGATTTCCTGAAGAATTATTATTTTGATTTCAGGACGGGAAATTTCCGTAAACAATCATGATTTTTATTTTGGGACAAGGAATTTTGGACAATAATCTTCTACTGAAGACTTTTAAAATGTAACCCTCTTGAAACTTGATTAATACTCAACTCTTGATATTAGATTTCTTATCTTATTGTTTGATTGTATAACAATTAACAGGTTTTAACATTTTTAGATTCTAAACACGTTTTAAAATATAATATTATTCCAAAAGCTTAAACAATTCAACACAATAATTAAAAATATTTATAGTTTGATATTATGCTAGTACGAATCCAATCAGAACTTGACAGGATCGTTTAAACTTCTCCATTCCCATTCGCAAATTTTCCTCAGAACTGTTGCAGCTGAGGTTGCACTTATTTAAAATTGACATTAGACCATTCACTTTGCCACTTATACATTATTTTTCTTTGCTTGAAATTTACGACAGCATAAAAAAGTGTATGCAAACTAAGAGAGTGTTAATGATTTTAATAGGTTTTAACAGCTCAAAGCACTTATAAATTTGAAGGCATTAAAATTGTAAATCTTCTACTTTAAAAATAACAAAACACATAAACATTTTTGTGTTTCATTTTATTTATTTATTTTAAAGTATTCAACTTTAAAACCTTATTTCCAAGTCTTTATTATTGTAAAATTTAAATCGTAAAGTACTTTAATTTGCATACGTCATTTTTGAAATCATTAAATTCATAACTTTAATAACAGCAAACTCAACAAAATTTGAACTTTGTGAATCGCAAACGGCTAAATTATACAAACAAATCAGGCAAATACTTTTAATAAAAAAAGTAATATGAGTGGAAGAAAAACAAAGGTAATATCAAAAATTCCTTTTCTTTCTCTCGTTTTTCAATTTTTTGTCTTCTTTAAAGAATAAATATTTACACCAGGTTTCTTATCTGCTTTGCTGGATTTTCGAATTTTGCAGTAAGTAGCTTAAAACTTTGTTTAAAATCTTCTACCTAGTTCAAAATTAAAATATTATTCGGAGGAGACCTAAAAAGTTTTATATTTCTCCCAAAAAATAAAAAAAATAAAAAAATGAAGAAAATGTAACACCTGTAAAAATCTCGTTCATAATTAATTCTATTATAGTTTTGTTAAAATAATGTATACTAACGTATTTTGAGGTGCTGATTACGAAAATAACCTCGAAAATATTCGCGAATTATATTCTCACGATTGATTTGAAAAAATAGTATTCAAATTTCCAAAAATAGCAATTATTGGACATTTTTAAAGCTGAAAAAGGTATAGAGTGTGACAGAAATTCTTGCTTGCCTTTTCAAGCTAAAAAAATCATGATTTTATGTATAAAAAAGATTTCATAAACATTTATAATTTATTAATAAAACAAAATTGATTTAACATATTATAATTTTAATGTTAGTTATACGAACTTTTAATCTTCAATATTTAATTATTTGAAATTAATTAACTTTTAAATATTAAAATTAAACAACAATGAGTGTAGTTCATAGAAAAAATTTTAGTCTACTAATATTTAATGTAAATGAAATCCCTGACCGTTTACATTTATTTTAATATAATACATTTATTTTTATATTGTTTCCTTTTAAAATTTAATTACATTCCGTGGAAGAACCTAAACATTGAAAGAAGTCAGTTATTAAAAAAATATTTCTTATTATTTTTTTGGGCAAAAATACAAATGTTTTTTGGTCCCCCCTGACTGATATTTCACTTCTGGTCTAAAAAGAAGGTTTTACAAAAGGTTCAAGATATTCACACCTAAATTCGGCAAAGTCATCAAAGTAAAGCTGCATCAAATTTCTTCTTCTTTCAGTACTCCTCAAGAGCACCTTGATTTTTTTACCGGTTCTGACATGTTAAACGTTTTTTATTGTTCTCTAATTATTATTGCGTGATGGATAAAAACCGAAACGTTGGTAAATTTTTGTAAATATTTTTTGTCCAAAGAATAAAACACATAGAAATGAAGAAAGACAAGCGAAATAAAATAAGTAAGGGGATTTGTAAATTACTCTAAATTGAGCCTAGTTAGAACTAGAATTGTTTAAATTTCTAAAATTGCCCTCGCAAATTTAATGCACGTACAATTGTTGCAATTACGTTTTGCTCTAATTTAAAATTTACATCAGACAATTTTCTTTCACATTCTAATAAATTATGTTTCTTTGTTTATGAATATGACAAAATATATGCAAAGTAAGAGAGTGGTAATGATTGTTATAGCCTTTAGTGCCTCGAACTGAAGTAAGTCAAGACTTGTGGAGTTTTATTTCCGCGAAGGTAAATTATTGCCGACCGGGAGATTGCAGGTTCACGACAATCGGGAAAGTATAAAAATCAGTCTTGGTGAGAGTCGAATGTCGAATGTCGAATGTCGAATGTCAAATGTTTCTTGCCATTTAGGTATTTACGCTTTTATGTGTAGAGAGACAGTCATGTTTACGTTTACGCAATGCACCAGTGTACAATCTACACTCAGCATTGGCGAACAATGGTACACGTGAGTGTATTCTTTTCCCTTTGAAATTGAAATAAACGCGATAAACCAGAAACCTGCAAAGCATCGGGTAATTTCATTTTTTTTCAAACCTGCACTTCACATCCTCCACTCTTTCCCCTTCCGACATCCTGGCTATCTTCTGCATTCACGTTGTCGCTTGAATTTCCCGTTTCCTGTTTCCCTCTTCTGATGTTTCCCTATTTTTGTTTTTTCACGTATCTTTGTATGTCATTTGGTCTGTCCGTAAGAGCACATGCTTTTAATTTATATCGACTGGGTAACTACGTAGATTGCGTAATATTGCGACACGCCCCTGACTCTTTACGTTCGCAGAGCCTGGACTTGAGCCGAAGATTATAATCAAAACCAAGCTCAAATCATAGTTCGACTGTATTAAATTTGTGTATGGATATATAAACTTATGCTCCCCATACGTCAAATTCTTATTCTATCATAAAAAAGAGGTTGCGATTATATCTATATATTCAAAATTTCATTATTCTATTTTTGGTTAAAAATTTATATATTTCATTGTAAATATATCTTTTTTGGTAGAAAATGAATCTTCTTGGTTGGAAATTTAGTTACTATTTGGTGGAAAGTTTAATACAAAATTCATTTTATTATTTGAAGAGCCATTTCTTTTGCTGAAAATTCAACGACTTTTTTAGATTTATTTTTTTTATTAAGTTTTTAACCAAAAATTTCATTATTTTGTCTTTGGGTAAAATTGATTGTTTTTACTTAAAAATTCAGAAATTTCGTTAAAAATGCAACAATTTCTTTAAAAATTGATGAATTTTATTGCAAGTTTGAATTTTTTGGTAGAAAATGAATCTTCCTTATTGAAAATTGGACTTCTTTGTTAACTGTTTTGTTGAAAATTGTTTTTTCTTGATCATTTTTTTAACTGAAAATTTCATTTTTCTATTTTTTGTTGAAAATTCAACAATTTGGTTAAAAATTTATATACTTTATTGTAAATAAGTCTTTTTTGGTAGAAAATGAATCTTCTTGGCTGGAAATTCAGTTACTACTTAGTGGAAAATTTAACTTCTTTGTTAAAAATTCATTTTATTATTTGAAGAGCCATGGTTTTTCTGAAAATTTAAATACTTTTTTAGATTTATTTTTTGTTATTAAGTTTTTAACCAAAAATTTTATTATTTTGTATTTTAGTAAAATTGATCGTATTTACTTAAAAATTCAACAATTTCGTTAGAATGCAACAATTCCTTTAAAAATTGATAAATTTTATTGTAAGTTTGAATTTTTTGTTAAGAAATTATTCTTCTTCATTAAAAATTAGAATTCTTTGTTAACTGTTTTGTTGAAAATTGTGTTTTTTGAAATAATTTTTTCAACTGGAAATTTCACTCTTCTATTTTTTGTTGAAAATTCAACAACTTGGTTAGAAATTTATATATTTTATTGTAAATATATCTTTTTAGGTAGAAAATTAATCTTTTTGGTTGGAAATTCAGTTACTATTTGGTGGAAAATTTAACTTCTTTGTTAAAAATTCATTTTATTATTTGAAGAGCCATTCCTTTTGCTGAAACTTCAACTACTTTTTTAGATTTATTTTTTTTTCATTTAGTTTTCAGCCAAAAATTTCATTATTTTGTTTTTTGGTAAAATTGATCGTTTTTATCTAAAAATTTAACAATTTCGTTACAAATTCAACAATTTATTTAAAAATTGATGAATTTTGTTGTAAGTTTGAATTTTTTTGTAGAAAATTATTCTTCTTCATTGAAAAATGGAATTCTTCGTTAACTGTTTTGTTAAAAATTGTGTTTTTCACAATAATTTTTTCAACTGGGAATTTCACTTTTTTATTTTATGTTGGAAATTCAACAACTTGGTTAGAAATTTATATATTATATTGTAAATATATCTTTTTAGGTAGAAAATTAATTTTCTTGGTTTGAAATTCAGTCACTATTTGGTGAAAAATTTAACTTCTTTGTTAAAAATTTACTTTATTATTTAAAGAGCCATTTCTTTTGATGAAAATTCTACTACTTTTTTTAATTAATTTTTTTAATTAATTTTTTAACAAAAAATTTCATTATTTTGTCTTTCGGTAAAATTAATCGTTTTTACTAAAAAAGTCAACAAATTTGCTAAAAATTCAACAATTCATTTAAAAATTGATGAATTTTATTTTAAGTTTAAATTTTTTGGTAAAAAGTTATTTTTCTTCATTGGAAATTGAAATTCTTTGTCATATGTTTTTTTGAAAATTGTGTTTTTTAAAATAATTTTTTCAACTGGAAATTTCACTCTTCTATTTTTTGTTGAAAATTCAACAACTTGGTTAGAAATGTATATATTTGATTGTTGAAAATTCATTTCATTATTTAAAGATCCTTCTCTTTGTTTAAAAATTCAACTACTTTTTCAGATTATTATTTTTTAAACTGATTTTTTAAGGAAAATTTCAATATTCTATTTTTGCTTGAAAATTTAACAATTTGGTTGAAAATATATGTATTTTGTTGTGAATTTATATTCTTTGGCAGAAAATTAATCTTCTTGTTGAAAATACAGTTACTAATTGGTTGAGATTTTAACTTCTTTGTTAAAAAATTATTTAATTATTTGAAAACCCCTCTGTCTTGCTGAAAATTCAACTATTATGTTGAAAATTGGTTTTTAAAAAAAATATTTTGTTGGTAGAGATTTAATCTTTGAGGTTGATAATTCACTTACTACTTGGGTAGAAATTTAACTTCTTTGTTAAAAATGTATTGTATTATTTGAGAGCCATCGTTCTTATTCAAAATTCAACTATTCTTTTTAATTTACAAGAAAAATTCATTTCATTAATTAAAATTTAATTATTATATTTTTTGTTGAAAATTGATCGCTTTTAGTTGAAAATTTAACATTTTGGTTGGAATTGCATTTATTTTATTTTTAGTTCGTTATTTCTGGTAGAAAAGTAATCTTTTTGTTTGAAAATTAAATTACTTAGTCAAAGATTAAACTTCTTTGTGAAAAATTTATTTTATTTTTTGAAGAGCCATCTCTCGGTCTGAAAATTCAACTACTGTGTTGGAAATTCCTCTTTTTTAAATAATTTTTTAAATTACAAATTTCATTATTCTATTTTTAGTTAAAAATTCATCAAATTAGTTGAATTTTATGTATTTCATTGTAAATTTATGTTATTTGGTAAAGAATGAATATTCCTGGTTGAAAATTAAATTACTACTCGGTTGAAAATTACACTTGTGATAAATTCATTGTATTATTTGGAGATCCATTATTATGGTTACATATTTAAGTATTGTTTTCAATTCTTCTATTTTAAATTATTTTTTTTAACTTAAAATTCAAGTATTGTATTTCTCCTTAAAAATTAGTCGTTTTTAGTTAAAAATTTAACTTGGTTATAAGTTGAACATTTTTTTCTTAAATTCATTTTATTATTTGAAAAGACATTTCTTTGAAAAATTAATTCTTTCGAATTAAAATTTAGTTATTATATTTTTGGTTAAAAATGGATCGCTTTTAGTTAAATATTTAACATTTTGTTGAAAATGTATGTATTTTATTGTGAGTTCGTCATTTTTGGTAGAAAAGTAATCTTTTTAGTTAAAAATTGTCTGAGAATGTCTGAAAATGTCTGAGAATTCAACTACTTGTTGGAAATTTCTTCTTTTAAAAAATTTTTTTAATTAAAGATTTCATAATTCTATTTTTAGTTGAAAATGTATCAAATTGGTTGAAAATTTATGTATTTTATTGTAAATGTATGTTATTTGGTAAAGAATAAATCTTCTTGGTCAAAAATTTAATTACTGCTTGGTTGAAAATTACACTTGTTACAAATTCATTGTATTATTTGGAGATCCATTATTATAGTTAAATATGCAACTATTGTTTTTAATTCTTCAGTTTAAAATTGATTTTTTTAACTTAAAATTCAAGTATTATATTTTTAGTTATAAATTGATCGTTTTCAGTTAAAAATTTAACTTAGTTGAAAGTTAAACACCTTTTTTAAAAATTCATTTAATTATTTAAAAAGACATTCCTTTGTTTAAAAATTTAATTACTTAATTAAAAGTTGATCTTTTTTGCTAAAAATTTACTTTATTATTCAAAATTTCATCTCTCTGATTGAAAGTTCAACTATTTTATGGGAAATTGTTTTTTTCAAATAATTTTTTTAACTGCAAATTTTGATTTTTTTTTCTTTAAAATGAAAATACAATGTCTCCATTTTGACTGAAAACCTTTAAACTTCACAATTTCTTTTTTACATTCACAACAGAAACAAAAATAACACTTTATATATTATATAATATTTGAGCTATTTTCAATATTATTCAAATGTAGAAAATACATTGTTTATAAGAGAAATGTACCGTTTTTAAATATTTTAAATACTAATCCTATTTAGAAAAATCAGATTCTTAACAAATGTATGATTGTTCACAATTAAAATTTTAACATTTTTGATATCAACAATTGACATAGGCGCGCGCTACAAGAGCGCGCATAGCAATCTAGTAGAGAAATAAAAATCAAGTGAGATGAAATTATTATTTTATACACGAAGATATCAAAGTCAGCAAGTATAATATTTTAACGTTTTGGTATAAAATATATTAACCAAATTTTCTTACTTGAAAAAGATGTCTGCTTTTTTGTATTAGAAAATTATTTTGTGCTCTTATCTTTCGTATTGTTGAACATTTCATTATATTGCTTTATTTTATGAAATAAGAAGCCTTAGTTACGCAAGTTCTTTTTTGAGTGATACTTTTTTATTTTAAAAGTGCCCTCTAGTGGAAAATTACACATACACGAAGTGGACGAACATGCCGGGTTTTATGTCAAGCTCGTCTTTCTCTTTTTTTTATCATTTAACCCATTTAGTTTATCTTATATTTTATACTTTTTTTTCGTTTTTTTTCCACCGCGGGAGTCTACTGATATTTTTTAAATGAAGGCTATGATTTTCTGTAGCGAATTTCCTACCCAAATAATTTTTAGAGCGAAATCAGTGTTTCGAGTAGTGGAAAAAGTTGTGCATGGTCAGTCTCGAAAATTAAAGCCGTTTTAGTTTTGTGAACTGAATAAAAATTGCATGCTCTTACGGCAAAGCTGTGAGAATTAGAATTTTTAAAGAACACTCACCTTGAAAATATGTAAAACTGGGAGATGTCAGAAAATTTGTATATACTAGTAAAAACCTGGAAATTACAGAAATTTTTTTTTAAAGGCAGGAATTTTTTTCGAGCGTGCTTAAATTTTTTAAAATTTTAATATAAAATGATATCAAAATGTTTTTTTTATTTATATAAGTAACTTAATAGTACTGGATTAAAAATATCTTTTATTCAAAATATTAATATGTTAAATATACACTGAATTTTAAGTATGAAGACGAAATATGAATTTATTTTCGTTTTTAAGTTAAGAGCTTATAATTCAACCATACCCAGGTGGATAATAAGTTTGGGTATTGTAAAGGCACTTTTTCCGGGGTTTGAGTAGACACTCTGGTTTAAATTTATGGATTAATGTTTAAATATATAGAATGATTAAAACTCAAATTTGTTTAATTAAAGATTAGCAAACTGATAACACTTTTTGATAAAGTTTTTATTATTTATAATATCTTCCATTAATTAACCTAGAGTCAAGATTTTTCATTAGTAGAATGCAGGATCAAACAATATTCTAATTCAAATTTTAAGTCTTCAAATTGTAAAGTTGCATTGCAAATTTCCTAATTTAAAAGCATGGTAAAATGGTTTTCTTTTAAAAGAATAAAAAATTTTAAGATGTAAAATTGAAATCATAAAATTTGACATTTTGACTTTAAGAAGTTAAACGGGCTTAACGGTGAAGCATTCCAAATTAAAACCTTTCAAGTCTAAATCATCAAATCAATCAAATTGATTGATGGAAAATGTATTCCTGGCTGAAGGGACTTAATTATTTCTTGAATCCAATTAAATCATCATTATAAATGACATCTTTTAAATTGAATAATACTTCCACTGATGTCTGGATAAAACATGTAAAAGCAGTAGAAAAATGATTGATCAATTGCTGCATTTTCTTAATTATATTCTTGTCTTACTATTAAATATCCATGGCTATCCATTTATACAACCACTCAAGTAATTTAGGAAGCAATTTACTAAGTTTTATTTAAGTGAGGCTTTTGACAGTCTTCAGAAATTATAAAATATACATGAAAGGTAAATTTTGAAAGGCACTCAGGAATCGATGCGCTCTTCTCCTGACTAATGAGATAAGTTTGACGAAACAACTTTAAGATAAACATAAGATAAAAGTCTCGCTTCATTAATTAGTCAGTGATGCTACCTCGAATCCAATGAGAAAAAAAAGAAGACTGCATTATGCATTTAAGATCTACGATTTTATCATACAACTGTTTATTAATTAATAGAAACTGAATCCTAGCAAATTAATGCATTTTTAAGAAATAAATTCCTTAAGTTTATTTAGAAATAAAACTGGATCTTTTATAATAACTTTAATTTCATAAAGAAAAAAGCACGCGCGCGATTATTATTTTTTTATTCTCACACAATTTAAAAATTATAATATAAAATTAATGTTTATACAATTTTTTTTTATTTTATAGAATCTATTATCTAAAATAATAGAAAAGAAAAACACGGACAATATTCGTTACAATTGATCTAAATTCATATCTTAACTTCAAATTAAAATTGTTCTAAATTTTAAATTTTATTTTTTAAGTCTAATTATTTTTCATTAAAAATACAAATTTCTGATGAAAAACACGAACCTGAAATTTGTTTTAACATATTTTTAAATCACCGATATCTTGTCGAAAATTTTAAAATATTCTAGAATTATTCGAAAATTGTAAATCTTCGAAATCTGTACTTTTTCCCGCTGGGAAACGCAAGCATGACCTAAAATGGTTCAAAAATGTTTAATTTTTTTTAATTCAGTTATTTTTATGGAAAATATAAATTATATGAAATAATAATACTGCAAAATAAAATCATTGAGCTTAATTGAATCTAAATGAACGATAAATATTCCGAAATTAGAAAGAAAATATCCAGGGTAGGTACACAAATTTTATTTTGGGTTCCTCGTATTCTTTTTTAAATAATTCATTCAATAGCTTACAGATGATGAAAAAGCAAAATTTTACAAATTTTAATATAATTTAAAAGTTTCTAAAAAAATTGTAAATTATTTGCAGACTTTTATTGGAATTTATAACGAACATCACTCAGAAAAAAATTCTTTGGCTCTCAGTTAAAGAAAAGTTTATTTGATTCATAGAAATTTCTTTTAATTTAAAGAAATTTCTTTGAATAAAAAAATGTTTTTTTTTGGTCTAATGAAAATTTTTCTTTCATTTAAAATAATTTTCTTTTTTGTAAAGTTATCTTTGGTTAAATGAAACAAAATTTTAGGGAAAATTTGACTCAATTTAAAAGATATGTTTAGGACTTTTAGAAGTTCGGAAGATATCTTTTAAAGTGACTCGAACTATTCCTAAAATTTTAAAAAATGTTTTAAGATTCAAAAAATTACCGCTAAATCTTTCAAATATTCTCGACATTTGTAGAAATATTTTGGAATGTTTTGATACCTTTTCAAGTTTTCTTTGAAAATTTATTTTTCAAAATCAATTAAATTATTATTTCCAAAACGTTTACACTTTTTAAATATCTTTTAAAATTATTTGAATTTTTCTGAAATTTACCTTAAAATTCTGAAAAATGTCCTTCAAACCATGTAGATTATTTTATGACAATTTCGGAAATCTTTTTTGATTCTTAAATTTTTCAAAGATATTTTCTTTAAATTAATTTAAAAAAATCAGAGTTAATTTTTTTATGAGTTTTAAGAAAAATTTCTTATTATCGCAAAATCTTTCAAAATCTTGAAGAATCTTCAAAATATTTGTTTCTAAATATTCATAAATGTACTTCTTTAAAAACTTTTTTGAAATCTTTTCAGGTTTTTAATTAACTGTACTTTTTTTAAAGACTTTTAAATGTATCTAAAACTAACTCCAATTTTTATGAAGCTTTGTAATCTTGTTAATTCAAAACTTTTGCTTTAAAATCGTCCGCACTCTCTTTTGGAATTTTAAGAGATAATTCAAAATGTTTTAAAATCTTTCTCAACTTTCTTTAAAAATTTACCTTTTTAAATAAAAAATCATTTTAAATTTTCTTAGGAATTTAAAGAAATTTTCTCATTATCTGGAAACCTTTCAAAATTTACAAGTAATTTTTTCTTTAAATTTAAATACAAAATTAAATAACAATGATTCTTATTTTTGTAAAAGTAGCTTTATGTTACTGTAATTATCTGTTTTCTTGAAAATCCGTTTTTTTTTGTTCGAAAGAAATTCTTCAAACCGAAAATTGAACTGCTACATATTTTATTTAAAATTTAAGTATCTAGTAGAAAATTCATGTATTTTTTTTTAATTCGTTCTTTTTTGGGGAAAATTAATCTTTCGTGTAAAAATAGATCTCATCGCTAGCAACTTCTATTTTTTTTCTCTCTTGACTAAAAAATCTTTCTTAATTGAAAAGTCGCCTTCTTGTTAAATTTAACTGTTTGCAATTAAAAATTAAAACCTTTTAATGTCGAAATATCAAATAATACATTTTCGGTTTAAAACTTATCTTTTCCAAAATGAAAATGTAATTACTTGGTTAAAAGTTAACGCTATCTCTTTAATTAGGAAATGTACTATTTTGTTAAAAATTCATTTTTATTTGACTGAAAATTAATTTTATTTACTGAAAATTAACCTATTCCAATTGAAAATATTTTGTTGAGAATTTTGAATTTTTGTTTAATTAAATATTAATTTGTTTTAATTAAAAATCTTAATTTTTGAAAACAAAATATTTAAGTATTTAGAATTATTTTTTTTTACTGAAAATATTTTTTGAATTGATAATTAACGTTTTTAACTTAAAATATAACTATATAATTTTTGGTCGATAATTTATCAGTTTTTAGCATATTTATCTTAATAAGTTAAAAATCCATGTATTCTGTTGAAAATTTGTCTGTTTCGTTGAAAATTAATCTTCTTGGTAAAAAAGTTATTTTTTCGGTTGAAATTTCAACTAATCCAATTAAAAATTTATCAATTAGTTGAAAATTCATCTTTTTGGTTCAAAATTCAAATTATTCCAGTTCGAGATTCATCATTTTACTTCAAAATTCATCAGCTTGGTTAAAGATTAATTTTTCTCCCTGAAGATTTAAATTTTTCATTTTTAATTAAATAATTTTCTTTTTTAGATTCGAATTCAACTACTTTTATGAAAATTTATATTTTTTGATTGAAAATGCAGCTATGTCATTAAAAATTCATGTATTTTATTAAAAAATCGTATTTTTAGTTAAAAATCAATCTTTTTGTTTAGAAAATCAAAGTATTACAGTTAAATATTTAGCTTTCTGGTGAAATAAAACTACCTGTTTGAAGGTTAAACTCTTTTGTTACAAATTCAACTTTTTGTTTTAAAATTGATCTGTTTTAGTTGAAGACAAATTATTTTGGTTAAACATTCATCAGTAGTTGACCTTTTTTTGGTGAAAAATTAATTTTTTCAACTGTTGATTGAACTATTTAATTTTTTGGTAAAAAAAAATCTGTTCAGTTTAAAGCTGAAAAAGTTGGGAATTTAAAGCTGTTTAAATAGAATTTTATGTAGTTTCTGCCATAATTTTATTTAAATATGCACTAGATTTTAAGCATAAGAGGATAAAATAAAAATTTACTTAAATTATTATTTCGATTCATGTACTTTAGAGATAAATTCAAGAAATGTTTACGTATATTTGTAGCATTATTTAATTATTCGACGCTGCTAACATATTTAACAATATCTTGTAATGTGACTTGTTTTTGATTTTGGATTTTGCAAAATTTAAGGAATAATACGTGTCCGTTCAACAAATATTTAGGATGTTTAGAAGTTTGGCAGGTAAATATCTTCTAAACTGACTCTAACTATTCCTAAAATTTAAAAAAATATTTCAAATTTAAAAAAAATACCTTAAAAATTATTTATTGATAATAAAAAGTCATTGAAAATTTTCTCAGGAATCTCAAGAAAAGTTTTTTTTATTTTAAGGACTTTTAAACTTAAAAAAATTCAAAATTTTGTTTTCAAATCTTAGAACATTTACTTTTTGTTTTAAATTTTAGAAATCTTTTTAAATAAAATTTTTTCTTCATCATTCCCTAAACTTTTAAACCTTCTAAATATCTTTTAAAATTATTTGATTTTTTTTTAAATTCTGAAAAATTAAAGAAATGACTTTAAAACTTCCCGATTCTGTTATGACAATATTGGACATCATTAATTTTTCAAAACAGAAAATTAGCTTAAATTATCCCATGAATTGAAAGAAATATTTTTTATTATCGTCAAATATTTTTAAATGATTGAGAAGTTTTAAAATTTTTATTTTCAAATGTTTAAAAATGTACGTTTTTATCTAACTTCTTTGAGATGTTTTTAATTTTGGAATAAATTTTAAATCTTCTCAACATTTCTAAACGTCTTCTAAATTTTATAGAATTTTATATAAAACTTTGCAATCTTGCTAATTGACAAATTTAGCTTTAAAATCGATAACATTATTTTTCGAAATTTTAAGAAATAATTAAAATGTTTTGAAATATTTTTCAACTTTCTCTTGAAATTAGTTTTTAAAAATGAAAAATCAGTTTAAATGTTTCAAGGAATTATGAGAAATTTTTTTATTATACTAAACCTTTTAAAATTCTTAAAGAATTTCTTTATTTTCTGAAGCTTTCAAAATTTACACATTACATTTTGTATATCAAAGTGCTGAACAACTTTGTTTAATTGATTATAATTATTAAACATATTATTTAAATAATCCTAAATTGCTCATAAACCTAAAGTTTGTAGATTTTTTATTTTAAATGTAAAAAAAAAAATTAGAGCTCCATCCAATTACAAACATGAGTTCTCTGACAACAATAGTTTTGAATTCTTTTGAGTAATTTTGAGATGGTTTCGAGAAATCACGAGAAATTTCAAATTGTTTAATTTTGCGGATCAACAATAAACATTTTTTGAAAACAAAAACTTGAATAAAAAAATTCAAATAAATTGTGCGAAACATTAAAGTTTGCATTTCAAAGTGTTAGAGACCTTTGTGCTATTGATTATTATTATTAAAGTATTGAATATGTTACTATGATAAGGTACATGTTATTTCAACTAAAGAAGATTTTTATTTTAAATAAAAAGTAGTTATATTCATGCCAAAAAGACAATTTTTTAACAAAACAGCTTAATCCTTAAAGAAAACAAAGTAATAGATTTTACCAGTTGCATTTTAAACCAAAAAAGATACATTTTCAACTAAATAGTGACATTGTCAACCAATGAAATAAATTTTTAACTGAAATGATAAGTTTTTAATAAAAAAATTAATTTTTAACAAAGTAGTTTAATCCTCAACCAATAAAGACTAATTTTCAATTAGCCGCATTTTTAACCGGAAAAAGCAATTTTCAACAAAATAGTTTTATTTATAACAAAAAAAAGTTTTTCAGCCAAGAAAGAAAAAAAATTTTACCCAAATTATGATTTGCGGGAATAAATAGTTTTTAATACAAAATAAAAATTTGGAATGAATATTTCTTTTAAGGTTTATTTGTTTATTTGTTTTTAAGGTTATAAAAATATCATTTTCGTTAGATTCTTCAGGAAATTTAAAAGGATTTTTGAAGACTTCAGATATGTCGAAAAAGTATAAGTTTTTTATTTTATAGAATTTTGAAAAATTTTAGAAAAAATTAGACTTAATTTAATAGATATTTCGAAAAATCTTTGAAAATTAAAAAAATTTCGCTCGTATCTTTCAGATTTTTTTTTGACTTCTGCAGACATCTCCTAAAATGGTTTAAAACCTTTTGAAATTTTCTTTGGAAATTGATTTATTAAAATAAAAAGATATTAAAAATTGGCCACGAATGTCAAGAAAAGTTTTTCGTTTTCTTGAAGCCTTTCAAACTTCTTTAAAAGCTTAAAAAATTTCATCGAAATCTTCAAAAATTTACATTTTTGTTTCGAATTTTTGTAAATTTTTCAAAATCATTTTTGAATAATTTCCGAAATATTAAAAACTCTAAATATTTTTTAAAATTATTAAAATTTTTTCAAAAATGTTATTAAAATTGTAAAAAATTAAAAAAATGGCATTAAATCTTCCACATTGTGCTTTGACAAGTTTGGAAATCTTTTGAAATGTTTTGAAAACTTTTTGAATATTCTCTTAAAATTAGTTTTCGAAAATAAAAAAGATTAGTTTAAATTATCCATAAATTCTAAGAGATTGTTTTTATCGTGAAACCTTTCAAGACCCTTAAGAAGCTTCAAAATTTTTATTTCACGATATTCATAAATATAAATTTTTTTAACTTTTTTGAAATGCTTTCATTTTTTAAATTAATTTTAAATCTTTTAAAAACTTAAATATCTCTTAAACTTGATTGAATTTTTGAAGAAACTTTGTAATCTTGCTAATCAAAAAATTTAGCTTGAAATCGTCCATATTCTTTTCCGAAATTTTAGGAAATAACTTAAGATGTCTTGAAATCTTCTTCAATTTTCTCTTAAAATTGATTTTTAAAAATAAAAAATCAGTTTAGATTTTCTTAGGATTTTTAGGAAATTTTTTTGTCATCGTGAAACCTTTTAAAATCTTCAAGAAGCTTTAAAATTTGTATTTTCAAATATTCAAAAATGTGCTCTTTTTCTAACTTCTTCAAAATGTTTATAAGTTTTTAATTAATTTTGAATTTTTAAAACTTTTAAATGTCTCTTAAACCTAATCGAATTTTTCATAAAACTTTGTAATCTTTCTGATTGAAAAATTTTGCTTTATAATCCCCATATTATTTTTCATAATTTCAAGAAATAATTTTAAATGTTTCAAAATCTTTGTCAATTTCCTCTTGAAATGTATTTTTAAAAATGATAAATCACTTAAAACTTTCCCAGGAATTTTGAGAAATTTTTTTCATTCCCTTAAAACATTTTTAAATTCTTAAAGACTTTCTTATTTTAGAAATTTTCAAAAATCTACACTCAGCTTTTTTTATATCAACGTGCTGGGCACCTTTGTTTTAATAATAATTATTATTATTATTAAATGTGATACTTAGATAACCTTACATTTCTCATCAAACTCAAGTTTGCACTTTTTATTTTAAACGGGAAAAAGAACGACAGCGTCATCCAATCATAAATACGGGTTTCCCGACAACAATAGTTTCAAATTGTTTCGAGTAATTTCAAGATGGTTTCGATAAATAATCGAAAATGGCGCAATGCGCTTTTTAATAAATGGGCAAGTAGCAAAAGCGCGCTACGCGCGCGCATGCGTCCTTATAGAAATTCCGAAAAAGATATTCAATTTTGTGGGTTAAGAATAACAATTTTTAAAAATAAAAAACGTCTTTACACTAATACTAACTTTAATTTTTATTCCCTCATAGCCCCACCCGGAAAACCTGGAACATCTGTAATGGGCAGTGAATTTTTATATACATGGAAAAACTGAAAATTTTTTTAGAAAGCGTGCTCAATTAAAAAAAATTTAAGCAAAAAATTAAATAACAATGATTCTTTATTTTTTAAAGTAGCTTTATATTATTAGATTTACCTTTTGTATTAAAATTTTTTTTTTAAATTAAATGTTGTAACGGGAAATTGAACTGTTATATTTTTGGTTGAAAATTTACCGTTTTTGGCTAGAATTCATGTATTTTGTTGCAAATTCGTTCTTTTTGTAGAAAATTAGGCTTCTATTTTGAAAATTCATCTTTTTCTTGAAAATTCAGCAATTTGTTAGACATTTTTTCGATATCTTGACTGTAAAAAATCCTCGTTAGTAGAAAATTTTACTTATGTTGAAAATTCGTCTTTTTGGTTGAATTCAACTAATTTTGATTAAAAATTTAAATATTTCTTGTTTGCAATATCAAAAGTACATTTTTCGTTCAGTATTTATCTTTTTTGAAATAAAAATTTAATTAGTTGGTTGATAGTTAAACTGTGTTGTTCAAAATTAACTTTTTGTATGAAGATTTATAATTTTAATTAAAAATTCATCTCTCTGGTTACAAAATAAGATCTTTTGTTGAAAATTAGTTTTTTTATTTGGCTAAAAATGAATTTCGTTGACTCAAAATCTAACTATTCTAGTTGAAGCTTTAACCACGTTCTTGAAAATTTGTTTTCTAAACTAAAAATGTAACTATTTTAGTTGAATATTCCATAATTTGAGTTGAAAATTCAGCTCTTAGGTTAAACATTTTTTCAAACTAGAAATGTAAGTATTCACTGTGTGGTTAAAAAATTATGTTTTCTTAGTTGAAAATTCTTGTTTTTTGGTATAAATTAATTTTTTTGCATGCAAATGAATAATTTTAATTTGTAATTAATTCATTCGGTTGAAACTTTAATTCTTTTAGTTAAAAATTTATCATTTGAGTTGGAGATGTATATTTTTAGCTTGAAATTCAACTATCCAGTTGAAAATTCATTACTTTATTTCAAATTAATCACTTCGTTTAAAAATGTAACTATTTTTTTTAATTATTTTTTTTGTTCGGTTGAAAATTATTATTTTTTAAACTTAAATGTAATTATTCTAATTGAATATTTTATTATTTTAGTTAGAAATTCATCTCTTTGGTTAGGCATTTATTTTTTTACTGAAAATCCTACTATTTATCTTTTTTAGTTAAAAATTGATTTAATTTGCTGAAAATTCGTCTTTTTTGCAGCAATTAAACTTTTTGGTTAAAAATTCATCTTTTTTGTTAAAAATTTAATTATTCCAATTGAACATTCATTCATTCATTTGCTTACACTTTTTTTTTTGCAGAAAAATTAATTTTTTTAACTGAAAAGTTAACTATTTTATTTTCGGTTGAAAACTGATCTTTTTCTAATTCCTTAAAAGACAAATTCTTAACGAAATAGCTGAATTTTGAACAAACAAACAAAAAAATTTTTTACCAGATACATTTCTAACCATAAAAGATAAACTTTTTATAAACATTACGAATCATCTACAAAAGAGTTTAATTTTAATGCGAAAATATGAATTCACAAGAAAATAAAGTTATTTTTACCAAAAGGACGGATTTTCAACGAAATAGTTACATCTTTGATAAAAAAGATTATTTTTTAACCAGTTGCAGTTTTACCAAAAACAACGAATTTTCAACAACATAGTGAAATTCTCAACAAAAATATATTAATTTTTAAACCAGAAAGACCAATTTTCAATCAAATCGTTCAATTAAAAAAAAAAGATTTTCCAGTCATGAAAGAAAAAAATTTACCCAAATTATATTTTTAGGGGATAAAATATATTAATTTTTAAACCAGAAAGACCAATTTTCAATCAAATCGTTCAATTAGAAAAAAAAGATTTTCCAGTCATGAAAGAAAAAAATTTTACCAAATTATAACTTTAGGGGATAAAATATATTAATTTTCAAACCAAAAAGACCAATTTTCAATCAAATTGTTCAATTTGAAAAAAAAGACTTTTCAGTCATTTAAGAAAAAAAATCATCTAAATTATAATTTTGGGGGATAAATAGTTTTGAATACAAAATGAAAATTTCAAATAAAAATTAATTTTTCAAGTTAATTGCTAATTTTTTAAAAGTTATATAAATATATTATTTTCCTAAGATTTTGGAGAAATTAAAAAAAAAATTTAAGATTTGAGCCATTAATTGGATGTCGTGATAGTATAATTTTTTTATTTTTCAGGATTTTGCACATTATAGGAAAAATTTGAGTAAGTTTGAAAGATATTCATGACTTTCAAAATTTTGAAAAATATTTTTAAACTGAATCAAAATATTTCCAAAATTTTGAAAAATCTTTTAAAATTGTAAAATGGTCCTTAAATCTTTTACATATTTTCAACATTTGTAGAAATCTTTTGAAATGTTTTAAATGCCAATTTGGTTTTCCCTCAAAAATTAATTTTTCAAAATAAAGTCATTAAAGTTTGCCTTAGAAATCTGAAGAGAAAATTTTCATTTTCTTGAAACCTTTCGAATTTCTTAAAAGCTTTCAAACATTTTTTTCGAAATCTTCAAAAATTTACATTTTGTTTTGAATTTTTGTGAAGCCTTCCAAATTTAAAATTATTTTTTATTAATTTCTAAAAAATTTATACCTTCTAGATATATTTTGAAATTATTTGAATTTCTCCAATTTTTTTAAAACATTTTTTTACGAATCTTTCAGATTCTGTTTTGACAATTTTGGAAATCTTTTAAAATGTTGAAAAAGTCTTTTGAAATATTCTCTTAAAATTAATTTTACAACATACAAAAATCAGATTTAATTACCCCATGAATGTGAAGAAATATTTTCATACCTTAAAACATTTTAAAACTTTGTTCCATTGATTATTATTATACTTGAATATATTATTCAGATAACCTTACATTTCTTATAAACCTGAAGTTTGCAGATGAGACTAAGAAGCTTAAAAACAATTTAAATACTTTATAAATATTTATTTTAATTTTAAATGGAATTTAGTATTATTTAACTCCAGATGGTATTCAGTTAAATGAATAACAGTACCACAAAATTGTGCAGCGACCACAGGTTCTTACATACATTCAGGGTGGGGTACACGCAGGGTACAAGGATCGTTCTTACCGTTATTACTGAGCAGCAGGACGACATTCCTGCCTGTTCATCGAGTTGATTTAAATGCCATTTGAAGTAGTTGCGCCCTACGCAAACCACGTAAAACAATTTTTTTAAATTTTGATACACACGATATGAATAATAATTGCTGAGAAGTTATACTTTCACTAGTCAGTAAACAATAGTCAGCTTCCAAAGAGCCTTCTTCGTCATGCTCATAAATTTACAATTTAAATCTCATGTATAAGCTACCTTTTAAAAATAATAAGGCGTCAGATATTTGAAAACAATTAATTTTTTTAATATAACCGAAACAGCGCATTCTTCAAAAAGCCTGCCTAGAATTTAGAATGTTTTTGATCATCTGAAACAAATCAATTTTCGGTTATGAATGGATTATTCTACTGCTTTTATGAATTATCGTTTGCGTACTTTATTTTCAATCAAATTTTGCAAGTGCTTGCCTTGAAATCGGAATTCATTTAATTTTGCAAACTGCTTCGTGTGAATAGATTTTCGGAATTGATAGAATGGTACTGCACGGATTAACGGTAAACATATTAACGAGAATGATTCACGATTGATTGATATGAAACGGTTCTTCAATGATTTTATAATATGTTTGATCAATATTGAGAAGAATTACAAGAAAAAAGTTTATTACGTGATTCTTTGTTTAAAAACTTGTTGGAAAATGTAGAGAGAATCGTGTGAATTTAAACAATTATTGTATATTGAAATCTTGAGTAATTTAGTTCTCGGATATTTAACTTTTAATTTATTAAAGGTTCTTCCAAATTTATTTGAATCATGCAATAAATGTTTAAAATAAACTGAATAAAAGCAAAAGCCATCCTTATTGCTTGAACTTTAAAATTTGAAAGCTTTCGATGTAGTGAGTAACTTTTTAACCAAATTGAATGTTATTTAAACCCAAAAGTCATTTTTTATTTTTTTATTAATTATTTTTTCAATTTAATATAATAAAGTACAATAGTATGTCTGTCTACATTGAAGCAGAAACTTGAAGTTGTTTCGATTGAATGGAAATTCTTCAGTTTGAATTAGATTATGAAATTCTCATTATGTTAGATCGAAATATTATTGTCTAAATTTGGGAAATTTTAAAGTTAGATGCAGGGTTCGTGAATTTCGTAAAAAGGGACTGATTACAGCTACAGTTACTTGGTGAAAATAGTACTTAGTTACATTTCCAGTCACTGACTTAAATAACTTGCAGTTTCTGCAAAGTTCCTTTTTTATGTGCGGAAATAACACACACACACACACACACACACACACA
>JAUELO010000179.1:36348278-36367575 GCA_032357855.1 Amphibolips quercusostensackenii | reverse complement strand
ATATATAAATTATAAGTTTTTCTTAATTAAAAAAACGTGGACCCTAAATTAAATTAGTTTTGAGAAATAAAATGTGTTAATAATAATAAGAATGGCGTTTTGCAATTTTATCATTTTTTCATAGCCTAAAATTTTGCGTAGTCTGGCACACACTGTGTAGTCGGAATCACAAACTTTGTAATCAGAAATCAAAGAGGGTGCAAAAAAAAAATTTATTTTTTAATCAAATTTTCAAGTTTTCTGAACTAATATTTTATAATTATCAAAAATAAACTTTAATAATTATTCAAACTATTATACTGTAGTCTGTAAATTATCAAAATTTCTGTTTATGTAGCACAGTCTTCATAGTCTTTTCCCTTTTTCTTCCTTTCTCACTTCAATGCTAATTGAATTAATAGAATACAGTAAAAAAGTCCAGTTATTTCAGGTTGACAGTAATTTTTTTTTGGTTGAAGAGTCTACTATTATATTTTTGGATGCAAATTAATTTACTTTGGTTGAAAATGCAAACGTCTGGTTTAAATGATCTGTTTTGATTGAAAATGAACCTTTTTGTTGAAAATTCACATTTTCGGGTTGAATATTCAACTGTTTTTTAAAAAATTCGTATTTTTGTTTCGAAAATTTAACTATTCAATCGAAAGTTGAACTTTTGTTAAAAATAATTTTCTTAGTTAAAGATTTATTATTTTAGTTAAAAATACATTTTCTTGGTTAAAATTCATTTAGGAAAAATAAAAATTCATTTATTCCACTTTTCGTTAAAAATGTGTGTATTTTAGTTGAAAATGCAACTATTTGGTTGAAAATTCCATTTCTTGGTTGAAAATAGTTAAAATTAGATTTTTGAACTGGAAATTTAACTATTTGGTTTAAAATTCACCTGTTTGTTTGAAAAATAACGTTTTTGCTCAAAATGAATATTTTTGGGTGAAAATTCTTCTTTTTGGTTTAAAAATTCAACAATTTTGTTGAATTTTTGTCCTTTCTTGACTGACAATTTATCTAAAAATTCAACTTTTTTACTGAAAATTCGTTTATTTGGTTTAAACATTCATCACTCTAGGTTTAAATTTAACTATTTGGTTAAAAGTTCGTGACTTTTACTTAAAAGTTCAACTATTCGGTTGTAAATGAAACTGTTTGGTTAAGAATTTTTGTTTTTGTTGTTGAAAATAAACTGTTTTGTTGAATTTTTTCTTTTAATTTAGAATCAAAGTACTACTTTATTTAATATCGAAAGGAAATCTACTTTTTTATGAATAATTTAATCGCCGAAATCAGAGCATGAAAAAATTCACAATTTTAAATTAGATTTTTAAATTTCCTTCCTTACGGTTCAAAAAATTATTTTTGTAGATTTACCAGTATGGTTGTAAATTAACTTTTTTATTGAAACTTTTTTTTCATAAAAATTAAACTATTATTTTATTTAATATCGAAATAAAAGTTACTTGCTTATAAATAATGTTATGCGCCGTAATCAGAGCATGCAAATATTCACAATTTGAAATTAGATTTTCAAACTACTTTCTTTACAGATCAAAACACTTTTTTAATTTATGATTTATTTGCTTGTTTGACAATTTATCTATTTTGTTGAACATTTTTTTGTGGTCGGAAAGTTAATCTTTATGCTTGAAAATTTAACTATTTCGTTAAAAATTTACCCTCTTTGTTTAAACACACAACTATAGGTTGAAAATTGAACTACTATATTGAAAATTTATTTTTTAAAAAGAATAATCTCTTTCGTTAAATGACTCATAATTCAACTATTTTTTATTCCGGGCTTAAAATTCATCCTTTATAAGTTGAAATTTTTAATATTTGGTAAAAATCCATTAATTATGTTGAAAAATCATCTGTTTAAGTAGAAAATTAATTTTCTTTGTCAAAAACTCATTTTTCTGGTGAAGTATTTAATTATTTTGTTAAGATTTCGTATTTTTTTGTTAAATAAAACTGATAGAAAATGCGTTTGCTTGTTGAAAATGAAATTTTTTGAACTGAAAATATGAAGCTTATATTTTTCATTGAAAACCTATCTTTTTCACTTAAAAAAATTACTATTTGTTTAAAAATTCATATATTTTGCTGAAAATTCATCTTTTGTTGAAGAGGTTGATTTTCTTGGTTGGTTTTTTATCTTTTGGGTTGAGAATTCGGATATTTGGTTCAACATTAAACTATTTTGTTGAAAATTTAATTATTTGTTGAAAATTCCAGTATTTTGTTAAATTTATCATTTTTGGTCGGAAATTCAGCTGTTTTTTAAATAAAAATCAAACTGTTTGGCAGAAAAGTCACCTTTCTTGGTTAAAATTTGATCTTTTTTAACTGAAATTCAATTTTTCTTGGTTGAAAATACATCTATTTTTGTTTAAAAATAGATCTAATTTTGTTCGAATTCCAATCTTTTTTGTTTAAAAATTCGACCATTTGGTTATAAATATATCCTTGCAGATTCAAAAGTCAACTATTTGCTTAGAATTACATCAATTTTATTAAAAGTTTAATTGATGAGATCAAAATTTAGGTCTTTTGTTGAAAAGTAATATTTTTTGTCGAAAATTCAACTGTTCAGTCACAAATTCATCCTTTTATTTTATAATTCAATTTTTATGTGGAAAATTCAACTTTTTTTAGAAAGATCGTATTTTTGCATTGAAGTATGAACATTTTTGATGAAATTTTTATCTTTATTGACTGAAAAATCCTTCTTGGTTTGTAAATTCATCCCTTTTGTTGAAAATTTCATCTTCTTTGGTTAAAAATGCCACTTGATTAGAAATTGAACTACTTTGCTAAAAATTTATTTTTTTGGTCGAAGATTCCTAATTTAAGTTACAAGTTTATCTCTTAGTTCCAAAATGTAAATATTTGTTAAAATTTTGTCTTTTACTGTAAAAATTTATTTTAGACAGTAGCTCAGTCTTGTTGATCAAATTGCTCTTGATACCGATACGTATGAATTGTTGTGGGTTCCAGTCCCGGTTCCCATTGATTTTTTTTAGCATTTCACTACAATTTTTATTTGTAATCTAGCTTTGCTCTGCGTATCAATTTGAAATTGACTGGCCATTTATTGTCAGTCAGGAAATTTTGACTGTCACAGTCTCGAAATTTTTTTTTTTTAGATAAGTTAATAGGTATTTTCAAAATAGTCAATGTGGAACTTACACAAAAATATACACGTATTTCCAAAAATGTTATATCAAACTTTTAAAAGGTCTGCCAGGTGACCAGTAGACTGACGTGTCTACTGGACCCTGTTGATTTCGATTATTTTTAAAAATAAAAATCTCAAATTGCACAAAAATATTTTTTTTTTCGAATGCACACGATACGGGACTTTGATAGCATATCCATTCAGTGAAGCGACCAGATTGTGGGTGAAATCCGTCACTCTTCGTCCCTCGATAGTCTCCATCCACTAGAAATCCCTGGCGGTTGCTTTTAATTCACGCAAATGACTGGCTGGTTACCTACCGGTTCTGTTGGCGTTGTTTAAAGCGCTGGATTTAACCTCCCCCTACCTGCATTTCCATAGGGGTTCCCTTTACGTCGCGGCTACATCCGAGCGGTGTTCCACCCTCGGGCGCAAAATACAGTTCTGCTGAAAAGAAGCTTTTGCTTTTTGCGTATGTATCGGTTGTTTCCTTTCTACCTTTGTCGGAATGTGAAACCCTTTTTCACGGAGAACCATAAGCTTCACTGCACTCCAGCTTTTCTCCACGCGACGTTATATATTTTCTTGCGAGCAGAGGGGACGTTTTTGTCAGCGACCGCCGAGTGGTTTGAAAACAGTGAAAGTATTTCCTCCGGACAAACGCAATTTGTCTTTCATCTTCCTACTTTCCGAAAGAACGACGTTCAATCTCTGCGCGGCTCTCAGACGGGGCCCATCTCGACAAGGTGAATTTGCCTATCTGTCGCGATAAATACGTTAGAAGCCGGATTTTCAACGATTTTTCTCAAATCGCGATTTTTATTTTATATACGGAAAAAGTCTGGTTTCGGATACGAAAAAAAAATATTGGATATTGATGGATTTTTGTTAATAATCTGTGAACTTTAAAAGATAATTTATGAATTTGATGAGAACATTCGAAAATCGTTTATTATTTTTTTTGTGCATAATTACGAAAATATTACGAAAAATTAAAAATAAATTATCAGAAAACTTACAATCTGGACCGACAAATCTACTAACTGGGAACTAGGATCGCCTGCACATGGGCCGCGCACATGCTGGTAAGTCTGCAGTCTTCGAGGGCTCGAATCCTCTAAGTTGCAAATTTATAAATTATATAAATAAAATCATAACTGTAATTTTTTTATATTTAGGTCTATAACTTTTAGTTTATGTTTATAACAAATTCTAAATGTTTGCAAAAATGCTTGCATATACACAAATTTTCTGCAATATCAATTGTAAGTAAAAATTTTAAAAATAAGTAATTTTATTACATTAAAAAATTAATTTTCTGATGTTTTCAAACGTTATTGATAAAAGAAAAAATTTTAATTGTGAATCATTTTTTAATAATGAGAAATCGTTCTGTTCTTGACATTTTGCTAGCACACTAATTTTTAAAACAAAAAAATTACCGGTATCGACAATAAGGTTTATGGGAAATTTTTTAATGATTTAGGTTTTATTTTAAAGGAATTATTTTATTATTTGAATATTTAAAAATACGTCAGAAAAGAATTTTAAAAATTTTAAGCTATTTTTTTAATTTTACGGAATGTCTATATTTTTTGGGCAACTGAATTATTTTAAAATATATTTTAAAGTTTCAGAAGTTTTGAAAACAATCAAAAATAATTTTAGTCTTAAGAAGATTTCAAAAAATCTTTAAAAAAATGTGGATGTTTGGAAATTTCAAAAAAGATTGCAGAAGATTTTATTGCAAAAATTCTTACTTCTGCAAAACTAGAAAAGTTTGGAAAAAATCAAATAAGTTTCAGAGATATGTAGAAGTTTCAAAAAGGATCAAAAATAACTCAAAACTTAAAAAGGTTTTTAATTGTCTAAGACATGATGAAGTTTGTTGAAGATTTCGAACAAAAAATTAGAGGCTTTTGAAAATTTTTTTCAACTTCCAAGAGAATAAACATTTTTTCTAAAGATGTCGGGGAGAATCTTAAATTTGTTTATTGTAAATATTAATTTTTGAAAAATATATAAAAAATCAAAACATTTCTTGGAATTCTTCAAATTTCCACGGCCATAATTAAAAATTCTGAAATATTTCAAAAAATATGAAATAAAATGTAAGTTATTAAAGATTTTGTAAAACAATTTTTAAATAATTTTTAAAGAAAATTCTACAAATTTTGAAAATTTTCTATAAATAAAAAAATGTAGAAGATTTCAATGCAATTTTTTCGTTCTAAATGATTTTTTAAAATCTTAGAAATAATAGTATTGAGTTTAAAAAATGTTTTAAAATTTTCTTAATAGGAATTTTACCTTCTTAGATAAAAATTCAGTTTTCTGGTTAAGAATCAATCCGTTATGCTTAAAGATTTAACTATTTTGTTAAAAATTTATCTTCTGATTGAATTCAAATATGATGTGTTCAAAATTTATTTTTTGGTTTGAAGATAAATAAATATAAATATTTGTAAAAAATAATATTAAATATTATTAAATGAATATTAACATTTGCTTTGCTCATTAATTTGATATTCAAATTAATTCATATCATAAATTAAATTTTCAATTTACTGATTTAATAATTATGTGTATTTAAATTAAATTTCTCTTTGCTTGAAAATTTGATTGTTACGCAAATTTTTGTTGTATGAAATTATTATTTTTGAAAGAAAATTTAATTGATTCTTAGAAATTATTTTTTTTCTTTTCGAAAATTCATATTTTCTGATAAAAATAGAGCTTTGGTTATAAATTTAACTATTTTGTTTTAAAATTTTCCTTTTTGCATGAATTTTTTTTCGTTTTAAAATTAAAATTTTTTTTAGTTGAAATATCGACTATGACATTTTTTGTTAAGTATTAATTTTGTTGTTGTTCAAAATTCAGGTACTTGGTTAAAAATTAAACTACCTGATTAACAATTTTTTTATTGGAGGTTAATCATTTTAGTTGAAAATTTATCTCTTTGGTTGAAAATCTAATTATTTCATTCAAATGTTGTCATTTTTGGTAGAAAATTAATAATTTGGATCATAGTTTAACTATTTAGTTTAAAATTAACTTTTCTGTTAAAAATTCATATTTTTTGGTTAAGAAATTAACCTAGTTTATAGAAAATTCCTTTCTTTTCGTAAGAATGTTATATTTTTTGGTTTAAATGCAATTGGTTGACAATTAATCTTTTTTGTGAAATATACAAATTTGTTTTTTTCTTGAATGATTAAAAATTAGGAACATTTAAAAAAGGTTAAAACAAAATGTGTATTTTTCAAGATTCATAAACAATATTTGGAAGCGTTTTTATAACTTTCTGAGAGGCTTTAATAAAATGAACATTTTTTGTTAAGAATCATGGGTAAACTAAAAATTATTATTTTTTTTTAATTAATTCTGAAAAAAAATAAAAAAATAATTTAAAGCGAAATTTCAATTTTGCAAAATTACTAAACCTTAACAAAAGTTCAAGTGAGTTTAAAAGATATTTGGAAGTTTTTGAAATAGTCAAAAATAACATAAAATTTGTAAAGTTTACACAAATTTAGTACAAAATTAAGATTTTTTAAGATGTAAAACAATTTTTAGATATAGTTTCTAGTTTTTTGATATTAGCGATTAATTATTGAAGAGTAACTACAAAAAAATTTTATAAAAGAAAATTATTTTAGAATAGTTGTTGTAATTACTCTTTAATAATTAATCATTAATTAATAGATAATACCAAAGACATTAAAATAATATCTAAGAATCATTCACTAATTGAAATACTATAAATAATTAACCGAAGGTATGTTCATAAAAAATTACAACTCTTGTGTGAACTAAATCTGCGCAAATAATTAATATAATTTGTATACAAAATTTCAAAGTAATTTACTAGGAGTGCAAGCATCAAGTGCCAAAATGTTTGAAGCGATTGGAACATAATTGTATTACTTTTGACTCGAAACCATAAATTATAAAAATTGTTTAAAAATTATCGGATATCACAATACATAAAAATTCATAATTAAACCCTTATTTTAAATACGTTTGATGCGTGCTTCTAGAAAGAAGAGACAAATCTCCGGGTACAAAAACTCGCGAAATAACCCGGAATTTTGATAGGCGACGATTAGTAGACATTCTGCGATGCAAAATTATTTTGCGGACTACATTTTTTGACAAAAAGATTCAATAACTTTGTGGTCGTAAAATAGGGCGAGTTCATAATTCTCTGTAATTAGTCGCGCTGCTTGTAGTCCCTGGAACTTGAGACTCATTAACACTCTGTGTGCTCAATGCTCATACCTTGGTGCATAAATTTATTTACTGAAGGAGTTATAAGCTTTTTCTCTTAGGATAATATTTACTCTAAGATAATTAGATTGAATTTTAAGATTAGACTAGACTATTATTTTATTTGTATCACAAACAAAAGTTTATAATTAAAATACTTTGTTTCCAGTTTGGAATAAAGTGCGCTTGACAATATGATAGTCCGCCCTAGGGAGAAAATAGCTTTTTATGCTTAAGTATTTAACCCTCGTAGCTTCAGAGTAGAAAGCACCTCGTAGAATGCAACCACACAGAATGTGACGTCACGTGCTTTTCTGTCTGTGTCTTTTCTCTGTATTTGTGTAATATGTGCGGTACGTATTACACATATTTTCCCATATACCGCCAACGAATATTACCCAAGCGGGTTATCATAATGTTTTAAGTGTAGCCAGAGGAAATGCATTAAATGAAGTTGAGCACCTATTTAAAAAGAAACGGTTACCTATTATGGGAAAAAAGTGTTATTTTTTCACAGTTTTATTAAATGCTATTATTATTATTATTATTATTATTATTATGTTGGGCTGGTCCACTAAAGTCCTGCAGCACTTAGGTTAAATACCTATTGTATTATGCTTTTTATTTTAAAACTCTGGTCACCCTCGCTGCTAAGGCATCCTTATAGTCATTTAGCATGAGTATATATACCGTTAGACTCGTCTGCACATTTTACTAAGGTGGACTTAGAATCGCTACGTGAATTCAGTCACAACCAGTGATAATCCGTGGCTGCATCTGAACTAATTAGAAATTCTTGAATTTGCCTGGACCTTTAGCCAGGGGAAAGGAAAAATGCAGAAAACCACCTCTTAAGTTGAGCCGATTTTTTGAGAGTCAAGTGTGAAAGCGCACAATCTGGTCATATTGTGCAGATGGTTACCCATCCAAGTGATATTCGGACTCTTAACGGTATTGGAGCCGTTTGTTGAAAAAAAGTTCTAGATATTTTTCAACCTAAAGATATAAATTATTAACAAAGAAGTTAATTTTCAACGCAAGCAGTTGAATTTTCAGTTCAAAAAATCAATTTTAAATTAAAAAACGTGAATTTTTAACAAAGTGGTTAAATTTCCCACCAACGAGATGATTTTTTAACTGAAATAATGCTCAAAAAGACGAATTTTCTACAAAACAATTGAATTTCACACCCGTAAATATGCATTTTCTATAAAAAGCTTATTTTTCAGTCAACAAAATACATTAGGTTAAAAAAAAGTAGTTTAACTCTCGACCACAAAGATGAATTTTCTACGCAAGTCGTTTAATTTTCTACGAAATAGTTGAATTTTTAACACAAAAATGTAAATTTTCATCAAAAAAGTTATTTTTTAACTGAATGAGATTGATTTTGCTTTCTTAAAGAGAAAGCTTTGTAATAATAACGTTTCCAAAAAATTTTTAATTCATTTAATTACACGTTTCTCAATTTAAAAATGTCTAATACAATGTTCTAAGCAATTGTTTTGATGCGTGTGGATGTGTGTGTGTGCAAATGTGTGTATGTCACACTTTTTTGTGAACACGATAACATGAAAACGGTTGCAGATAAATTGATAAAATTTAGAGGACTTATTTTCATCGCTAATATCATGAAACTGACCGGAGAATTTCCAAAAATATTAATTGAATTATTTTGTAGCACTGTATAATATTTTAGAAATCGGTTTTTTATAGTAAAACTTTTTTCATTAACATAATTTTAAATTAATGCAGGAATACAAAATATTTCTTGGCTTAAGACAAATTGATTGACCTATAATGACCAATNNNNTTTGTAAAAAAAATTTTTTCCATAGAAACACACAAATATAATGCAATTTTTCATATAATTTGTTGATAGAAATAATTGATACTTATGTCTAACAACATTTTTAATGTGAAATAACATTGTGGTGTATTTAAAGATGATTTTTCACGAAGACAAAATATTTAATTCTATAAAAGTTCTCTAAATGTATACTTGTTAAAAAAATTTGTTTATAACAGTGAAATTTTTGTTTCAACAATTCATTATTATGATATTTGTATCGGTGCATCAGTTTCTATTAATTTCTGTTGTACTTTACTGGTTTACACGAAGACGAAAAATAATACATAGGAAAATCATGTTTTTTTCAAATTGTTTAATAACATAAAATGTGACACAAAATGAAAATTGAAATTCGGCTTCAAACGACTGATGACCTTCAGCTTAATTTCTTTGCGGAAATTATTACTGGATCACTGTGCATCGGTTTAGGAAAAATGTTTACACCCCTATAATAATTTCAACCGAACCGTGGCATGTTTCTAAAGTAAAGAGAGAAATTAAAATCAGTTCAAATTTATCGTATTAATGGCAATTAAAACTGAATTAATGAGCTAAATTTTAGTTAAATGGAGTTAAAGTAATTTATGATATACCCCGTATCGTACAGTGGACTCGAGCATAATTAATTGGTCATTTTTCCCTTTGAACTATCGACGTGCGCTTCTGTGTCAGTTCAAAGGGTTGCCAGGACGACGAACTCGGCAGTTAGAGAAATCCGGGGGTTCGCGGTACATTGAGTCGCTTTGATAGTGCGTAAAGATGCGCCAGTGCGTTTCCGTTTTCGTTCGCATAAGCATTTACGACCCAACAGGCTAAATCCACCATTGATTCAGAGATCGTCAATTGTAAGCAAGTCTCACTAAATCCGGGAATCTTTTCCAAAAAATTTTTAAATTAGTCAAATTAGGCCTATAAATCTCCTCTGAGCACTTCCTCTACTTCACCTACTCTTATTTTCACACTCCTCACTTTAACTTTTCTACTACCCCTCGATTAAATATCATTTCCTTCCTCGTTCTTGTAATCCCTTTACATCCCTAATTTTATCACCCATCATTCCGCTACTCTCCGCGCTTGCCCGTCTTCACCTCCCCCATTCTTCGTCTCATCACTGGATCGCCCATCATCTCCCAAAATCTTCTCTCCTTAGCTCCCCACACTTCCCTACTTACCCTTCTCTCACTGATCCTACTTTCCCTACGCTTATTTTCTCCTTCGCTCCACCTGGTTCTTCCTTCTCTTCTTCCACTACTCTTATTTTCCCTCCCATAGTCATCCTTTCTTTCCTGATACTCCTTGCCACAATATTCCTCCTCCCCGTCCTTCCACTCCTTTACTTCCCTTACTTTATCAACCCTTATTTCACTACTTCCCTGACTTCCCCTTTATTCCTGCAGTGTTACCTTCTCTACTTTCCCTACCCTCGTTTCTCCTCCCATACTCATCCTGACTTTCCTGCTACCCATTGCCTCAATATCCCTTTATGCTCCGTCTTTCCTCTCCCTTACTTTCCTTCTTTTTATTACATCCCTTACTTCACCATTCCTCACATCTCTACTCCCCTCTCTTTCCCTTCTTCTCCTCTTCAACTTCTTCACCCCTCACTACCCTACTTCTCCTAACTGACCCTCACTACTTCCCCTACCTCACGTTCTCTACTTCCTCTCCCCCCCGCATAGGGTGCGGAGTAAAGTGGACTAGGGTAGGGGTAATATCGGCTAGGGTATGGGATATTATCAGTGAAGATAAAGGATAATGGTTAATGGATAATGAGGATAATAATAATGAGGATAATGAGTTTGGGTATGGAGTAAAGTCATCAAAAGTACGAGCTGCAGTTGGATAAGGTACAGGAAAAGTCATTTATGGTACGGGGTAAAGTCGGATAAGGGACGGAGTAAAGTCAATTAGTGTGCGGGTAAAGTCAGGTATCGTACGGGGTAAAGTCAGGTATCGTACGGGGTAAAGTCGGCTATAAAACCTTTAGATATTTGTCAGTTTTCTCACCGTAAATCTTATTCAATAACGCACGCAAATATCAAATAAAATGAGTATGTTTTTAGATTTGAAAAAAAAAAAATAACTTAAGCGACAACATTATTATATTAACACATTACATTTTATAAACTTCCTGCAGTAATTTATTATAATTTAGTACGTAAAATGTGCAGAAGAAATATTTTATGATCCACTTTAGATGCAGTGTGTCATAAACGAAACAAAGTCGTTTATAACTCCTTATCAATAATTTATAGTTCAAAAGAGCATAAAGTAAATTAGGGTCATTTCCGACAAAATGTGTCATAAAAGTCACCAGAGTTTGAGTTGAGTTAAATAGGAACGTTCAAAAACTACGTTTTCCCTATTCCTCTCTTCTTAGTTATAAATCCAACTTCTTAATTTTTTAGTGATAATTTATCTTTTTCAATTAAAAATTAAACTATTTGGTTAAAAGTTTAACTACTTGTTAAAAATTAATTTTTTTAGTTGATGACTATCTCTTTGGTTGAAAAATAAACTATTTTGTTAGAAAAAAAAATTCTTTAGAGGTGGAAAATCAATTTTTTAACGTAAAGACTTAACTGTTCCATTTTGAAACGAAAAGAAACACTTTGGTTCAAAAATTTATATTTTCAGGTAGAAAATTAAACGTGTTTCGATTCTGGATTCAATTAGTTTGATAAAAAATTGATGTATTTGGCTGTAAGTCTCTTGGTTGACATAACTTTTTTGGTTGAAAATTAATTTCTTTTGGTAAAAATGTTATCCTTTCTGGTTAAAAGTTCAACTGTTTGATTATAATTAATTCTGTTTTAATTGCAGATTTATCTATTTGGTTGCAAGTATAATTTTTTGGTTAATAAATATTTTTTTTTTACATTCAACTGCTTTGTTGAAAATTCATCTTTTTGGGTTAAAAAGTCAATAATGTTTAAACAACTTCTAAAAATAACGTGCAGCAATGTTTTTTTTAAATAAATCAAATTGATTGAAGTAATTAGCTTGAAATAATGAAAGAGTTAACAGAAACATGGGACTTGGAATGACCGTAGGATAATTATAGACAATTTTCGTAATCCGGAGAGCAGCGACCGACCAATCTATGGAACAAAGAAACTTGATTGTAAATTTAATAGCATCGCATGGGAAGGTCGTGACATTTGCCGCAAGAATCACAATCACGATACAGAATAAAGCAGCTACATATCTGAACTAGGGCCCAACCACTGGAGCAAATTACTCGACGATGGAAATTAATAAAGCTCGTAATGGCGACCGTGGTGATATCGCAGAGGCCGTAGTCTCGTCGTCGTTAATCACCTTAATGAGTGCTTTTGTTAACACCGTTGTGACGTAGCGCAAAGCTACGTGACCCGAAGTACTCTTATCTACAGAAAAAAGCACTGACTCCTACCAAAAGCCATTCGGAGTTACTGAACTCGTGTAGGCACTCAGTAAACTTAATAGGAACTACTTTGCTTATGCAGAATTACACTCGACTATTTTTTATTGCACACTGTGGTAGAATAGACGTCGGAATATATAGGTGCAATTATTGATGAGTAGAAAGACATCAAGGGCCACTTGTAGCGGTCCTTAAAATTAAAAGATAGTTAAAGTAGGCGCATACGCTATTACTAATGTTTTGTGGTCCATTAGGACGCTTATTAATGAAATCTCGCTCCCCTTATAACTTCCTTTCTCACTCTCCCTAGCAACAATCAATTACAACCTTCAGAAATAGTCTATAACATTCCTTAGCAGTATTCCATTACAAGCCTTAGCAACGGATAATGATATTTCTAGCAACTGACAATAAAAACCCTTAGTAAGGATCAATATAGCTCGCTCACAACAGACAATAACAATCCTTATCAACTGTCAATAAAATTCTTTAGCAACGGTCATAACCAAAACTTCGGAAACGCCGCCTAACAGCCTTTTGCAATCTTCAGCAATAAACCTTGGCAACGGTAAATAACATCACTAAGCAGCGATCAATACAACTCTTAATCAACGCTTAGTGAAAATCTTGGCAACGGATAATAACAATTTTAAGTAGCGATTAATAAAAGCCTTTAGCAACGGACGAAAACATCCCCTAGCAATGGTTAATAACAACTGTTAGTAGTGAATACTAAAATCCTTCAGCAATGGTCAGTACAAACTTAGAAATGGTCAACGACAACCCTCAGCGCCGGATAATAACATTTACTAGAAATATTCAATGACAACTCTTAGCAACGATCATTACAACCCCTAAACAATGATTGGCAACAAACCTTAGTATCGGAGAACAACAACCATCACTAACGATCATTACAACTCCCTAGCAACAGTCAATAAACACCATTATAAACGGATTATAATATTCCCTAGAAACAGAGGATAGCAACCCTTAGCATCGATTAAAACATCTTATTGGAAAACGGACAATAAGAACCCTTATTAACGCTTAATAAATTTCACTAGCATCGGTGAATGACAACCTGCAGTGACGGTCAATAACAAACCCTTATCAACGATTAATAAAACTCCCTGGAAGTAGTCAAAAACAATCTATAGGAACAGTTCATAACATTTTCTAGCCGTAGTCCATCACATGACTTAGCAACGATCAATACAACACCCTAGTAACAGACAATAACAATCCTTACTAACAGGTAATAATATTCTATGCAACTAGCAATTAAAACTCTTTGAAATGATAAATATAGCTGTCTCACAACGGATAATAACAATCCCTGTCGACTGTCAACAACATTACCTAGCAATGGTTATGAACATAACCTTAATAACGCTGGCTAACATCTTCTATTAATGGTTAGTAACAAAATTTTAGCAACGGTCAATAACAACCCTTAGCACCAGCTAATAGCATTCACTAGGAAGATACAATAACAACCCTCAGCAACGATCAATACAACTCCCAAGCAATAAATAGCAACAAAACAGTAGCATCGGTTAATAACAACTCTTGGAAACGGTCAATAACAAACTATTACTAACCATCAATAAAACTCCTTAGTAGCGGTCAATAACAACCTTTAGGAACAACTATTCAAGTCTTCTAGAAATGGACAATAAAAACCCTAAGCAACGAGTAATACAACTCCCGAGTAATAACTAGCAACAAACTAGTAGCATAGGTTAATAACAACTCTTGAAAACGGTCAATAACAAACTATTATCAGCCATCAATAAAACTCCTTAGTAGCGGCCAATAACAACCTTTAGGAACGGCTAATCAAGTCTCCTAGAAATGGACAATAACAACCCTTAGCAATGAGTAATACAACTCCCAAGCAATAACTTGCAACAAACCAGTAGCATCGGTTAATAACAACTCTTGGAAACGGTCAATAACAAACTATTATTAGCCATCAATAAAACTCTTTAGTAGCGGTCAATAACAACCTTTAGGAACGGCTAATAAAGTCTCCTAGAAATGAACAATAACAACCTTGAGCAACGAGTAATACAACTCCCTAGCCACGGACAATGAAAATACGCAAGGTTGTGGAATAAGGGGCCGTCGATACAATATAAGGGGATAGCTGGGGTCCCTTGACCAAGCCTACAATATTTCTGAAAACTATTTAAATCCTTGGAAATCTGATAAGATCCGTTTAAATTCCTCAAAAATTCCTATGCATCTTTCAGCATTATTTGAAAAATTATTTGTCCTATAAAATTCTCCCTAATCTTCCAAAATTCTTCAAAGCTGTGTGCAATTTGTTTAAAAACCTAAAAGTCCTTGCAATCCAAAGAAATTTTTTAAAATTTTCTGAATCCTTTGATTGGTGAATTCCAGCCCGCTTAAAAATAAAAGTAAAAACTATTCCTGCTCCTGTTCAATGTATAAATTTTAGATTTAGAAGAAAAGATGAAGAATAAATATGCATATTAGCACATGCAAATGACATAGTGATGTTTGCGGATGACGTGAAAGGAATTGTGGGTTTGATTACAGTTAAGGAAAATACTTGGATAAGAAAAAAGAAAGAGATAAAATAGTGAGATGGCAAGGTTTAAAGGCAGAGGAAGTAAATAATTTTAAATATCTCGATTTTATGATGCAAGCGAGTAGGGAGTATGAGACGTATATAAGGAAAAGGATTAAGAAAGCCGAGTAGGTAGTAAAATAGATATAAGAAATATAAAAAAAAAGATTGAAAGTAAACTAAAATAAGAGAATGTAGATGTTTGATGCACTAACATGGCTGGTATTAGGCTATGCGGCCGAAATATAGGGATAAAAGAAGATAGAGAGGTTATAAGAGAGATATATAAGCTATACATTAGGAGTAGACTGGAGATTTCTGTGTTTTATGGTAAGAGAAGAGGCTCAAAAAAAAATCAGGAACAAGAGCGGAAAAGGAGGCGTGAAAATCTAAAGAGAAACTAAGGGTAACAAAGGAAGAGGAGTTAATAAAGTTTTACAAAGAAGTGTAGACTTAACGCGATGAGAAAAAGATAGAAGTCATTTTTTTTAGAGATCGATGAATGGAAGAAGGATTAAATCAAGATATGTGCTAATAAAAAAAGAATTGCTAGAATATTTAGAAAGAGGATAGAGGGAACAGAGATGGACAAGAATAGAGAAAAGGATAAGAGGCGAAGCTGCAGAGTATGTTAATGGACAGAGGAGATATGGAAGCATGTAGGGAATGGTTGTATGAAAATAAAGGTGTAGTGAGAAGGATCGTAAGAAAATGTTGAGAAAATCGTAGGTACTAAGCTTTGCAAAATGGATGTAATAAAGATGTGAAGTAACGCAGGTTATGTAAAAGGTTTTAGTTTATGAATAAATAAGTAGAATAAAAACTGTCTTTCGATTTTAAAAATAAATAGAAATACAAGAAATTTAAATAGCTTTTCGCACGTGAAGAAGATCTATCGCCAAAGGTTTTTTTTTTGAAAAAAGTTGAATACATGACTGGGAAGTAAGAAGGAAACAGAGCCTGGATATATGCAAGATAGACCTGTCAGGAAGAAGGATGGAGAGAGCGCGTGCCACCGGTACCTGTGAGGTGTCTTGTTTTTTTATCTTCATCTTTTTTTATCTTTATCTTTGTCCGTATGCTTTTCAATACTGCCTTGCGCTTTCGTGTGCGTGAGACCACTATTATTTGGATGTATTATTCGCAGCAACCGCCATTCCCAACGCAGAAAAACGTATAAGGTGAAATAAAATAAAGTGTAAGCGAGCTTTACCGCTGGGAGTGCGATTCTACTTTAGATTAAATTCCGAAGCAACCCTCCATCCCAAACTTCCTTCCTCAACTCCTCTCTCAGACCAACCACCCAACTCGTTGTTAATTATTTTTCACTTTTCCTCTGTTTTTCTATTTTAATGCACTTTTTTTCCTTCTTTGTCCTGAATTAATTCATGTTCTACTTGCCTAATTTGTCATTCTTTGAACAACTTAGCCTCTCGGTAGAGTATATACTATTTCAAGTGGAAAACATCATTAGGAATAATAATAATCTTCGAATACAATTATTCAATTTTTCCACATTGAAGCTTCTGTGTTTCGCTCACTTACGGCGTGCTTTTGTGTCTTCTCATAAAATTTTATGAAATTCTGTTTTTTACCTCCTTTTTTCATATGCAAAAAGGTACGCTACATATATGCAAAATATTATTAGAATTTACAAAAAAATAATTCAACGCTTTTATTTTTACTATTTACAATTTGAAAATGTTTAAATGCAAATCTATAAAATCGAATAAATTTTAGTAGTAAATCTTGAAAATTGAACAACATATTAAAAAAAAGCGTTCCAAATTTCATCATTTTGAACTATAAACATTACAAATAATTGAATCTTTAATTAAAAATCTTACAAATCTCAGAAGAATTCTAAATTGCAAATCGTGGAAACTGAAAACTCATTAATTCTCAATCTACAAAATTGACATATTCTAAAAAAAATATTAAAAATTACATACCTTTTACAATATAGATATTGATAATTTGATGATTTGCTATTTTGTATTTTTGAAATTTAGGAATTTCCAGTCGCAACTTTTAAATTGTAAAACTTTAAATTTTGAATCTTTTAAATTAAAGAGCGTTCAATTTGGAAAATTAAAAATTGAAAATTAAAAATCTGTAATTTTTATTAGTTATATAAGAGGTTACTTTAATTAAAAAGATTTGGAATGAACAGTTTGACTCAAGGAATTAACTTAAGAATTTTTATTTATGCATCTTTAAAATTCAACAGTGTTCAACTTAAACTTTTTAAAATTATCAATCTTAAAAATTGAAGTGTTCATTTTATAGCTCATTTTCAAAATTAAAGAGTTTAAATAATTTTGGAAATTTCAAATTAAAAATTTTATAAGTTTAAGGTTGTGCAATTAAGAATTCGGTAATTTAAATGAATTATATTCAAAATTCCTTCAATTTGGAAAATCTAGAATTGAAAACTTGACTTCTGATTTTCAAAATCATAAAAAATCAGGAATTTTTTTTATAGATCTTAAAAATTAAAAAATTTTTCATTTTGCCCCTTCAAAATTGTATAACTTTCAAATGTAAATTTTAAAAATTCATAAATTTTCCGTCGCAATTCTTTGGAATTGTGAAACTCTAAATTGTAAATCTTTACAATTGAAGAGCGCTTAATTTCAAAAACTGAAAGTTAAGCAAGTTTTAAGTCGTACAATTAAAAATTTCGTAACCTTGCTAGTTTACACTTAAAATTCCTTCAATTTGGAAGATTTAGAATTGACAACTTAACTTTTGATTTTCGAAATCATCAAAGTTTGAGAATTTTTATTCATAAATCTTCAAATACGGATTTTTAATTGTTAAACTTTAAAACTGTTAATTTTTAAAATTAAAGAGTTTTTAAGTGCACAAATTTCTTTATTTTAGAAGATTTTGAATTAAGTAGAAGTTTTAGTCATAACTTTTTAAAATTCTAAAACTTTTCATTCCTAATCTTGAAAATTGAAGAGTTTTAATAATTCTGAAAATTTGAAATTTAAAATTATAATGTGAGAATTTTAAATTAGAATAAAGTCCAAATTCAAAATCCTATTTAAAGTCCAATACTCAAGTCATTGTATAGAATTCCTGAAATAAAAAAAAAATTAAAAAATTACAGAACTTTAAATTATAATTATTATTAACATTTATATAAGTTTTAAGTCGTACAATTAAATATACTGTAATCTTGCTGATTTGCATTTGAAAGTTTTTTAAATTAGAATATTTACAAATCACTACTTAACTTTTGATTTTCAAAATGATCAAAATTCAGGAATTTTCATTTATTCGTTTTAATAACTAAAGAGTTTTTAATTTTAACTTGAAAAAATTGCAAAAATTCAAATTGTAAGCCTTTAAAATTGAATAGTTTTTAATTTTTCAAATTTTCAATAAAAGTAATGCAATTTTTAATTTTCACAATGAAAAATTTTCAAATTTCGACCATTTACATTAAAAATGTCTTTAAATTGGAATAATGTGAATCGCAAACTTGACTTTTTATTTTTAGAATCATAAAAATTTAAGAAATGCTATTCATGCATCTTTAACATTAAAAAGTTTTCTATTGTATTTCGTCCAAATTGTTACTATGTATTCTGAAAAACTTCAAAATTACATACTTCTGCAATATAATTCTTGATAATTAAAAATTTTGATAGTTAATATTTTGGAAATTTAAGAATTTTGAGGTCTAACTTAAAAATTGTAAGACCTTGATTCGTAAATTTTTTAAATTAAAAAGCGTTTAATTTTAAAAATTAAAAATTAAAAAATATGCGAGTTTCGATTTTTAAAATTGCAAATTCTGTAATTTTTAGGACCTAAATTTAAAACGTCCTTGTGTTGTAAGATTTATAATTTAAAGCATGACTTTTGATTCTTAAAATCATCGAATTGTAATATTTTTACTCACACATCTTTAAATTTAAATATTTATCAATACTGAAATATTTGAAAAAAAACTAAAAATCACATTTTCAATTGTATCAA
>JAUELO010000179.1:36336860-36348178 GCA_032357855.1 Amphibolips quercusostensackenii | reverse complement strand
GTTGAAGGATCTTCAATTGCAAATCCTTAATATGTTTAAAATGTTATTAAAATTAATATAATGTGAAGTTAAATTATGATCAAAATTATATGAAACCTGATGCTATTTGAAGGGCATGTGTCAGTCTGTCACGCAACCAATTTTCACATGTTATTATATTCGACGACTTTATGATTACAAAAATTGATGTATTGTTCTAAAATGTTCGAAAATAGTTCCAAATATATAATTGCATGTCTGTAAGTTTCATTTAAGTTTTTATTTAGTTTAAATAAAGCAACTTTGCAAATCATATTTTAGCTAGGGCTCTAAGACCCTCTTATCTGTTACATTTCAGAAGAAAATTAATACAATTTTACTATTTTAATTTAGTAATTGGTGACGTTACACTGCGTTACATGCCCATAATATATTTTATCATTCATTTTGATTGATTTATCTTAATTATTTTTTATAAAGATAATTAGGCAATAAAAATAAGAAACAAGTTATAATCGTTCGTGAAGCCCTAATTTTTGCTAGCTTACGTTAAATACTGAAATTATAATTGAAAAATTGTTAAAAAATTTTTTTCGATACTAGTAGGGAGGTCTTATCTAACCTCGGAGTTTCTTAATTAAAAATATGAGTGGCTGAATTACGACGAAACCGCAAAAAGTGGTGCGAAACCTGGGTTAGAATCAGTCAAGGCGAGATTTTCTGGATTTATGGTAAATAATAATTTGTCGCCAGGGATCTGGATAAAGCAGCTTTTGAAAAAATATCTACGAGTTTCGTATATGTATGACCATAACTGGGTCTATAGAAAGTTAGTTTGAAAAAGATGAGACGACCTTTTTCTTTGAATTCACTGGCAGCGTCTTCCGACTATTTTCCACAACTCCCTGTCGAGTAACAGCGAACCTATGAGAAAAACTTGCAGAAACTTTTGCCTTGAAAAGTTTTAAAAATAACAGAGAACAAATATTAAACTTTGTATTGCACTATGCTTTCGAGTGATTTTAGTTTTGATCTTTTCACTCTTGGTCATGTAAGGTGATTTATTCAAGACAATTATAGAAATTTTAAATTTCTGTTACCTCAGATTGTTATTAAAAATTTGAAATCTGTTAAAATCTTTAAGGAACCCTTGAGATCTTTCAAGATTCTCTAAAACTTTCTGGAAAACTCGTCAAACTTTTTGATTCTCTTTAAATTTTCAAAATACCTTAATATCCGCAAAAATTTCTTGAAATATTATCCTTTCCTTTAGAGTCTTATGAATCTATTAAATATGGTAAGATTACCTGAAATATCTGTAATCTCTGAAATCCCTAAATAGACATTAATATTTTATTTCGTTCAATTTATTCCCTAAATTTCTTCTAAAACCGTTCAAATTCTTAAAGTCTTTTAAATATCAATGCCATCCTGGATACCTTTTTAAAAATCCTTTAAAATTTTCTGAAATTCTACGAAATTCTTTGAAAATCCTTGGAAATGTGGAAATCTCCTTAAATTCCTCAAACTCCTTAAATGTGTTAAAAAATACAAAATTTTACTTATATTTTGAAGAGTGTTTCCCTCTGATATCTTGGGATAATATCTATCAAAATTTGAAGAACTTTTCCTAAATAAAGAAGGAAAAATTATTCAATTTCTACAAATATCATCAAAAATTCCAAAAAAAATAGGGTGAGTAAAAATTCCCCAATTTTTTGCAGTTTCTCCAAAAGCCCTTAAACTCTGTTAAAATCCTCTGAAATCCCTGAAAAACTATTCAGCTTTTTCATTCCTTTGAAATCTATAGTAATTCTTTATAATCTAATATAATTTTTTTAAATCCTATCAATGGCCCCAAATATTGTAAAATTCTTTAAAATCTCTTGAAATTTTGAAATTACCTTAAAAATTCTCTGAAATCTTCAAAATCTTTCAAATGATTTAAAATGTTGCGAAATCATTGAAAATTGCTTAGAAATTTTGTAATCCTCTAAATTTCTCTGTGATCATACAGAATTCTTCAAAATCTTATAAGATTCATTGAAATCTTTTAAAAGACATTAAAATCTTTTAAAAGACATCAAAAAAAAAGAAATTTTTTTAACAAAAAATAAATTAATAATTAAGCAGGTGACAGTCAATATTAAAAAAAAATCTTTTAATTTAAATAAAAAGCAGTTGGATTCTACTATGAAAGACGAATTTTTAACAAAATGGTCAAATCCTGCACCAAAACAGATCAATTTCCAACCAAGTAGTCGCATTTTTAACCCAAAAAGAAAAATTTTTAAATTAACTGAAAAATATGACTTTGCAACAATGTACATGAATACATTTGCAGTTAAATATATTAGGTCTCAATAAATAAAAAAAAAAGTTTCATGAAAACAGTACAATTTTTAACGAAAGAGATGAATTTTAAACTAAAATGATAAATGTCTAACCAAAAAATGCATTAAAAAAAAAAGTTCAATATTTAACCGAAGGGTTGAATTTTTGATCAAAAAGTGGATTGTTTAACCCAGAAGAAGAATTTTCTACAAACAAAGGTGAATTATCAACAAAATTTATACATTTTTAACCAAATGTTTCAACTTTTAAGAAAGTAGTTCAATTTTCAACCAAGTAGTTCAATTTTAACAAGACAGTATGGATTTTAAACGAAATAGCTGTATTTTCAACCTTCCGAAACAACTTTTTAACCAGAAAGACTAATATTCTACCAAAAGATTAATTTTCAACAAAATAAATGATTTTCTGACTAAATACCTTAATTTTCGACTAAGAGACACTTCGTTTATTTTATCACGGTTAAACATTAATCTTCAACAAAAAAAAACGAATTTTAAAGTAATCAATTCAACGAAAAAAGCCGAATTTTTAACAAAATAATTTAATTCTCAACCAAATAGATAAATGTACAACAAGGAAGATGAATTGTCTACATAAAAATACGAATTTTCAACAAATAAGTTGAGGTATCAGGATCAAAAGACGAATGTTTTAGAAAACAGTTGACTTTTTAAACCGAAAAAGATGAATTTTCAACAAGAAAGGTAATTTTTAATTAGGAAAATTGAATTTTTAACAAGTTAGTTAAACTTTCAACTAATGCAGGATGAGTTTTTATGCAAAAGTAGATTGAATATATTTCTAACTAAAAAAGATTAATTTTCAACCAAATTAATGAATTATCAACCAGAAAGGTGTATTGTTCACTAAGGTAGATAAATTTTCTAGCAAAAGAAAGGAATTTAAAATAAAATATATGAATTTTGAATAAAAAAAGACGAATTTTCTACAAAACAGTTAAATTTTCTAACCGAAAATATGAATTTAAAAAAAAAGATTACAACTAAGTACTTAAATGTGTAACGAAAATGATGAATCTTTAACCAAAGGATGAATTTTATACAAAATAGTTCAGTTCTAACTAAGAAGTTTATTTTTCAGACAGAAAGAAATACTTTGAATCAGCAACAGTTGAATACGACGAAATAGATCCTCAACCAAAATAGATCAATTTTTAATTGAAAAGCATCCTTTTTATAAAGTAGCCTTTTTAACGAAAAAGGATGATTTTTAATCAAAAAGATTTTTTTACCAATTCTTTCTACCAAAAACGACAAATTTTCAACAAAATGAATGAGTTTCCAACCAAATAGATCAATTTTTAACAAGAGAAGATTAATTTTTAATTTGAAAAAATTAATTTTCAACCACACAAGGAATAGTTACATTTTCACTTAAAAAAATGAATTCTTGACCAGAAAGAAAATTTCACCAAAATAATTAAATTTTTGTCTCAAGAGAGGCGGTTTTAACTAAAATGATGAATCTTTGATTTAAAAAAAATGTTTACGGAAGTAGCTTAAGTTTCAATCAAGTAAATTAATTTTCGACAAAACATTGATTACAAATTTTTTAACAAAGAGATGAATTTTTATTTAAAATGATCAGTTGTTATACGCAGTTGTCTTTTTAACAAAATGAATAAATTTTCAACAAAACAGTAGAATCTTCAACCAAAAAAGATTAATTCTGAACAAAAAATCTAATAGCAGACTTTTCAAACACAACAAAATTAACTTCTAGCAAAGAATTGCTAGATTTTCTTATAGGGTTCTGGTAATAATGTTCAAATTTAGGCAAAAAAGAAACGAGAAAAATGGGAAATTTTTTTAAAAAATTGAAAAAATAAGAATTTTTTAAAAAAGGAGAAAACAATTTATGGACAGCCTCTAACCTGTGAAGTTAATTCTTCTCCTAACTAAATCCTTAAATGTGATTGATGTTCTCAAATGAAAAAAAATCTGTCCGCCGCGCCGTGCGGGCACATTATCATTGCACGCTGTGGGCGCGCCTTGCTTCGCTCTCAAGTTTGAGCGCGCCTAGGTCGTGCTACTGTTGGTTTTTGCACATCGCGCTCGATAATATACTTATCTCATACTTCGCACTGATTATAAATTATAATTATGAATTAATAAATTCTCCTGTGTTAAAGCTCTTCCGGCTCTAATGAACACATTCGCATCACGTATCTCGTGCTTCGCACTCGATTTTGTCAAAAATGTAAACTTTTCTAGATTATATTTAATCCTATTATATCAAATGTATATTACATTTATTTCTGTACCTTATACTGGGATTGTTCATTCAGATATTGCAGAATAAAATAACAATTTTTGTTTATGATGAATACTTAAATATTTGTTCTTTAGTTTGAATTAAATTTTATTCTTAGTTACCCCGAAAAATGTATCATTTCAATAACTTTATATTATTACAATACATAATATGCACTGGCATTGAAACATACGTATTTTCATTGTCTTGTTTTTTTATGTAAAAAACTGTGCATTCTATAAAAAACAATTATGTTATCAAACATTTAATAGCGACTTGTGTCGTTTTTCCAAAAATTTTATTTTTTTAATTCTAATCTCATTTTTCACGATTGAAAAAAATCTACTCATCGTGTCTAAAAATTATTTTAACACATTTGTAGATCCTTTATCAAGGAATAAATTTAGTCCATTAATTTTTTTTGTGCCTTGTGTGGTTTTTCATAAAATTTAATTTTTTATTTTAAATTTTCTTTTTTACGAATTAAACAAAAACTACGCATCCTATCAAAAATGATTAATAACATATTTGTAGTTCTTTTTCAAGTGAACAGTTTCTACTGTATTGTTTTTTTTCTTAGCTTGTGTCGTTTGTCCAAAAATTTATTATTATTATTTATTTTTAATTGTTTTTACTAAATTAAACAAAAATGACGTGCGTCATAAAAAAGTGATTTTTTACAAATGTTCAGATCTCTTTTAGGTGCATAAATCTTGTACATTCATCTTTTTTAGCATCCTGCGTAGTTTGGCCGCAAAATGAAATTTTTGATTTTTCATTATTTTTTGTGCGATCAATACATGTATTTTCGATTTTTCAAGAAAATTCTAAAAGTTGTTATGATAATCTTGTAAAACTTTCAAACGGCAACGTTTTTCTCATCTTGACTTTTTTTTTTATATCGTGCGTCGTTTGACTTAAAATGTTAATTTTTGTTTGATTCTTTGAATTATTAAAATTATATAACTCTTATAATTTTCTTTTCACATATTTAAAAAAGTCGCAAAAATGAATTGTTTAGGTTTCTCAGTACATACTAGAAATAGCCGTGCATCAAGTTTTTAAATTCTGAAAAAAATGGTTCTGAAAATTTTGGAAATGCTCCAACTTTTTGAATTTTTATGTAGAGTATCTGGATAACGAACCCGATCTTTCTTTTTTGGTCTCTAAAACTGTGTGCCAAAGCACAATCGAATCCGATTGGTCTTTCAAAAGTTATGCGGTACACAAAAGACAGCGACAACGAAAAAAAACGACAACGACATACAGGCAGACACCATCGCTAAATCGTTTTTTTTTTATTCAGGGGGTCTTAGAACATAGAGATTTAAAGACATCCACAAAAGTCAGGTTTCACATAAAAGCAATACCTTCTCATTGTGATGTGAATGTAAAAATTCAAAAAAATTTAATGAGAAGTCAAAAATCACTGTAAAAAAGAGTCTCCTAATAAAAAAAGGCGATTTAAAGAAATCCCGTTTTTTCTTTGTACCTCAAAAAATGGCTCAAGGTTTTTCTTTCTAAAGAAGATAAGCATGCGCGCAAAGTCTTTGCCGGTTTTATCCCCTTAAGGCTATTCCTCTTACAGTCTACTACTTCTTTTCTAGAGTCGAGTCTCTTTTTCATCCTCTCCTCTATTACTGTGTCTCGCTTTAAGAAAAGCGTGGCCCATTACTCGTGCAAAATCCCAAAATCTCCCGGGTCGATTTCCCGGAATTTGCTTAAAGTACAGCAGACGTGAAGGTAAAGGACAAAAGGGTTGGGAAATGGAGAAAATGATGAGAACAACCAGACACGACGTGGTTGCACGTCTGAGAGGAATATATTTATTCAGGGACTGAATACTACTGGCGGAATGCTGACTACTGGGTGTTTTGACTCCATTCTAGTTCCGAGCCTCAAGTGGGTCCTTGTAAAGGCAATTGGAGTGCCTGAAGGTTGTGTCTTCTCAGTATGAACAGCTCCTAAAAGGTCTATTGTTGTCGATGTTGTTTTTGACAACAAGAAGTGTTATCGTTCTCATTATTACATTTTCAGAGAGAGATAGGATTTCACAAATGAAAAAGGGACTTTTAAAGGTTCACTTAAAAAATTCTATGTTCATCTTTAAAGAGACTGTCTTATCAATCGCGTGCCACGCTCTTGTGTAGTTTTTTTATTTGAAAAAAAAATAATTTTAAATATAAATTACAAATACGAATTTCGAAATTTATTATTCATTTATCATTTAGTTCTTAGGCTTATTTTTTTATTTCTTTTTCAGGTTTTATATATAAAATTTTTCTTAGGTTTTTGAGAAAATTTAAAAAGATTCTTTAAGATTTTATATGTCGCATCAAAATTTCAAAAAAAAGGTGAATTTTCTACCAAATAGTTGAATCCTTAATCAAAATAGATAAATTTTCAACTAGTTGCACTTTTAAATAAAAAATATGGATTATTTATCAAAAGAGAACAATGCTTCACAAAATAGTGAATTTTTTAAACCGGAAATATGAATTTTAAACAGAAAAGTTTATTTACAACCAAATATATATATATTTTAACCAAGTAGTTATATTTTCAATCAAATATTTATGTTTTTGATTAAATATAGGAATTTTTTACCTAGAAGGTTAATTTTTCACAAAAAGACGAATTTTCAACGAAATAGGTACATTTTCAACAAATGGATAAAACTTTATACTGAAATAATGAATCTTTTAACAAAAAAATACATTTTTAACAGAGTAGTTCAGCCTTTTCCAAACAGTAGATTTTCAAAAAAAAACCTTAACTTCAACTCAATTAAATGTCGATTTTTCACCAAAATAGTTCATCCTCACCAAAAACAAATCAATTTTGAACAAAATATTTAAATTTGCAAACAAAGAGATGATTTTTTATTTAAAATAATGAATCGTCAACCAAAAAAGGTCATTTTTGACAAAGTAGTTTAACTTTTAACTAAAGAGTTAGATTTTTAACCAACAATAAGAATATTAAAAAAAATTGCATATCTGATATTTAAACTAAATAAGATTTAAAATTTAACTGAAAAAGAGTGAAAATCATTCAAAAAAGACGAATTTTCACAAAAAACAGTTGAATCTTCAACTAAAAGATTAATTTTTAACGAAATAGTTACATTTTCAACTAAAAAATATTAAATTTCTACTAAAAGAGAAAAATTTTTGAACATCTTTAAACCATCTCAAATTATTTCTAAAATCTAGAAAAATCTGTCAAAATAAAAAGAAATTGACCGAAATTCTTGCAGATTCTATTTGATATTTTTATAAACCTTTTAAAATCTTTAAAAATTAAATTTTTCCAAATGAAAAATCCTTACAAATTTTCCCTGGAATCTCCAGAAAAGTTTTTTATTATCTTGATACGTTTTACAATTATTTTATTTCTTTTAATCTTTTTACAACTTCTTCTCAATATATTTAAAAATTATTTTAAATTTATTCTTTAATTGTTTCAAAATTTTGAAAAGAAAAAATTGTAAGTACTTTTTTAAATGCTTAAAAAGTCCGTTAAATATTCTCCTGAAATTAATTATTTAAAATAAAAAGTCATTAAAAATACTCGTAGGAATCTCAATAAGATTTTCTTTTTTTTTAATTATTAAAATTTTTTTAAAATTTTAAACTATTTTCGACATTTTGTCAAAACTTCTAAATATCTTTTACGAAATTTGTCATGGTCCCAAAATTCAAGATGAGGCGTTATATATTTCCCATAAATTACTCAAAGCAACCATTTTTTAAAATCATGACAATTTTTGAAAGATGTTCAAAAATTTTTCAAAATGCTTAAAATTTTGCAGCAGATTTATTTTTTTTCGATTCTTAGAAATAATTTAAAATGTCATTTTTTAGAATAAAAAAATATTCAAAATTTTTCCAGGAATATTGAGAAATTTTTTTTTTCTTGAAACCTTTTAAAATTGGTCTTCTTGATTAGAAATCTTTGAAAGTCTTATTTTTATTTTAAATTTGTTTAAATTTCCTTAAGCTCTTAAGAAACTTTAAAGGTCTTGAACTTATTTTCCTTTCAGAGCATACATCATTTTCAGAAACACGAGAAGTCATAAGAAGACAGGTCAGGACTGTTGGAAGCTGTTAAAATCGTGTAAGCCCGTGTTTCACCAGAAATTGCTGAAATAGCTGCGATATATAGATTTTTATTCAAAATTTTCGAAAAAATATATTTTTCAATCCTGAGGTCTTCCTCTATCTTTATCTCTGTTAAACGATGATTTCCATTAATTAACTGTCAAAATTATTCTGCACTTTAAGTGATTTAACACTGAAGTATGACTTTCTTTAAGTCGCCTAAAACACTATTTTCAAACACTAATTACGATTTTTTTAGCAAAATTGCATGCACAATCTCTGCTTAGTGCGTTCCGTCATCCTGAAATTCGACGCGTATGCGTATGAAACTGCATAACCTCATCGACTTAAGATTTTTAGATCCATTTCACTCAGTATGGGGGCTCACAGAGGTACCCTGTAAATGGTAGGTACCTGTTAATGACAATAGAACAACTAGGTACAAAGTTAAAGCACAAGGTCGGATACTTTCCGGACATACCTCGTATTATATGAATAAGTAATGTCGCATGCAAAATTTCAATAAAAAATATATAGAAAAATAAATAATAAGTAATGAAGAATGGTTGAGGGGGAGGGGTACCTAAAAATGTATTGCTTAGAGGGGCATTTTTCCCTAAACTAGCACTGAGAATCATTACACCGAACTTTATAGAGAAAAGTTTTTTGTTTTCGAAAAGTTATGAAAGCTGGGGAATACATGTAATCTCATTTGTTTTATTGATTAAAGGAATTTTCCTAATCTAAAATTCAAACGAGTGAATCTCAGCAAGTTAAAGAACTTTGTAAAGATTCTCTATATTCACATTGGACAGGTTATCTTTCTGATAAAAATTCACGAAGGAAGTCATCCCCCTTTCATACGTTTTCTTGAGTGGCTGCCAAAGGCAATATGATACTTTTGCTGTGGTTATGTTTCCCACTTCATGAATATCATGGACTTGGTACTAAAAGCGAGACGAGGCTGAATCTAAGATCAGGAGTTTCCATTCGTCGTGTATTCATTTTTTATAAAAAATAAGGCCTGTGCTGATTCGATTTGCAAAATAAGAATATTTTTATTAAAAGAAAACTTCTTAGCAAACTTTAGCCGTGTAGAAATCTTGATGTGGGTATATTAAGGTTCTGAATAGCTTGCCCTACTTCTGATGTGGCCTTGATCAAGTAAACTGACGTAAGCCACACATGACTTGTAACGCTGTTGTAGATTCCTTCTCGAGATAAGTATGTAGTACCGCTGCTTCATGAAGAGTGTCGCCACGATGTTCAGACAAAAAAGTAAACCTAGCCTTCCAAGGTTTTTTTGCGTGCGTAACTTGTCACATCGCTTATATTGTTTCTGTCGTGTGAGAGTATTTTTTTTAACACCCCCATGATTTCAGACCATTTTCATGCCTGTGGAGCGAGCTCATAATCTCGTTTATCGAGCAGTGTGAGTAGGTAGTAATTTCTACTCCCGAAGGAGTAGAAAAATGACGTCATCAAATGAATACGGGTTGTATTCGAAATCTGTAAGGAGGATAGCATAGCGAGACAGTTGCGCCATCTTACAGTTGTTTTTGGAACTGTTGAGTCGACTTCGTATTTCGAGTGATTTTGTGTTTCAGTGCCATTATAATTGTCACAATAGGTTAAATGTCAATAAGCATTAAATAACGCCTTCGCTGGATAATCAGCATTTCCTCTCTTTGCTCTACAGCTTCGAAGAACGAGATTGCAGAACCGACCCACAGATATAAGAAGTGCCTAAATGATAGGGGATGTTGAAAAAAGTATCGTGTGTGACTCGGGTGAGAACTTTCTGATTCTACGGTGACGGAAATGTTTTCAGGACGAGTCGACTATGAGTCGTCCTGAAAACATTTCCATCACCGTAGAAACATAAAGATATCCCCCTAGTTTCACAATATACTATACAACATTGGACAGATGTTATGCTATTGTATAATTTGTTAAAAACCACAAAATTGGTTCCGTAAAGTCAGGGAAAACCTGCAAATAAGAGAAAAGTCAAGGAATTTTGTTTTCATCATTAGATAGATCACATCTAGATCATAGGTCACACCTAGAAAAATTATTGAAACGGACATCTGTGTCTGTTTGAATAATTTTTCTGTTTTGAATATGGCGCCAGAAGTTGACTTGAATCGATTTTAGTGATCGATCGTGAAAGCAGGCTGCGCTGTTAACACAGTTTGTGTCAACTATTTTCTGGAAGTTAAAAATGCAATCTTTGATAATTTAATAATATTTATCGCAAGTGTTGATGATCCCAAGGGTCTTTTTCCCTCAAATATGTATTTGAGTTTCCTGGAGGAAAAATTGCCCCCCCGATAACCATTCGATGCACTAGCATTCGAAACTGATTTTTTCAGGTGAGTTTTTCAAGGTAACATTGTCTCCTACATGGGATATATGGGCTACATGGTCCATTATACTATTTCGGTTAATTGTTTCTGAATTAAAGCTTTTGAAATTATACGCTTTCAAATTAAAATCATTAAAAAATTAACATTTTAATAATATTTATAACTAAATGAAATTATAATTTTCAACTGCATTTTTCATGTGCAATTATTCCATGAATAATCCTCGTTATTAAATGTA
>JAUELO010000179.1:36312853-36323112 GCA_032357855.1 Amphibolips quercusostensackenii | reverse complement strand
AACATATCATTGGAGGGGCGTCCCTAAAGTAAAAATAATTGTGTTTATATAACCTTACTTTTTTGACCTACTATCCTGGTCAGATGGTTGTCAGCTGGTACCGTGCGCGCGCAAGAAACTTAAACGTCCTTCTTATAGCGGCCAGTCAGAATCGCCGTTACAAGAGAATATCAGAGTTACCACGTTAAGGGTATATGATTAGCTGATCAGAGTTAAGATGTCCATGGTGGAACGCATCTCAATTTAATCATGATTGAAGCCTCGATTAAAAAATAAACATGATTAGCTTATCATGTATTTAATCAGAGTTGATAAAATAGGCGCTTAGTGTTTTTTTTTTAAATAGTAGTAAAATAGTGTTATCGTTTAAAAAAGTGTGAAATAGTGTGAATAGTGTGGAGAGTCTGAGGTTTGCGCTATGCAAAAAAAAGGGATAGAATTTGTTTGTTCCAAGCATCAATATCTAATTACAATTCCTTTTTGTAATTACTTGAGAAAATCTGAAAAAAATGTCCTGCTTAGCCACGTCTGACGGTACAAAATGAAAACTCGATACTTACAATATTCATTTCCTGCTCCTGTATTTCCTTATAAACCTCCACGATCCTCATCAGAGCTGATCCTGAAACAAGAAGTTTCACGTTAATATGAATTCAGAACAACCTAAAGGCGAACGAACCAATACTCGTTCGTAAGTGAAATCGTTTCAGTTAAGCCCAACCTGGTTCACATAGTAAGGGTTGGTAGAAGGGGTGGATAAAGAGGTACGGAGGAAGTAACGATGCGTTTGAAAAGTTTTGTTGGTCTTGAATAATTCAAAGGTTGAAGGCGATACTGTAATCCAGTGGAGGGGGGTTGGGGGAGCAAACTAGTCCGATGGGAAAGCTCTTTTCGGGTGACTTTTTCAAAGCTTCCCATAGTCGTGGCCTACCAGATGGCAAAAAAAACAAACAAAACTCGCTCGATCGCGGAAGGGAAGAAAAAGGAAGGATTCGCGTGTCCTGAAGAAGTTGGAAAAGTTTTCCCGTCATCGAAACGACCGAGCGTGGAGGAACTTCGATTTCTTTAGAACCTACTATCGACGTCGAAATCCTGCACTTCCGACCGGAAAAATTCCATGGAAAAAGGAAAACTGAGGAGAAGTGGCGCCCAAAGGGGAGAAATGGATGAGGCTAGGGATCAACGCTAAAGATCAACATACTTCTCAGACTCAAACATTTACTGCTTTCCAAGTAGTATAAACACCTCTTTGGTCAGAAGTCAAAGTGGCGCCGTTAAATTTATTATTAGGTATTTTGTGAATGGTAAAAGATACAAAATTACAGTTCTTTCGTTAAAAAATCTATTTGAGGAAAATTAAAAGTCGGAATGGTCAATTAAGAAATATAGGAGAAAGAGATTATATCAGCAGAGTTCATTATTTCTAGTTTAGCACTGTACTTATCATTTCCTGCAGTCAAGTTTAATGGACGGTAGAATCGCATCAAAGCTAACAACACTTTTCTTTGTGTAATCGCTTTGGCGTGAACAATGCTAGAGACCTTAATCTCAAACGTATAGGTCTATAATATAAATTTTCTTATTCATGATCCTAGTCTTCCCGAGAGACATTCGCCTCTTCGCATCCTTATCGCATATAAATTTCAAGGCTTCTATCAAATTTATACTTTCATGAAACTTTTATTTCTTTCTTAAATCATAAAACCTTGTATTGTTAGGCACTTTAATTGTAGAAAAAATGGAAAATTAAAAAAAAAAATATCAGCGCAATAATAAAAAATTAGTAACTGAAACACTTTTCTAATTTTTTAATTTGTTAATTTTTTACACTTTTGGAATTACAATATGAAAATAATATCTATCAATTAATACAAAATTTTTTGCATGACAACATAAGGTCTAAAACTACAAAAAAGAAAAATAAGGATAATTTTTTTGTTAAGAAAATACCAAATTTCAATGAAAAACACTATCATAACATGAAGTTGGTCGAAACTGTAAGTCTGATATTTAAATCAAATTATTTTTCTTCAAAATAACTTGTAACTAGTAAAAAAAGCTAATATATCATATTATTGTTCAGATATTATAAATATATTTTAAAATCTAATAATTTTTCAAATGACAATAGCAATTATGATGAAAAAAACTAAAAACAATAGATTCTGTAAGATTGTGAATCCTCTTTTAAAAACGAGAGCATAACATACAATTTTTTGTCTTCTTTGAAATCCAATAATTTTTCATTGAAAATACCAATTTCCAACAAAAGACACTAACATGTAAAAATTGTTCTAAATTGTAAATCTTTTTCGAAATCCAATTGTTCTTGTTGCAAATAAACGATTTTCGGTTACAAACGTTAACATAACCTCAAACTGTTCTGAAATTTTAAATCTATATCGATATTTTCGATCAAAATTGCTAATTTAACTTACAATTATAAAAAAATTTGTTATCTTCCTTGTAATCTAATGTATTTTTTACTAAAAATACCAATTTCCGGTGTGAAACGACAACGCAATCTGAAATTGTTTAAAAGCCTTAAATATTTTACAAAATGTTTTAAATATGATTTTTTTTTAATTTCACTTTTCGACAAAAAACTAACACAATCCGAAATTATTTAACCTTGTGAATTTCAGTTTTTTAAGCAAATGTCACTACATTCAAACATAAATTCTTTTTTTGAAAATACCCATTTTAAGCAAATCAACCATCATAACATAAAATTGTTAAAAAGTTATAAATATCCTTTGTGTTCTAATAATTTTTTACTAAAAATAACAATAATCCCTGACGAAAAACACTAGCATTAAATTACTGAACGTTGTTCAAAATTGCAAATCTTCTTCAAAATCTAATGATTCTTGTTTAAATAACCAACTTCTATGAAAAAAGTTAATATAACCTAAAAGTGTTTAAAATTGCTTATCTTCTTCGAACTACAATGATTGTTGTCTTGAAGTATCACTTTTTAGTGTAAAACGATAAAGTCAGCTAAAATTGTTAGAAAATTATGAACCTTCAAAATGTGATGATTTCTGTGTAGAAATATGAATTCCTAGTAAGAAGCGCTAACACCCAAAAAACGCGAATCGTGAAAAAAATTAATTATTAGAATATAATAATCTTTTTATCAAAAGTACAAATTCCCGGTATAGATGCTAAAAATAAATTAAAAATTTTGAAAATTGGGAATGTTGATGATGTATATTTAAAAAGTCTAGTTTCCAGTGAAAGAACTAATTCTTTGAAAAAAAATACTAATGTCCAGAGAAAGCCGCGCAATGTTTGAAAAAATGTAAAACATTGATGAAAATAAAAATGAAAACCACAAATATCTCTACATTCTCATAAGATTTTCGCAACAAATTTTTAAAACTAAGACCTCATAACGTTTTCCGATTATTTTTTTAGGCTTATAATAATTTTGTGGATAACGGCCTCGAATTGCTTATAATGTTTGAAAAAATAATCGCAGCTTTAAAAAAGGGGAGAAGTGGACAAAATTCTCAAATATAGGGGTTATAGGAAATTTTCAGAAAAATCAGGGAAAAGGGGAACAGCAGACTGATTGTGATCCTTAAAGAGTTTACAAGAGAGCAGCAAAGCATAAAAGAGCAGTTTAATTGAGAAGAAGAAACCTCATCAGCTTGTGGAATATTATCTTAAGCTTCACCTGAGGCTGAGTAGAGAAAAATTCTCGTAAAGCGGCTTAAATCGGTGTGACAAGCGTGTTTATCCAACGATTGAAAACGGGTGTATTTTCCTCTCCTAAGTTTAGAGGAAAGGAAAGCCTTGTTGCCTTCAGAAACGGAATCTTGAAAGTTTGATCTCCTCCCGGGTCTCGTGGACCCGTAGGGCTCGGAAAGGTCGAGAAGAGAGGAGAGAAGAGAGAGGGATAGTTTTCCGCATCTGTGCTCGCGAGACGCAATTCTTAGGAGAAGTAGCACATCCCCTTAGCGTTAACCGAATATCTTCTCTTCAAGTTCAGGGAGGATGGAGCAAAAGGGGGTGAAACAACAATTGTGCGAGTTATCGCCGCCGGCTCTTCCGGGCACGAGTGAAGAGCAAGACAAACAGTTTTTAGCCAGCTCGACCGTCTCGAACTAATTAACGTGGGATCCAAAGTACTTCTCTGGAGCCAATGTGAAAAGGTATGGAGTGGTATGAGGAGGGCCTCAATCCTCATACCTTTTCGACTCTGGTACTCACACCATTGCCAAATCGACCTACCTACCTATCCCAGACTAAAATTCCCTCGTAAGCTTCAAGTACAGCAAGCGCACTTTTAGCTTGTTCCGAGCTTTAATTCGCCCAGTCAGCACGAATTTTGTTATAGATCTGTGCGGCACGTGCCGAGAAACTGCACGACTTTCCTACTTCACCTCAAGCCAAAACTCTGCAGATTTACTGGGAAATAAAAAAAATTGAGTGAGGAAATTTAATGAATGGCGATTATTAGGGGAAATTAAACTTTGATTTGAGGGTAGCTGAAGCATTTGTAAGGTGATTAAGCTTTCAGAGCTTTGGAAAGCAGAGAACAAGTAAGAAGGATCGCAGTTTTCTAGTAGTGGAGTATAGTTGAATGGAGGATCTGGTTATTAGAAAAAAATTAAACTCTTAAATCTGAAAAAATAAGGCATTTATTGTGCCCAAAAATCATCATCACAGAGACCCTGGTGCTCGGGACCGAGGTCTGCATTAAGCGCAAGCATAGTTAAAACCACGCACTAGGGCTTAGCAAGAAAAATATCTGATACGCTTTGGTGGGGTATTTGAATATCGTCTCGCGCCCTTACATCTAATGCTAGTCTCAAGTCGCTTACCGAAAATTGAGGTAATGGAAGGGAAAAGCGCTTGGCGAAAAAAGCGCTTACTGGAGAAGGCGCTTTGTAAGAGTCTCCTGTATTTATGAGCCTAAGCTTATAAAATAATCACGTATTATGATCTGATTGGCTAACGAACAGCTGTAACAAAATTTATTAGACGCTGAGTGATTCAAATTATCACCGTACTATGGCGCTATCTACACACCGCATGACAATTAAGTAGTTGACAGTCGTTCTCAGAAGGTTATAAGGTACTTCAATCGCACTTATGATTACGTTGTGATAAAGAATATTGTTTACAACACCAAAACTTATAGGTTTTAGTTCTAGGGTCTTAAATATTAGACGCCATTTCACAATAAAAGATTTAACATTATACAATAAATAAATTAAAATTCGAAGTCTGCTAAATTCACGTAAAATTATAATAATTCAAACAAAAAAATACTAAACAATAAAATCAACAAAAAAATATATATATTTTAGTAGGTTAAGTTTTATTTCTTAAAAAGCCAACTGTATTACTAATTTGAGGATTTTAGCCCTTTCAGGACCACTGTTGCAGCAGAGCAACGTTCACTATTTTCGATTTTCTTAATTTTCACACTTCGAGCTTAGAATTCTATAAAATAAATGCGTGAAATGAATTAAAGTGGACTATTTCGCATCTCGTAAGGTGGTTATAAGTTATCGTATACCCAGTAGAAACCAAGAAAATTATAAAAATAAAAATAAAATTTTTTTGCAGAAACAAATCAGAAAATTACTATACATTATTCCTAATTTTTTTTAAAAAATTTTTATTTAACAGGATCAAGGCTTAGCCCTTGAAGGTTTACCATCTTCAATTTAGATGTGTAATTTCGTGACTTTCAAACATCATTCAAAACCAAAATATCATATACAATTTCCTGGTTAGTAAAAGACACGGATAAATTATATAAGTTTTAATGCAAAATTAAAAGCAATATAAAAATCTGAATAAAAGTTCTTATATTAATTTCACATATTTTTATATTAGTAAGTCTCTTTAAATATTTATAATTGTAACGTGAAATATCAAATTAACTATTTTAGCTATTTTTTTATTTAGTTAGTTATTATTCCTATTTAGTTTGATATTTGCGACATTTTTGATTTTAATATAATTACTTTTATTATAACTATTCATTAATGTAATTTATTGATAATAATACTGAAAAATTTTACTGAAAATCCCTGATTTAAGGATCGTAAAAGTATTTTTAGTTCGCTTCAGCAATTTTTGTAGTCGAATCAAGAACAAATATCGCTAGTTCAGCTATACAGTTTTTCCGTGATAATTAATCTAAAATTATGAGAATTACTCACAAATTAACTTTTCTTTAAAATTGAAAAATTTCCAACCCAATGCTATTAAAAATTAATCATTTATTCTAAATTGTTTTTAAACTACAACGAATTGTAAATTTAACACATCTAGATTGAAGATTTACGAATGAAAATTTTTAAAATGTAATACGATTTTCAAATTTAGGTTTTCAAAATATAAAGAATTCTGAATTTGAGACTCCGAAATAAAATGACTTTACATAATAATGAAAATTTTCTTCTTATATTAGTTACAAGTTTGGTTATAAGTTGTAAGCTTGGTTATGAATATTGATGAAAATTTAAAATTTATAATGATAAAAATATAAAATTTTTGATAAAAAAATGAACTAACTGTTGGTCATGATTTCCGCTATCCATAATAAAGAATTTTACATTATAAGTTTGACAATGTTTTACCAAATTTAACAATATTTAACAAAAATTTAACAATGCTAAATTTCATCTGGAATTGATATTTTTTTAAACAATAGGATTGGAAAAATTATTTTTTTATGGCTAATAATTCTCAAATTGTGCCTCATAGTTTTCAATTTAAATCATGTTAATATGGAATAAAAAGTAAACATTTTTTTAAAAAAATTAGCGATTTCTAAAAATTTATATTGAGAGTTGATGAATTTTCAATTATTAGGTTTCACATAGTCTAATTAAGAATCATTTTTAAATTATTATAAATTTCCTCATTTATGAAGCTTCATATCAAAATTATTTATTTATAAGTCTTTTGAAATTAAACTTTTTTTAATATTAAGGTTTTTTTAAAAAATATAACAGTTTTGAAAGACTTAATTTTTTTTAATATCATCTTTAACGTATTTAATTAAAAATCGTTTAATTTTGTACTTTCTCTAATTCATCCAGAGTCAAATATATTTATACTTAAAATTTTTGCATTTTTAAAATCATGAGTTAAAAATTGTGTGTTATTAAAAAAATTGTTACCTCTTTACAACTAATAAATTTTAAATTGTTGAATTTTAAAGTTTTGAATTTGCAATGGTCTTACTTCTGAACGTTATAATTTTAAGTTATTTTATTTGGGTACTTCTTAAGTAAAAATTTTTTAACGCCAAACGCTTTCAATTATAAATTTGTACAAAGATTAAAATCTTCACTTAATACTTGATAATAAAAAATTTCAAATAAGGAGACTTAAACATTTTAATTTTTAAATTAATGCCTTAAAAAATATACTAATTGTAATTAATTAAAAGTAGACAAATTTAGATTAATTATTACCGGCTTTAGATTTAAAAATATTACAAATTGAATCTTTCAAACTGGAAAATTACCAATTAAAAAAATTCCACATTGAATTCATTCTACATTGCATAATTAAAAGTGGTATAAGCCGTTATTTAAAGTCATCGGTCATGACTTTTAAGTAAAAATTTAAAAAGGAAGTGAGTCAGTTAGGGTTGTTTTTGCGACCAGAAAATTTTTAATATTTATTTTGAGAAAATGATGACTCAAAAACAAGTCTTATTCGGATCACCTGTTTTCGGGCCAATTTCCAGTTTTTCCGCAAAATTCAATCAAAAAGAACGAATTTGTCATTAAGGTAAACTTTTCAATCATTCTTAAATTTAGTAGGTTAATTTTTTTGTTACAATAACTTATTTCACAAGCAAAATATAATATATTGTACCATATAAATGTATCAGGTTAATATGAATACCCAAAAAATACACTTTCTTTGTTCACCACATATAAGTGATTAACTTAAGGATCGCTTATTATAAATTACGTGAATATAAATAATATTTTAATTATTACCTTTTATAAGTTTAGCTCACCAGCTATGATTCCACAATAGACATTTTTCATTTAACATGCGTTTATGTAATTCAAAACTCGTTGAAACAGTTTATTCGAAATTTGTGTTTGATGATGGAAGATTAAATTTGAATGATTTTTCGGCAATTTTTTAGAGTTTATTTGTTTGATAAAACCTGAAATCTTGGACAATTAGATGTAAATATTACATCTGAATATGATTCCCACGTAAAAATTTAGGATTTTCATTCAAACCAATATAAACTAAGATAAAGTAATGTGTATTATTATTATTATGTGAAAACTCTGGTTGTTTTCTTACACTAATCAGTTTTTATCAATTAAGTCAATATAAACGTAATAGCCGTTTGAAGGAAATAGATATAAACATGTTCTGCAAATTACTGTTTAATTCATTCAACTTTTAGCCTTTCGTTTACGTTTTTCTATGGTTCGTAAACTCTGATCTTTCGGAAGTTTGAACAGTAAACACCTAAAAATAATATCTAAGTCTGTAGATTTAGAGGACTGCTATTTTGGTTTCAATGAATTACGCTGATGTAAAAAAAGAACATTTGACATGATAAAAGCAAAAACTTAGTCTAGTCAAGAGTGCCCTATTTCTGGAGAATAGGGTAATCCAAAATAAATTTCTTTTACCTTTTACTAAATAGGATGAATAGAAAGCTAAAAGTCAGAACAACCTTAATTAAATGATTGAATCTTGTAAGCTTCTTAGAGCTAACCAGATTTGTTGAAGAGTGGTTCACGCTAGTTCCAGATGTTTCAAGAAGACTTCGGTTTGACACACATATGGTGTGAAAGTGATACAAGTGAATCTTAACCAAAACTGGCGTCCATGTCTCGACACAATGCGATGCTTGCAAAAGTAAACTGACAGCCCGGTTAGCATTGTTGTTGTCGGTGTTTAGGTTGCGCTTTAAACCCTTGCCTCCAGCATTAATCCGATCCAGCCGAAGCCGCACATCAGAGCCAAAGCCCCATAAGCATCGTTACGCTGCGTTACACCCTAGCCCATATACTATACATACGTATGCGCGGATACGCCGGACGAGCTTTGCGAATAGCGAAGGATTACGATATTGTATAGTTGAGATACGATACCACGACTAGGCGCCTTCCTCTCTTCTCCCTTCACTCTACTTCTGTCTTTCCATTTGCCATAACAATATTTCACGAAAGATGGTTTCGTCCTGTCCGCTCCTAACGAGTACTCGCCCCTAAACGTTGCGCTATTGCAGAAAATAACACTAAATGAGCACACAAATGTAAATTTATATTTATGAGGTCGGATACGAATCACAGGCTTTGGAAGCATTTGAGAGATTCAGAAGAGCATCAATAGTAGCATACATTTTTCAAAATAGTAGCAAAATAGTGTTATGCATTTTTTTATATTATATCAAAGGGATAACTGTTACTGAAATACTACGCTGAAAAAAATTCTGGTGAATCGTCAACTAAGTTTACTTAGTAGTGAAAAATAGTTAATCTAACTGCTTTCTGATTTGTGGGTTTATAAATTACAAATCATTGGAAAATACCTTGGAATCTGTTAAAATCTTCTAATATTTTTATAAATCTATTCAAGTGTTTTGAAAATTTTAAGAATCTTTTAAATTCTTCGAAGAGAATTTCCCTAAACTATTTTTAAATTAATATTTTTGAGATAGTGGATATGTTAGCTTCGCCATTCTATGAAAGAAGTTTAAAAATGTATTTAAAGGTAATTAATTTAAGAAGGTAGTAGTATCACAGTCATTTTTGTTGAATTTTGTGTAATGAAAGCAAATAGGGATAAGTAACTTCACCTCAAATGCCAAAATATCTTTCGATTCCTGGACCCTAATTTCCCAAGGTAAGTTCTGGCTAGGCGGATTTTGTCATCCTTCCAGATGTGTTCTATTGCTCCTTTTCCTGAAAGTTTTCAGATGTTGAAATTGCCTGCAACGATGTCATTTCCTGAAATGTTTTTCGCTCTTATTTTTCTTTTTGCTCTTACTTTCAACTTGTCCTCGACAGATTAAAAGATTTTAACTACCAAGCCTGTTGCGCTGCTGCTTAATTAATTACTTCAAAGACCCTTCCTACTCCGCAATTTCCTCCCATAGAAACTGCACAGCCCCATTCGTTTTCATCCTTAAATAACCTCTTTATCAAAAAGAAACATTCTTAACGAATTTTATAGTGAAATCCGTCTCATTTCTCTTGGTTTTTCCAAGATGCTTTCGAATTCGATATTAATTAGCACTC
>JAUELO010000179.1:36227585-36241179 GCA_032357855.1 Amphibolips quercusostensackenii | reverse complement strand
GGATTTCATAAAAATTTTACAAATTCTCACAATAGCGGGGAAGGGGGTCTAAGCTCTAAAAAATCATCCTTGCGTAATTAATGGATGTTTCTAATATGTTGCGGATGTCTTTTTTTCTCTGTTGTAAAAAGTTGTAGGTCACAAATCGAGCAAGAGAGTAAACAAAAATTGTACCAGCGAATTGTAATTCTTCGTCCAGGTTAACATCAAATATTCGAAGCGCGCAAGAGAGAAATAATTCGATACTTTGTATAGTTTCCTTTAGGAAAGTTGGTAAAGCAGCGCCACAACTAGACTTTTAGTCGCCCGTGGCGAACTTGTTCAAAAAACGAAAGAGTTCACGTGAAAGTTAGAAAAATTTACTTGATAAAATCTTTGCTTTTGCAAACTTTAAACGGTAAACTCTTTTTGGAAACAGAGATTAATGTTAAGTTAGAATGTCTCGCGTATACATTTTTATTTATTTATTGTTTTTTGAAATATTTTTTTGTTAAATTTAAATAAAATAAGGTGAAGGAAACCCATGTTTGCCATTTTAGAAGCGCGCGAAAGTCCGACGTTTTGTAAAACTGCTTTAGGTAGGAACCTTATACATATATCAATTTCAAGAAAAAATGTTAATATATACATATTATATTATATATTATATTACGTTATGATCAGGGAGCGGATTAGAGCCACTGTGAAGTTAGCTTTCTAGCGCAGCTCGGCTCTCACGTGCGGTGAACCGTCTGCAACAGAGAGAGAGAAGCAGAGCAAGGCGCGTGCGCCTTCACGCCGCAGCGTGGCGGCGCATGCGTGCAGCTGGTCTGAAACCGGGGCTCTCCGCATGTAAGAGCTGAGCTGCGTTTGGAAGCTGACTTCACAGTGGCTCTTATCCGACCCCTAGTTATAATAAAGGTGAGTCGAAAGTTAAACTACAGCGGTCGAGACTCGCTTTTTTTACTCCCTGTTTAATTATGGGATTTTTAGAGTCGAGTTCGCGTATCACTTTCGACGACTTGGGTAGGCTAGGCAGAAAACTAAGAACTTGTTGTCATAAGAATCATGTATACATGCATATAAGTTATATATTATTGTTATTATTATATTAACATTTTTGTGCAATTCTGTGTGTTTTAATTCCTCATTTATCCCTCAATACATTATTTTTAAAATTAAAAAAAAATATATATAATATTGAATAGAAATAAAAGTACCCTTCCATATTGAGGTCCCAGATCAAAGAACTGGTTATTAATTTCTGGCGCTGAAAATTACAGCTTAAATCTTACAAAATTTAGCCCCCTCCCACTCTAGGCGCCAGAAACAGGTCGTCCAAACACTAAGTTTTCAATTTTGTGCTATTCGTGACCCCCTTCTCGAAATGTAATCTCGCCCAAAATTCTCTTAAACCGGGAAAATAGGGCGGTTTTTCAGTAAAATAGGTAAATAATAGGGGCGGATACTTTTTTGAATAAAATTTATGCAAGCACCGCATATTTAATTCAATATGAAAAACTTATAATTCCGAAGATTTCCCGTTAAAATATATTGCATTTTTAACAAAATAGTTAAAGTCTTAACCAAAAAAGACTTTTTATTGAAACAGATTCATTTTTAGAACCCATAAGGACAAATTTTCGAAAACAACAAAATTAATTTTTAACTAAATAGTTGAACCAGCCACCAAGTACTTGAATTCTCAACTAAAAAATAATTTTTTTGAAACAAAATTAGAATTGAACAGATCAATTTCTAACAAAAATCATAAATTAATTGTAAAAATTTGCTTGAAACCTTATTGAGTTTAATTTAATTAAGTTGAAACCTTCAACAAAACTGATAAATTATTAACCAAACATTGAAATTTACAACTAAAGAGACTGAATTTTCTCAACAAAAAAAAAAATTTTAACTAAGAAAGATGATTTTTTCAGCATTAAAAATGAATTTTTAGTCCGAAAAGATGAAAATTTAACACAACTGTTAAATTATGATTTAAACAAGGCTACTTTATCAAAATAGTTGAATTTTAAACCTACAAGGCGCAACAAAATGTCGCAATTTAAAAACAAAAACACTAAAATTCAAACATAAACAGTTTAATTTTTTGCCAAAAACTGAATTTTTTAGAAGGCAGTGAAATATACAACCCAAAAAATTAAATTAAACAAAAAAGACGAATTTTTGCCCAAATAGTTGAATTCACAACCAAAAATAGAAATTTTTAACAAAAAAGTTAATTTTTAACCAAATGTTATAATTTTTAAGTCAAACAGATAAATTTTTTACAAAACATATTATTTTTCAATTAAATGATGCATGAAACGTAGCAACTAAAAAAAAGTTCAAGCTTAAACCAAATAGTTGTTTTAACAATAAATACAAATTTTCAACAAAATATTAGAATCCTTAACCAAAAGAGATTAATTTTCAACCAAAAATTATAATTTTTAACCAAAAAGAAATAAACATTACATTTCTGCAAAAAAATACGAATTTCCAACAAAATACCTAAAATTTTAGCAAAATTTTTACATTTTAAATTAGAAAATATCGATTTTTCATCAACAGTATCATGTCAAAAAAAGAAATAATTACATTTTCAGTTCAAAAAATCATTCTTTGTAACAAAAAAAAGAATTTAAAAAAAGCATTTACATTTTCAACCAAAGAGATGCATTTTCAAATAAGATGATAAATCTTAAAAAAAAAATTCAACAAAGAACATCAACCTAAAAGATAATTTGGTAATCGAGGAAATCAATTTTCTAAAAATAGAATAGTTTGAATGCCAAAAAAGAGATGAATCTTTCACGAAAGAAATAAATTTTTAAACAAATAATTGAACTTTAAACCAACAAGTTTTAGTTTTTACAAAAAATGTGATTTATTAACAAAATAGTTACATTTTTAAACAAAATAATTAAATTTTCAACCCCCTGTTACCAACTTAAGATTTTAGCGCAAACCCCTCCCCCATAAACTAGTAATGTATTTTATAGACGACTCCAAAGTTATAACCAGTTCTTTGATCCGGGCCCCTAATTATCCTAAAAATTTCATATCAAGATGGTAAGTGTGTGTTTATTTATTAAAGCAGATTGAAATTTCAGGGATTGAAGCAAAATTAAACTGAAAGGAATGAATGTGGAAATAATTGTTTTTGAACTCATATCAAAATGATAAATATTGGATAAAGTTTGCCGATGGATAAAATAGTCTTTAAATTATAAATATAGTTAATTTTAATTAAATAATTCATCAAACCTCAAAGCGAGGGAATTTTAATAAGAAACCAGAAAAAGCAAATTCAATCTAGCTTTAGAGATCACGAAATTCATTAAGTTTTTAGAACAAAAAGTATGCTTTTAAATAAAAAATTTTAAATGCAGATTATATTCTCATAACGCTCAGTTAGATTACTCATGCTTGATTTTAGATTTTTTTAAAAGTCTTTTTCATGATTACCTTTTGTTTTCAGGTATTAAAGAAAAACTAATTTAACATTGCAATTGACTTTTTTAGAAACTTGTACGTTGAATAGCACTATCTGAATTTGCAATATTGCATAATAATAATAAATGATTTTTGTTAGAAAAAATTTCAAAATACAGTCAATTTCAAAATTATTATTTTTGATAAATTAGGTTTTGTTAAGCTTTCTTATTTAGATTTTAGACGAGCAAGAAATCGAATCGAAGCGGAAGAAGATAAGTAAGGTAAGTGCTCAGTTATAATTAATTGAAAAATATCGTAGGGTAAAACTAAAGTATATAAAAGTTTTAAAAAAATAGATACAGAAATAACGCTTTGAGAATTTTTCTGACCGATTATAAAATCCAATTTTATGAATATGCCAAAAATGCAAAAATAAGTTGAACTAAAAAACAACTCTAGAGCTTTGAATATTAATAATTTCGTATTCGCGAGTCTGCATATGACATTAAAGTCCCTTTGACTTTGGTGCTTTTTCCTCGGGAGACATGCATTTTAATTTAAATTATTTCTACACGAAATAGCAAACGTGTTTTATCGTTATTTTAGAGTTTCATTATGCATACTGCAACAGATGTCCATCCGAAAAAAAGCAAAACCATCGACAGAATCGGAGTAAATCAGATTTATGTTTCCTTCTTCTTTTTCGATTATTAATAAGAAATAGGGAAATAGGGTGATTTTTTACAAAAATAGAGAATAAAATCTTTGAAATAAAATCAAAGTTGGTACCACATCGAACTCAATAGGAAACGGTTTAAATTCCCAAGATTTTATATTAAATTTTTATCAAAAAAGTTTGATCTTTAATCAATAATAATAATAGATATTTTAATTAAAAAGAATGAACTTTTAATCAACAATAGTTGCATTATTTAATCGGTTTTTATTATTATATAAAGTTCGCATTGAAACAAATGAACAAGGAAAAAAAAGGGGAAAGTTGTTTAAAAACAGAGAAAGGAGAGTTTCTTCAGCTTAATTTTTTTATTTAACAAAAACCAAATTCATGATAAAAAAAATCATCTTAAGTTACAGAAAAATTTTAATTGAAACAAAAAATCAATTGTTTAAACCAAAGAAATTTCTTTGAATCCAAGAAAAATATTTTCTGAGTCTCAGTTGAAAAAGATTTTTTTTAATTTAATGAAATTTCTTTAGTTCAAACAAATAGTGAAATTTTGATGATTTACCGTTTTTATGGAAAAGAGTGTGAACCCTGCACCATTAAGATTATACGAGCCTTCTCAAACTCTTTTCATTCAAGCGGCGTCTGACTATGAGTGTCTGTGTTCACTAAATTTAAATTGACAGTGGAAAATGCAATTACAGTCAGACGTTCTTTTCAAACACTTGTCCGAAAAAAAAGTAATGCAGACACTGAACTGGCATTTTCAGTAAAAAAAAATCAATTTGGTAAGACAGTGCACGTTTATCCAAATCAAGTCTGCCTATATGCTTCCGTTTTTACTTCACAGAAGATTTCGGTAGAAAATTCCAGCAGAAAAATCCAATTTGTTGACCCAGCGTTTTCTTGCACGATTTGTTCTACTATAAACTTATGCATCTAATGAGTTTTTAATAACAGTAGAAAAATCCAGCATTGCAAGACATACAGCCTCTAAAGAAAAGGATCCTGTTCTGATCCGCTGAATAAAAAAATTGAAAAGAAAAATCCAACCCTATAAAACAAAAAAAATTAATTTTTAACCAAGCAGTTGTATTAACGACAAAACAGTTGAACTTTCAAATTTTTAACAAAATAGTAGAGCTCTTAACCGAATAGTCAAATTTTCAAACAAAAAAGACAAATTGTTTTGTTCAATAAAACACTTTAATTCTTAACAAAATAATTACATTTTTAACAAAATAGTTACATTCTTAACAAAAGAATTGAATTTTTGTCTAGACTGATAAATCTCTAATAAACAGAAAAGAATTTCTAACAAAGAAGTTTAACTTTTAATAAAGTATTCAATTTTCGATTGAAAAATATAAATTTTCAACAAAAAATATAATAGTTAATATTTCAACCAAAGATAGATTTTAATTTGAAATTAAAAACAGTTTGATTTAACCAGAAAGATGTTTTCTTAATGAAAAATGTAATATTTGATATTTCAATAAAAATACAATTGGATTTTTGAGCAAAAACAGTTGAATCTACGCAAAAAAGACGAATTTTGAAAAAACTATTAAAGTCATTAACCAAACAAATTAACGTTTATCCAAACAGTTGTATTTTTAATTAGATAGTATCAAATTTCTGCAAAAACCGATAATTTTTTAAACCAAAAATATCATATTTCAACAAAGGAGTTAAAATTTCAAGAAAGATTTTTCAGTCAAGAAAGAAAAAACTTGTAATCAAATTGTCTAATTTTTAAACCAGAAAGTCAAATTATCTTCAAATTAGTTCTATTTTTAATCAAAAAGTTAATTTGAAACAAAAAAAGATAAATTTAAAAAAAAATACACTTTTTACACAAAAGTTCAATTTTAATTGCATATTTTAATTTTTTATTAAATTATGTGTTTCCAAGCCAAAGAAACCAATATTTTACAGAAAAACTGTACTTTCTACGCAGAAATATGAATTATCAACAAAAAAGGTAATTCTGAACTAAATTGTTGATTTTTTTAAAATACAGTTGTATTTTCTAACCGAAAATGTAAATTTTTAACCAAAACGTTAATTCAAACCCACATAGATGAATTTTCAATAAAACAGTTGAATCCCCAACCGAAGCAGAAACTATAAAAAAGGCGAATTGTAAATTAAAGAGCTAAGATTCCAAAGTGGACAAAATTTTCTGTTAAGAAAGAAAAATTTTTAACTTCATTATTACATTTTTAAAATAAAACAGTGAATTCTCTAGAAAACAGTATTATTTTCCTGCAACTGAAGAAGATAAATTTTCGACCAAATTGATGATTTTTCTATAAAACAGTTGTATTTTATGCCAGGAAATGTGACTTCTGAACCAAAATGAATTTCATCAATGAATTTTTGACAAAAAAATTGAATAATCAGCCAAAGCAAATGATTTAAAAGAGGCGAATTTTATATAAAAGAGTTAAAATTACAACGCGGAAAGATTTTTCAGTCAAGAGAGCATTGAAGAAAATGAATTTTCAACAAAAAATATTAATGTTCACCTAAAAACTTTATCAAGAACCACATAGTCGATTTTCGATAGAATAGTCAAATTCTTAACCAAAGCAGATAATTTTTTAAGGCGAATTTTTTCAGAAAATAATTTTATTTTTAACCAAAAAGTTAATTTGCAAAAAAATAAATAAATTTTTGAAAAAAAAAAAGAATTTTCATGGAAGTATTTTAATGTGATACCCAATTGTTCAATTTTAATGCCAAAAACAATGAATTTTCTTCCAAATAGTTGTATTTTCTACAAGAAAATATGAATTTTTAACCAACTTAAGTCGCAACAATATATACTTTGATTTTCAACAAAATTTTTTAATCTTTAACTAATACAGATTAATTTTAAACCAAAAAATTGCATTTTTAACGAACAAGGGTGAGAAAAGTTTAAAATTTAAATTTAATAAAAAAATATCCTGCTACAAAAAAGAACCATTTTTCGACAAAGTATTCTATAACATAGTTGTATTTTCAAGTAGAAAAGATCAATTTTTAGTTAAAAATATCAATATTCAAACAAAAACGTAATATTAAAATTTTGAGTAAACAAATTTATTTTTGACAAAAGTATGAATTTTTAACGATGAAGTTAATTTTCCACCAAAGGTTTTAATTTTCTACCAAATTCTCAGATTTTCAAGCCAAAAAAACGAATTTTCTACAAAACAGTTTTATTTTCTACCCGAAAATATCGATTTTCAACTAAAAAGGTAACTTCTAACCAAGCATTTGATTTTTTAACAAAATAGTTAAATCCTTGACCATAACAGAATTATTTTAAGCCAAACTTGTAGTTTTAACCAAAACAGATGAATTTTCATGAACAGGATTAATTGTCTACTAAAAAGGACGAATTTTTTAAAAAATAGATAAATTTTTAATCAAATAGTTGAATTTTGTAAAAAAGATCAATTTTCAGCTAAAATTACTATTAATCAAATACTTGAATTTATTGACCAAAAATATGATTTTTTAACAAAAATAATGATTAACTTCAAAAAAAAGGTAAATTTTCAACAAAGTAATTTTTAAACAAAGTATGTTAACTTTCATCCAAGTAGCTGAATTTATCACCAAAAATTTTCATCAAAGTAATCGAATCTATAACAAAATAGTAATATATAAAATATATTGATTCAGTTTCTATTTAAATGGAAAAAAAAGAGAAAAAGGGTAAATTTTTAAAAAACAATAACTGCACATCGCACGGAAATTTGTTGAAATCCAAATAAAATAAAATTTATTTTGATGTCTTAAAAAAATTATATTTAAAGGTGGCGCAAGCCCCATGAAGCTTAACACGTATTTTTCATAAGAAAAAAATACATTGTTGTAAATTTCATACAGAATCCCCAATATTAGCTTAATCAATTCAAAACTCAACATTTCTCTTCGCAATTAGTCATAAAATACGAATGAAATATTTCTGTTCAAATCTCACCTTCATAAGTATGTTTTATAGGATGTCAAAAAAACCCCATAAGTGAAAAAATGTGGTTTACGAGTTTTTTGCACTAATTATGATATTTTTGCGCTTACTTTAATGCCAATTGCTTCTGATCCATTACATACAACTTCATACTGATAATCAGATAATTAAATGAAATTTTTAAACAATTTATTATTGGTTGTAGCAATTTTCTTTTAGAATAGAGTTAAAATGTCGCGGTTTGTTTAACCAATTTAATATTATTTTTAATACTATTTTTTATAATAATGATAGCAAATTGCAGTTTCAAAAAAAAATTTCTACTTGTACATTTTTCAACTAAAGTCGGGTAAATAATGATCTAAAGTAAACAAAATTAATTGTTTAAACAATTTATTATTATTCTTAAAAATATTCAATTTGAATAATGCTAGAAAGTTGTAGATATTTTGAAATATTAAACTATTTGTCTAATTCTCACTTAAACTGAAGTTGTAATTAATTCAAGGTAACAAAAATAATTGTTTTAACAATTTATTGCCATTGTTCATAATATTCTACTTACATAATGATGGAAAGTTGCGGATTTTTCTGAAATTTTTTAAATATTTGTTTATTTTTTACTTGGAGTGACTTGATAGTGATTTAAAATTAGCAAAGTAATTGTTTTGATGAATTATTGTTGTTTGTGTGTGCTTAATTTTTTAATTACGCCTTGCAATAAATTTCTTGTTATAATTCAAAACAAAACTTTAAAAAATCATTTACAGACCTAGTCCTTTAACATACTTTTTATTATTTCATTCTTTGTTTTTGTTTCTTGTGTATCATAGCTTTTTTTTAATTAATTTTTTTATACACTGGGACAAATGCAAAAATAATTCACCTAAAGCAATACTATATGAATAATTATTCTGGTTGAGCTTCACTCATTATTTTTTTTTATAAATAAAAAGTCAAAGCAAATCTAAAGATTTTAGAATAAAGCAACTTTCTAGCATCACTTTAAGAAAAGATGGTTATAAACGATAATAAATTGTTTAAATAAGCATGTTTTTCAACTAGTATTAATTATTATCTAACCAAGTGAAAAGTTGACAAAAAGTTTAAGAGTTCAGAAAAAACCGTAACTTTTTAGCACTTATCTAAAATAAGATAGTTATAAACACTAATAAATTGTTTAAACAACTATTTCTGTTAACTTAAATTAATCATTACTTCAGTAGTGAAAACTTGACAAATAGTTGAAAATTTAAAAAAAACGCAACTTTCTAGCATTATTCAAATTGAATATTAATGAAAATAATTATAAATTGTTTGACCAATTAATTTTGTTAACTTTAATTGATTATTGCCCTGACTCTGATTGAAAATTGGACAAAAAGTGGAAACATTTTAAAAAAACTGCAATTTTCTATCATTATTCTAAGATAATAATATTAACAATAATAAGGAATTGTTTAAACAATTATTCCTGTCAACATTATTCAAGTATCACCTCGCTTCAATTGAAAATTAAACAAAAAGTAAAATTTTTTTCAAAAACGACGACTTTCTAACTCTATTCTTAAAAAGTGCTAAAAACAGTAATAAATTGTTCAAACAATTTACTTAAACATAAAGTCATTAATATAAAATTGTATTAAATAGACTAGAAACCATTTGCACTAAAAAGTACAAAATAATCATAATTATTGACAAAAACTCGCGAAACCCATTTTTTCACTTATGGGGTTTCTTTGGCACCCCATAGAACAGACTTATGGGGGTGATATTTCAAAAGTAATATCTTTTCCGTATTATATGGCTAATTGTAAAAATAAAATGTAGAGTTTCAGCTTGATTCAGAAGATATTGAGGATTCTGTTAAAAATTTACAAAAACGTCTTTTTTCTTATAGGAAATACGTGTTAACCACCATGGTGCTTGCAACGCCTCCAAATATCATTTAAAAAAAATGATTTATTTTTATGTACATTCAAACAAATTTCCGGGCGCTATGCATAAAAATTCAAAAAACAAATTTTCGGACCACCCTCATGAACACCCTCTGAGAGATGATTGCTTTATAACATTTTCAAATGTTTTTAAGATAATTTCTGTTTAAAGATAAATTAATCTATTAAAGAAGAGCATTGAATAGAAGTTAATGGACGATATGCAATTAAATGTGCAAGTTATTTCGTGAAAATAAATACAGGCTTGATATACATCTACAAATTGTGGGGTAGCTGATGCGCCAGTGGCATTTTACCCAGGGATTCCGATTTGAACTGAATGTTATAGACAAACTCTATTCTGTCTCTCTCTGTATTTGCTTTACTTTGTACTGACGCATTCTGCACTGAGAGCGGGTTTTTGGCTTATGGAATGCACCAAAGCCAACCGTATTTGCAAAGCGGTTAATTATCATACTGCCAGTCTGGTCCCTTCTGCTACAGCTATCACATTTACCCTCGAACCAGGAAAACCGATTCCAGACAAATTGTTTCTGCCTTCCTCTTTTTATGCTTTTAAGAGTCTCTGTTTTCAAGGAAAAGACGAGTAATTATGCATAAATGAAAACAATATCATGTACAGTACCGACCAGAATTGTCAGTCTAGTAAAAAAATCGTTTTAAAAACATGTCTCTCTTTTTGCTTCCTCATAAAGGAAGCTTTGTAATGGTGACATTTTCGAAAATTTTTAAATTTATTCAGTTAAACGCTCGTCTAATTAAAAATGTGTAATACAATGTTATAAGCAATTATCCGGATGTGTATGGGTGTGTGTGTGGATGCGTGTGTGTGGATGTGTCTGAGGATGTGTGGGGGCGGAAGGGGGACGTGGATGTCACACTTTTTTGTGAACCTAGGATAACTTGAAAACGGTTGCAGATAAATTGATAAAATTTGGCGCTCTCATTTTTATCGCTTATATCATGAAACTGACCCAAGAATTTCTTAAAATGTTAATTCAATTTTGTTCTTGCATTTTATAATACTTTAAAAATCGGTTTTTATAGTAAAACTTTTTTCATTCACATAATTTAAAGTTGATGCAAAAACAGAATAGATTCTTCAGTTTTGAGACGAATCGACTGACCTTTAATATTCATACGTTTTATCAAAGTAAAAGAAAGTTATGGTTATTTATATTATATTAAAAATCGATTTTTATAGTAAAAATTTTCTCATTTTCATAAATTAAAGTTGATGTGAGAATACGAAAGATGCGTTTATTCAAAACAAATCGATTGATCTATATTATTGTTACATTTTATTGCAGAGTAAAAAGGCTATGGTAATTCATAATATTTGAAAAAAAGGTTTTTTATAGTAAAAGTTTTTTTATTAACATAATAGCAAATTCATGCAATAACAAAAAAGATTCTTTCATTCTAGGCAAATCGATTGACCTATTATGTCAATACACTCTATTGAAGCGTAAGGAAGTGAAGCTCATTTGTAATATCTTGAACATCTGTTCTAAACAGAAAAAGTTTTTCTATCAACATAATCCAAAGTTGATGCATAAATAAAAAAGACTTTTTGATCATAACTTTTTAAATAGAATGATTTTGACAATTTTTGTAAAAAAATCATAAAGCTGGGAAAGGGATAGGGTGGACAGAATTTCCCCTTTCCTTTTGCAGCTCAAAAAATTACCATTTCGAATACAAAATCTGATTTATCTGAGTTGTCATTGTATTAAAAATTTGTATTGTATTAGTTTGTAATTTCGCATTTTTCGTAAATTTCTATACATAAAGTGATCAAGATAAAAAATGTTGTTTGGCTATGATTAGAGAAATCGCTAATGCTTCCTCTATGAGGAAGCAAATACATTTGCTAACAGGAAGCAAAGTACTCGTGAAATGCGCACCATAAGTAAAATGGAAACGTTTGAGATTGAATTCACAGCTAGTTTGTAGATTTCTCAGCTAAAAATTGAGTTAGGAAAAATCGAGTTCTTTGAGAAGATCGAAAAAACATTAAGTAAAATCGAAACCACTATTTGAAACCAAAAAAATTTTGAAAAAAGTAAATTTCTGACAACGGGGAAAAAAGTTTGATTGGAAAAAGTTATCGAGTTCCGAGGATTGGAACGTTGAAGTTGGCAATCTTAAAGTGACAGGAACCTTAAACTTAAACAGGCTTCGGATCGCTATAAAAAGTGCAATTTTTAGTTACAGAAAAAATAAAAACTAACTTCCGAGATATTAAGTTGCTTCACTGGAAGAAAATGAGTTTCATCAGAAAAGCTTGACCGTTTCGGGTAAATCCTTCATAAATTTGTAGATTATTAAATCCAATTTCCAATTTAAAAAAAAATGATTTCTAAAATTTGTGAATGTTAAATGAAAGTATAAAAAATGCTTATACAAAAAATTAATCTGTTTTGAGCAAATAAGGATTTTGTATAACGGCGTCGCACTGTAGCATTCGATTCTACCTAATTTTTAACAAAAAGGATAAATTTTCAACCAAAATAGACATATCTTCAACAAAATACCTGCATTTTTAATTTAAAAAGAGAAATGTCCAACCAAATAGTTGAATCATTAACTAAGCAATATAAACCAAAAATGGAATGGTTAAATTTTTATATAAAAAATGAATGCTTAACTAAAATAAAAGGTTATTAAAAGTGTTAATTTTCAATGAAAGAGATGGATTTTCAACTACAATGATTACAACAACAACACAAAAAAAAAACATTTTTAACAAAGTAGTTTAACTTTTAACAAAAAATGATGAATTCTTGATAAAAAGGTAATAGTTGAAATTTCAGCAAAAAAAGATTTTTATTTCAAATCAGATACGTTGAATTTAACCAAGAAAGAAGAATTTGCAGTTAAATAGGTAATTTTGAAATCAAAGAGATAAATTTTTAATTATAAAGAGAATTTTTTTCCAAAAAAGACGAACTTGTAAGAAAATACATCAATTTTTTTTCAATTAGAAAATAATTTTGAATGAAAAAAGATGATGAAAAAGGTGAGTTTTCAACAAAAATGTTGAAAGCTCTTTAAGCTATCTTTAATATTTTCTTATTTCAATTTTAGGATCGTCTCAAGAGGAGAAATAAAGATTCTCAAGATTTCATTTCGCACACACAAATTCGGGATTTATCCATCCATATAAAAAATGCAATCTTAATTCTGTCGCGTATCGCGGAGTCGTACGTATAGCATATTTATGCTTATACCCTTAGATTTCTATTTTCGCAGGCCCTATTCTATGAAATCGTGAACTATGTCACTAAAATTAAAATACATATAAGTAGAATACTTTGAATATAGCCTCTACATTTTCGATATATTTCTTTCCAAACAAAATTTTATTACTCGTATAATTCACAGAGCTTTTTGTCCTGTGATCTATAGTCTCGCTATTTGTACGCTTTATATACTATCGCTCTCGCATAACATTTATCCTATTAGGACTCTATCCTTATATGTCGCTTTACGCGTATTTACCGGTATACGAAAAAAACTATTTCCCTCGAGGGTTTCTACCCGCTCTGCCCAACACAG
>JAUELO010000179.1:36200750-36210922 GCA_032357855.1 Amphibolips quercusostensackenii | reverse complement strand
TAGGAAGAATTCTCAACAAGCACAATATTCAAACCATATTTAAACCACCTGCAAAAATAGGACAACTTTTAAACAACTCTAAAGATAAAAAGACACCTCTCAGTGATCCTGGAGTATATAAAATCCCTTGCTGTTGAGGCAAAGTCTACATTGGAGAAACCGGGCGAGCGGTGAGCCAGCGTGTAAAGGAACATGAGAGTAAAGTCAGGCTAAAACATTTTACGTAATCAGCACTAGCTGAGCACCATATCGAAACAGGACATAGCATTTTATTTGACAAAACTACCGTCATCGCAAAAACATGTAATATTTTCCTAAAAAAACACAAAGAAGTAATTGAAATCTTAAAACACCCTAATAACATTAATAGGGACAGCGGATATAACACCAATACGACTTGGCTTCCCGTTCTGCCGGGTTTTTTGAAAAAGACTTGTTTGGCCAATCAGGTTCAACCACCCTCCATAGTGGGGCGCTCTGGTCAATCACAGGCATCGTAGAAAGCATATATATAAGAACAACATAACTTAAAACTTTAGTTTCAGGTTAGCCCTGAAGAAGTGAACTGTTACTATTAACGTATATACTTTTTCATATCTTTGTTAATCTAAATTTACGTCTCTCTATCTTCTCTATCTCATCTAATCCTTTAGTATTTATTGACGTTAATATTTCTTTACCTCTATGTTAACTGAATTTCTTCTATCTTTCTTAATCTATTTTTCATTATCTAGCATCCTATCCTACGACTATCAACGTCTATATTTTTCTATTTCTTTGTGAATCTGAATTTACGTTTATTTTTTTTTACTCCATCTCTATCTGCTCCTATCTTTTATCTATTTCTGTAAATTTTTTACTATCTCACTGTCTATTTAAATTTTTCATATATCTTTCTCAATCCCCTCTTTTTTATCTTATCCTATCCTCTAGTATCTATCGTCATCAATATTTATCTCTCTGTCAATCTAAATTCCTATCTATTTTTTTTAATCGACTTTCTCATATCTTATCGCATCCTTCATTTCGCAACATTTATCTGTTCTTATTCCTTTGTCAATTTCAATTTCCGTCTACCTTTTCCAATACACTCTATTCTATCTTATCCTATGCTTCAGTATCTACCGACATCAATATTTTCCTATTTCAATGTAAATCAAATTCCCATTTATCTTTTTCAATCGCCTACTCTTTATCTTATCGTATCTTACATCTATCAACATCTATCTTTTTCTATGCCTTTGTCAATTTGATTTCACGTTTATGTTTTTCAATATTCTTTTCTCCATCCGATCCTATTCATCGACTATCTTAGTCTATCTTTTTCCATCTCTTTGTCAATCTGAATTCACGTTTATCTTTTTCACTGTTCTCTTTTCGATCTCATCATAACATATTACATCAATTGCCGTCTTTCTGTTTTTACTTCCTTCTGGAGGAATCTTCGTGATAGTAACATTCCAAACATTTTTAGGTTAATTTAACTAAACGTTCCTCAATTTAAAAATATCGTATACAATCTTCTAAGCAATTTTCTGGATGTGTGTGGGGATGTCACACTTTTTTGTGAACGCGATAGCTTAAAAAGGGTTGCAGATCAATTAATGAAATTCGAAGTGCTGATTTTTATTGCTAATATCCTCAAACTGACCTAAGGATTTATACAAAAATTTATGCAATTTTTTTCTATTACTTTATAATATTGCAAAAATTGTTTTTTCCAATAGTAAAACTTTTTTCATTATTATAATTCAAAATAGATCCAAAAATATAAAAGATTCCTTCATTCGAGAAGAATAAATTACACTATAATATTAATACATATTATCAAAGAGTAAGGAAGCTGTGGTAATTTATATTATATTAAAAATGGATTTCTATAGTAAAAATTGTCTTATTTTTATAATTTAAAGTTGATGTAAGAATTGAGAAGATGTGTTAATTCGAGACAAAGAAATTGATTCATAATGTTGATAAATTTTATTAAAGAGTAAGAAAGCTATGGTGATCTGTTTTAAACAGAAAATTTTTTTTTATCAACATAAATCAAAGTTGGTGCATGCATAAAAAAGACTTTTTGACCATAAATTTTTTAATGAAATAATTCTGACAATTTTAATAAAAAAAATCATGAAGCTGGAAAAGAGATAGGGTATGACAGAATTTCCCTTTTCCCTTTTTCAGCTCGAAAAATTACCATTTAAAATACAAAATTTAATTTGCCTGAGTTGTCATTGTATTAAAAAAAAATTTTGTATCATCCTGTCATTTTGCATTTTTTGTAAATTTCTATTTTTAAATTGATCAAAATAAGAACTTTAGTGTATCTATTATTTAAAAAATCAGTAATGCTTTCTCTATATAAAAGCAAATACATTTGCTAACAAAAAGCAAATGTCTCGTGAAATGAGCACCATATAAATATAAATACAAATAAAGGGGAAGCACTCGAGATTTAATTTACAGCTAGTTTTCATATATTTTTCAGTCTAAATTCACGTATTTTTAATACTTTCTTTTCTGTATTCCTGTCCTTTATGTATTTATGTCAATTTTTTATGACTGTTACTCTTTGTCTCTATCTCATCCTGCACTACATTCATCAACGTCATCTTTTTCCATCTCCTTGTAAATCTGAATTTACGTTTATTTTTTGTAATGCACCCTCTTATATCCTATCCTATCCTTTATCTATCCACATCAACCTGAAGGTTTTGCCGCTGGTTGGCTGACGGTGAATGTAACGAACAAGTAAAATACTATTCAGGCCAACAATTAGAAGCCCGACGTAACATTTTTCCAAGTTTGACACTGTTTTCGGCTGCTGTATGAAAATAAATCTTAGGTGTGTAGATATATAATCCTGGACATCATGTTATCTTTCTGGTACACGATAAACGTCAAAATAATTTTCTTAAATAAATTCCCTAACCTTTTGATGGATTCAGAAATTTTAAAGGATAGAAAATTGTAAGAGTACTCAATCGTAGAAGATAGGAAAAGAGGTAGACAAGGATTTCAATCTTTCTGCTTTCACCAGGGTTTTAATTCATGGAGTTTTTAGAATTCTGACTTTCCACGAAGTTAAATACAGTCGAATCTGTATTTTTCTCCCTTTGATTTCCCCCTTCCGGGAATTGACACTGCACCGCGAACTAGGATGAGAGGAGCCGCGGGGACAAAAGGAAAGATCGTTAACTGTTAATCAAGTGTGAAAAAACAAAAGGTTGCTAGGTAACTGCGTCACAACGTTACTTCGCAGTTCACTCTCAAGCAACTAGGGTACACACGTTCGCATAGCCAATAAGTACGATGGCAGGACTAAATCGACCAGCAGTGGCGCTCCGAAGCAAACTAAAGCTGATCAGTCCGATCGGATTATTTCGTGCCAATATGCAACAAACTAATTGTGTGCGATAAAATGCGCCTGTGATGCTAACGGAAAATGACTTTTTCTACTGCGCACGTAGCGAAAAGCGCGGGTCTGTTTAAAATTATAAAGTATGCACTTGTAATGTTATATTAATAGTAAATTATTTAAAGAAATTACTAATTGCTTATATTCAATTCAATCAATTTTTTTACAGCAAAATATTAATAAATATTTATCTGAATCATTATTCATGCTATTTATTGCATTCAAATAAACCCGCGCATTTCGGTATATGCGCAGTTGAGAAAATCGCGGTCGGTTAGCATCCCAGATTGAATGTGCATTTGTTGTACCCAATTGACCTTGACAACCATGCCACCGGATACAAAAATTGTTGCATATCTCGAAGTGATTGCCGGAGCAATTTTAATAAACAATAGCAGTGAATATCAAGTTATTTAAATCAAAAATGATATACTACGGCTTGAAATTAATTATTTACTATAAGATTTGTTGTTAATATTTGATTGAAATTTAAATTCTTTGTCATAGTTCTATACTGGTGGCGCTGCGCATGTCGTAGCTACCCAATCTGTCTTTCCTCTACAACGTCTTCAGACGTTCTATAATTTAAAACGGTCCAGTGCTGGCAAGTGTTTTGTTAAAAAATATTGATGTACTTTTGGATACTGCCGTCTTCGAGTGATTTACGCAAGCGAGTGATAAAGGCGATTCAGTATAGCAACCGATTATGCAAGAGAATTCTTTTATATTAAACGAGATGCTGAACGGTCCGCAAACGTTTCAAGTACGTAATCAGGAAAAACATTTATTTTAACGTGTAACAGCAAACTTTCTTTCTTATTTCCGTTTTATATTTAGCTTATCCTTGTCTTCTTATAAAATAAAAATGCTTTCAAAATATTTTTCACTACGCAGAAACATCCACTGAAAATGGTACGTTCGTACGCCTCTATCTGTTTACGTTCGTTCTACCTTGCTATTTGCAACCATCAGTCCCAAAATCTGAGAGTAATCAAGGTTCCACTGTTAAATATTGCTAGCTGGTTGTAATTTAAGACAAAAAACTTTTGCGATGATATTTTCATCGGATATAAGTATTCAATATTTAATTTCAATTCCCTCTATCTCTCCACCTGGTGTTTAAAGTCAGCCCAAAGGATTTGGAAGCAAAAACCTTGAACGCGTAGATGTTTAATATTTGTGTGTGTAGCCGTTAAATATTTAAGGATATTACTTGTGTGCAGATTACTCGAGGGGGTTGGTCGGTATTGGTGCCTCGAGTGCCAATTGTCGATAAAGCTGAATTACCGACATTAATAATCGAACGACCTCTTCCTGTTTCTCCTTTTTTTCATCTTTTTAGATACCCTTTCATTTCCTTCTTTCTATCCACGACCCTTGAATCGTAAACCTTTTTCACCCTATTTTCCATACGAAGAGTTTCGAGAATAGTGGTAGGTAATCGTAACTGACTACTGCGGTGCGCCAGGGCGCATACGACGCACTTCATTAGTTTAATTAATTTTCGTCGAAGCAATTCTGACGGTTCGAAATTTTTAGAGAGCTGAATTTTTGCGACCAATACGTTCTCTCCATTAGGATATTGAATTTTTACTTTAACTTTGACCATCTGCAGTTCAAGTAGACAAATTCAAAGCCTCAATTCATGTGATTAAAATATCTTAGATCCAAACTGATTTAATTTTATTAAAAGACATTTTTGCTTCATATTTTAATCCGTATAAAATAGTAATAATAAATTAATATTAATTATTTATTAATATAAAAAATTATTGGGTTTTAAATCGAAAGTCTTTATGAATGGAGAATGTGGTTAAAATTCATGTCAGTTAAAACAAACTTCATTTGCACTACCTACAGTAGGAGTATTTTTTTATAACATTATTTAATATTTTCTGATTACAGGGTGGCAGAAAACCTCACTTTTAGAATATAATATTTTCAACATAGAATCTTTCATAAACAGAATGAAAATTTTTAAATTCAAATTTACAAAATTAAAAATTTATTTATTTTATTGAAAAAATCTTACCGTTTTACCATAAAAGATTAATCTTGAGTCCAACCTGATGGACTTACACCAAAATAATTAAAATTTCGACCAAAAAAGATTACTTTTCAACAAAATAGTTCAATTTTCAACAAAATAATGAAATCTTCAATTATAAAGTAAAAATATAATTGCGATTTTTTTAATCAAACATAGTAAGCTTTAAACAAATAAATATGACTATTCCAGAAAAAGATAAACAGTTGAATTTACAATAAAAAAAAAAAAATTTAACAGAAATTTAATTTTCAACCAAACAGTTGCATGTTTTACCAAAACAAAGAAAATTTAAAATCAAGAAGATTTTTTTCCTACCAAAGAAAATCAATTTCCAACCCAAAATTAGAAAGTTACATTGCCAATTGAAAAAATTGATTTTCAACACAAGAAAAAATTAATTATCCATTAAAGATATGAATTTTGAAATAAAATAATAAACATTCAAGAAAATTTTTTTTTAAAATATGGTTTATTCTTCAAACAAGTAGTTTAATTTTTTAACGAAAAATATGGATTTTCAACACATAATGTAATAGTAGATATTTTCATCACAAAAGATTAAAATTTTGAATAAAGAAAAGTTTAGTTTAATCAAATAAGACAAATTCTTGGCAAATTAGTTGAATGCTAAACCAAAAAATATGACCTTATAATAAAATAGTTACATTTTTATCAATATTGTTAAATTTTTAACAAATTAATTAAAGTCTAATGTGAATAGTTGACTATTCAACAAAATAAATAAATTTTTAACAAAAAAGTTGAATTCTTAACCAAAAACAGTCTTATTTTGAACAAAATAGTAGCATTTTGAAGCCAAAAAAACGAATAGCTTAGATGATAGTTGAATTTTCACCCAAAGTTAAATTTTAAAAAAATAATAATTATATTTTTAAAAACATTCTTAAATGTTTAACCTTTAAAGAATATTTTTTTACGAAAAATAAAAAGATGATATTCTAACTAAAAAAGTTAAAATTTCTACTGAAAGAGGTGAATTTTAAAACAAAAAAAAATACTTTTTTGACAAAATACATGCATTTTTAAACAAATAGTTGAATTCTCAACTAAAAATAATGAATTATGAACTAAAAATAAAAGAGGTAAATTTTCAGTAAAGAAGAATTTTTAACAAAAAACGGCGAATTTTTAACTAAAGAGTTAAATTTTGTAACCACAAAGCAACTTTTAAGACAAAAGACAAATTTTTCGTGAATTACGTAATTTTTTGGTTAATTTTTGATTAAATTTTTTATAGAAGAAAAAAGTTATTTGAAATAAAACAGTTACATTTTTAAACAAAACAGATTAATTTTCAAATAAGTAGTTGAATTTTCAACTAAGAAAGATTTCTTTTTAATTTTCAGGACTAAAATATAAATTATTAATAAAAATCTAATTTTGTAACAAAATAGTTTAATTTTTTAAAACAAAAAGATAAATTTTTAACAAAACAGGAAGAAGAACTGAAAGGCAAATTAATTGCTAACAAGAATATTATAATAGGGAGGTCAAAAAATTCCATTTTCAAAATTCCTCAATTTTTCCCTAATTTTTAATTTTCCCTTACCATTAGTATTGAATAACTAAAATATTAATCATGACAAATTTTTAACATAGAATTTTTTATAAGCACTTTTTTTTACACACACTCAGAAAAGTGTTTGCTTAGATCAAACAAATTCTTTTTGTGAAATAGGGTCGAACAAAGATTTTGTTGATTTGAACAAATATTTATTTGATTTAAGCCCACCATTGTTTAATGCATACAATTTTATTAGAATTAAGAAAATTCCATTTCTGATGTAGGATTAAACGAAAATTCTTCTGAGTGCAGATTTAAATTAAAATTAAAAAAAGACAAATTCATTATCCTTCATATAATTGAAATTGTCTCTTACACAAATTTCTTGACTTCTGCAATATTTTCTTCAAAATCCCTGACGCGTTTCTGACTTTTTCTATCCAATAGAATTCCTTGATTTTTGTCTTATTTCCATGTCTTTCCTGACTTAATTATAATTTAAGAAATATTTTATTTCAGTTAACTAGACTATTCCACGCGCACGCGCGTGCCAACTTTAGTTATTATTATTATTATTCACCCAAATTCCGCATAACTATTTATTTGTTAAAAGCTTTGGACTACTTACATTTTTGCTAAAAAAACATTCTAAAAGAATGTGAAATTTAAAATAATTTTTACATTATATATTTTTGAGAATTTTAACTTACTTTTCTGAAATTTTAATTATTAATAACCATTTAAACTAACTCTAAAAAATTGAAGTTTTAATAGAATCAGTTAATAATTAATTAGTTAGCTTACAACATAAAAAGCATTAAACAATAGTTTTCATTAAAAGATTCAAATAATTTTGACTTTATATACATATTTTTTTAAACTTTCATTTCTTGAAATTTAATTTATTTGTAAAAATTTTAAACTAATTTTCGAACAAATTCAAACATTCACATATAATTTCAAATATCAAATTTAGATACTCATTTCAAAACCGCACAAACATTTTTAAAGCATATATAATTGTGGTAGAGATATGTAAAATATGAATAAATTTTCGTCATATAAACTATAGAAAATATTTTATTACATAACTTTTAAAATAAATAATCAATTCATGTCACTTAACAGAAAAAAAAATAAAATTAATTCTTCATGCAATTTAATATTGTCAAAAGATTTATCAGTCAATAATCAAATAATCAGTTCACAACATTAAAAGCCTTAAATAACTACTTTATTGAAACACTACATTTAAATAATATTTACTTTACATATTTTTCAAGCTTGAAATATCATTTCTGAAAATTTAAATAAATAATAAACTTTTACACTTATTTAAAAAAAAATAAGAACATATTTACATATAATTTTGAAAACTTAATTCAGATACTTATTTTACAACATCACAAATGCTTTAAAAATTATATTATTATAATACATGTGTTATGAATACAAAATAAACTTTTATTACACAAATTATAGCTAATATTCAAATAAATAATCTTAAAATGAATAATCAATTTTCGTAACTTGATAAAGAAAAACTACAATTTAATTCTCATGTAACTTAATATTGTTTAAAAATTTAATCAGCTTAAAATTAATTAGTTTGTTCACATCATACAAAGCATTAAACTATAATTTTTATCAAAACATTCCAATCATCTTTACTTTACACTTTTTCTAAATTTTCTCTTTTATTTCTTGGATGTTGATTAATTAGAAACCTTCTTAACTAATTTTAATAAAAATTTAAGCATATTTACATGTATTATAATCTTAAAAATTAAACTCAAATACTTGTTTCACAACACCAGCAACATTTATAAAATTATATAATTATAATAGGTGTATTTTAAAATTTGAAAAACTTCTACTACACAAATTATAATTAAGCAAATAATCAATTTATGTAACTCATTTTAAAAAATTACTTAAACCCTTTATTTACTTAAATATTGTGAAAAAATGTAATCAGCTTATAATTTAATAATCGGTTCACAATATAAAAAGCATTAAACTATAATTTTCATCAAAACATTCAAATAGTTTTTACTTAATATTTTTTCAAAATTTGAACTTACATTTCTGAAAATATTATTAATTAATAAGTTCACAGCATAAAAAGCATTAAACAATTATTTGCATTGAAACTTTCAAATGATTGTTACATAATATTTTTTTTTAAATTTAAAATTGAATTTCTGAACACATTAGTTATTAATAATCTTTCAAGCTAATTAAAATTAAAAAAAGGCCTACATATAACACAGGCCGACAAAGAAAAGAACCTAGAAGGACGACCATACCTGCCCAAAGGATTTTGGTGCGCTGAATCCAAATCTGGCCTCAGAAATGTTCCATCACCCTAGGTTTTCGAGAAATCCTAACCTCAAAGTGCAAAAAACACGGTTTTTTGCTATATTCAAGAATTTTTCTCAACGTGAATAAATTTTTTTCTACAAACCAATGACGGCATTGGAAACTGCTACTCTTACACTTCAAAACCCTATTTTCTTTTTCGTGATATCTTTATTTTTGACGGAGATATCATTCATTGAAGTTTATTACTTTATGATCCTGCAATTTGAAGTACTAAAAATGGGCACTTTGGGAAAACGAAATAATTCACTGGAAAATGATTCAATTTGATTTTAAAAGTAAAAATGTAGACTTGGAATTCAATCTCAATGGGGCTCTACCCCCAAAACCACCCCTAATCAGGGGTTGAAAAATAAAATTTTTTTATCTCCGCATCTTAGGAAATTTTCCACCTTCATTCTGAATGTGTACACCTGCAAGTCACAAAGAGTGTCTGTAGAAATTATCGAATCATTTCAACCCCCGTAGCACCCTTTTCTCGCGGGTTGAAAATATGAAATATCAGTATAGCGGCTTTTATTGAAATTATATAATTACGTTGAAAAAGTGTCATTTTGTGAGTCTCAAAACGTATAAATAAGGGTTTCTGATCCTCACTAGTGCACGAAACACCCCTAAAAGAGGCACTAAAGACAAGTGAATTCTGATTGTAAATATTGCAATAATTTCAGCTTTAGAGATCGTGCTTGAGCGACAGGCTAACGGATAAATGCGTTTACTTTGAAAATATTACTATTTGAGTTTAGAGCGGCGGACAAAAGACAAGTGAGTTCTGGTCGTAAATATTAATTTCCGTG
>JAUELO010000179.1:36175973-36186137 GCA_032357855.1 Amphibolips quercusostensackenii | reverse complement strand
TTGTTTAAAATGTTGAATCCTAAAGCCAAAGAGATGAACTTTCAAACCGAGAGGGTGAATTTATTTTTAAAAAAAACTACTTTAAACCAATTGGTTAAATCTTTGACAAAAATAGTAAAATTCTCAACCCCAAAAATACAAATTTCCAACAAAAAAAAACTAATCATTATAATTTTCAACTTTCAACAAAGCAATAAAAACTTAAGTTTAATTTCAGTTTAATGAAAATCCCTTGACTTTTAGGTTATCCCTGACATTCCCTAACTTTCCGCGATCAGTTCAAAATTATTTAACTTTCCTTGACTTTCAAAAATTCTCTGACTTATAATAACCCTAAAATTGCAAAAAATATACCCAAGGTTTCAAATTTAATTATTAAAAAGTTGGTCAAATCTTGAATTGCACCTTACACTTCCAAAATTAGAGTCGTTTCAATCAGATGTTCAAAACAATGCCATTCAAATCTTCTAACTTAAAAAATATTACAGCTGACATTTAATTCCTTAGTATATACTTCAATTAAATAAGATAACTTAGGCGAAAAGAAAGAAATTTTCTATTTAGTGCTGCCACCTACTTCAACCCTTAAATTCCTGAACCCATTTATCTCTTTTCTGTAGCTCCCGGGTAATGTGAATCAGTCGTTGGCAAGGTAGATTTACATAGGCAACTATTGATAAAGCTATGATCATTTGATGGTAAATTTTATTTAAGGTAAGTGAAATGTTACCCAAATACAAAACAATATTTGTTAACTACAAGAGGTTAAGAATATTTTGCGATCTGTAAATAAATTAGGAAATTACCTAAAAATGTAAAATTATTGATTTTCACTGCTAAATTCTTCAATAAGAAACATTTAATAATAACATAACAATTATTATAAGATATTTAAGTTATAAAAATTGTGTTTGGAGGTTACAAATTCAAAATCATACTACAAATAAAAAATCTGAATTCTTAGAACATAAATGTTTATAATTATATCAATCGCAAAATTAAATAACTAAGTAATACAAAAAATTGAATTAATATTTTCTTGATTTTATTCAAAAAACAGTTGAATTTTCAACCTAAAAAGATGACTTTTTTAAGAAACTGTTGTATTTTACCTAACTTTTAATAAATTTTTATGTGTTGACCTTATGACGCGTTGAACAATTAAAAATAGTAACGATGAAAAACACCATAAAAAAATGGTCCACATTGCATTGTGTATGAAGATTGATTATAATTATTGTGGAACTGATTGGTCAAAATTATTATTTTTTTGCAAAACTTCCAGGTTATATTGAGAATTATATTTCCTTTGGATAAATTCCAGCTAAAACTTAAAAGTCGTTAACATTAGGAAATTTTCCTGTTCAAAGTTAGAATCACAATTCTTTCGAAAATTTCCCTGTTTCAATGCATAATTTTTGTTCTTTTCGAAAAGTTTAAGTTTTAAATTAAAGTTAGAAGTCATTTAAAAAATTCCTAGTTCCGATCGATTTAAAAGAAGTTTTCAGTTTTAACTTAGTGTTAGATTCTTCCAAAAATTATCTCGTTTAAATCCAGAATTTCAGTTCTTTTTCAAATATCTCCGTTTTTTCTTAGAATTTTAATTCCTTTGAAAAATTTAATGTTTCTATCAAAAATTTTAATTCTTAACGAAAAGATTTCGTTTTAAGTCGGACTTAGAATTTGTTTGAAAGTCCCCTGTTTAAATCTAAAATTTTAGATGTTTTCTAAAAGTTTTCGTTTTATCTGAAAATTATAATTCTTTTAACAAATTTACGGTTTCCATGCAAAATTTTAATTTTTGATGAAAAGACACCGTTTCGAGACAGAATTAGAATTTGTTTGAAAATTTCCTATTTAAATTCAGAATTTTTATTCTCTCTGTAAAGTTTCTGTTTTAACTCAGAATTACATATATATATATATATATTTTTTTTTTTAAAATTTATTGTTTAAATCCAGAATGTTAGTTCTATTTGGAAAGTCTTCGTTTTAACTCAGAATTATAATTCTTACAAAAAATTCCCCGTTTCTATCTAAGATTTCAATTTTTATTGAAAAAATCCCATTTAAGTCAGGACTAGAATTCGTTTAAAAATAATTTGTTCAAATTCATGATTTTTATTTCTTTCAAAAAGCTTATGTTTTAAATAAGAATTATAATTCTTTTGAAAAATTTTTGGTTTAAATCGAAAATTATTATTTTTATCAAGAAGTCTCAGTTTAAATTCAAAATTATAATTCTTTGGAAACATTTCCTGCTCCAATCCATGATTTTCATTTATTTCAAAAAAATTTCGATTCAACTCAGAATTGGAATTCTTTTAACAAAATTTCGGTTTCAACCGAGAATTATATTTTTTCTTTGAAAAGTCTCCGTTTCAACTCAGAATTAGTATTCTTTAAAAAAATTCTCTTTCCAAAATTTTAAATTCATTAAATTAAGCTTTTCTTAATTTAAAAATGTCCAATACAATGTTCTGAGCAATTTTGCGTATGTGTGTCCATGTGTAAGGATGTGTGTGGATATATGTGTGTGTGTGTGCGCGGATGTTACACTTTCTTGTGAACACGATAACTTGAAAACGGTTGCAGATAAACTGATGAAATTTGGAGGGTTTATTTTTATTGCTCATATCTTGAAACTGACGAAAGGATTTCTTAAAATATGTATTGCATTTTTTTCTAGCACTTTATAATATTTTAAAAATCACTCTTTCATAGAAATTTTTTTTTTATTAACATAATTTAAAGTTGATGCCATGACATAAAAGATTCCTTAGTTTGAGAAGAATCGATTGACCTATAATATTGATATCTTTTATAAAAAAGTAAGAAGAAGGTTATGGTCATATATATTATATTAAAAATCTATTTTCATAGTAAAAATTTTCTTATTTCCATAATTTGAAGTTGATATGAGAATAAAAAATATGTGTTGATTCGAACGAATCGTTTGACCTATAATGTTGATATATTTTATTGAAGAGTGAAAAAGCTATGGTCATGTAGAATACTTAAAAATACGGTTTCTTATGGTAAAACTCTTTTTTTCTAACGTAATTCGAAATTGATGCAAATATATAAAAGATTCCTTGGTTCAAAACGAATCGATTGACCAATAATATTTATATATTTTTTTCAAAAGTAAGGAAGTTATGGCTATTTGTATTATAATAAAAATCGATTTTTATAGTGAAATTTTTTTCATTCTCATAATCTGAAGTTGGTGTAAGAATAGAAACGATGTGTTCATTTGAGACGAATTGATTGACCTATAATTTGTACGAATAAATAAGATTTTTTGAACATAAATTTTTAAATAAAATAATTCTAATAATTTTTCTAGAAAAATCATAAAGCTGTAAAAGCGATAGGGTGTTACAGAACTTTTCGCTTTCCTCTTCTATTTTGAAAAATTACAATTTCAAATACAAAATTTGATTTGCCTAAGTTGTCATTGTATTTAGAAAATTTTTTGTATAATTTTGTCATTTTGTAGTTTTTGTAAATTTTTATTTTTGAATTGATCAAAATGAAAACTTTAGTTTGTCTATTACTTAAAAAACCTCTAATGCTTTATCTATGGAGAAGCAAATATGTACATTTGCTAACGGGAAGCAAAGGGCTCGTGAAATGAGCACTATATAAATATTATGACAAAAAAACTGAAAACACTTGAGATAGAATTAATAGCTCGTTTACAAAGGTTTTGATTCAACTTAAAATTAAAATCCCTTTAAAAAGTTTCCGGTTGAAATCGAAAATTGTCATTTCTTTCGAAAAGCCTCTGTTTCAGTTCACAATTATAATTATTTTAAACAATTTCCTGCTCCGAACCACAATTTTAATTCATTTCCAAAAGTTTCTGATTTAATTCAGAAATAAAATTCTTCTGGAAAATGTTTAGTTCAAATCGATAATTAAATCTTTTTTTATTTAAATGCCTCTATTTCAACTCAGGAATACAATTCTCTGACAAATTCCCTGATCCGATCTAAAATTTTAATACTTTTAAAAAAGTTTTTCGATTTAACTTAAAATTAAAATTCTTTTGGAAAATTTTTTAGTTTGAATAAAAAATTATAGTTTTTCAAATTAGTCTCTGTTTCAACTCAGAATTAGGATGCTTTTAAAAAAATTTTTGTTTTAATTCAGAATTTTAGTTCTGGATAAAAAGTCTTTGTTTTAATTCAGAATTATAATTTTCTTATAAAATTTCCTGTTGCGATTCATAATTTAAATTAATTTTTAAGTTCCCAATTCTACTCAGAATAAGAATTCACTGGAAAATGTACAGTTGAAATCAAAAATTATTATGATTTTTTAACAAAATTCCCTGTTTAATCAAAAATTTTTAATCTCCTTGAAAAGTTTTTGATTTTATAAAAAATTAGAATTCTCATGTAAATTTTTGTATTTAAATTCAAAATTATAATTCTTTTGTAAAATTCCATATTTTAATGCACAATTATAATTCGTTTTGAAACTACGTTTAAAAAATCCCTATTTTTACTGAAAATTTTTATTCTTTTTAAAAATTCCGAGCTTGTTTTAATTTTAAGAACCTGTTACTTAATGACTGTCAACTGTCACATTCTATTTCTCAGAACTGAAAAAATTTGTTTGATCACACTTTTTTGGCCTGAATTTTAAACACTCCAAGCTAGGCGTCGACTCTTATATTATTGTCTTTAAATTTTGATTTCTATTTTACCGAATGTTTTTTGTACTTCTGAAAATTTACGATTTTTTTTATCTAGTTCTGTACTGCAACCCTTCAACTTTTTAAAAAAAATTGTACAAATATGTTAAAAATATGTTTTAATTAAAATTTGTTTTCTCAATATAAGGTTTGTTAGGATTTTGTAGTCCCAGGTAGACACTTTTGCAGTGTGCCAAAAAGCACTTTTTTCGAATGAAAATTGCTGGACAGTCAATTTTTTATGATTAACAATGATTATTTGTATAGATTAATATTCTTTGTACAGAATATGAGTGAAAATGATGAACAGTGAAGCTTAGTTAAGAATAGCTGCTTCTTTGCAACTTTTTAAGCAATCTTCGTGAACAAATACATAGTTTTACAATATGTGAATGAATAGGTTCATTTTTTTAAAATAAACTGAAAATGTATTGTCAATGACTTCTTGTTATCATATTTTGTTATTGTATAACATTTGTATTTATGTTACTAGTTATTAAAATATATGTCCATTTTTAGCATTATTCTATGAACAGGCTTAATTGTTCATATAGGTTCGACGAAAAATGGCTTGCCTGTGACACGTTTTAAAGTAACAGAAATATTTAATTATTTTAACCATTTCTATGAGTAAATAGTTATTTTTCACAGTGTTTTCTTTTTGTTTCTAGAAGTTGTTTCGAAAATTAACAGTTTTTGTTAATTTGAAAAGTGTGATAGCAAAAAATCACTGGCAAAAGTTTCGTAGATCAATCCATATAAACAATTAAGTCATTTGACGGATAGATAGTAAACATAGGCAATTTTTATATTAATTGTTTCAATAAATAAAAATGTTGTCAAATTACAAAACATGATAACATTCTTAGTTGATTCCGTGGAAAGAATTGATCATATTCCTGGAAAAGAGGTAAAAAAGGTATTTGTGCATAACAATCATTTAAATAATAAAAATTTGCTGACATTTTGAGAAATATAACAGAAAAAGTCACTGGCAAAGCATTGTGAGTCGAATCTATATAAACAATGAAGCCTATTTATGAAGAAATAGCAAAAATGGTCTTCCGGTTACAATACTTATTTAAATAAATAAAAAAGGTTTTCTAAATTACAAAATACGATAGCATGGAGTAATTAAAAATCATTTTATTTCCATTAGAAAAGAAAGCCTATTTATTCACTCCTTGACAAACTGTGAATTTATTTACAAAGAATTTAAAAAAATCGCAAAAGAGCCAATTCTTTAAACCAATCGTAATTGTGCATCAATGTCACTCATATTTTACACAAACATTATAAATTTGAACAACTAATTGTAATAAACGACGAAAACGTTGCACTAGTTAACTAATTTGTTTAAAACATTATTAATGATTTTTTCATCTTATTCCAGAATAATAATAATTAAAGAATAGTAATTCTACTGATGTAGGCCCTATTTAACTGAATTCAAGCATGCTTAGAATAGTGAGACACTTAAAAATTTATGAAAAAATACCCAACATTTAATTTATTATTAAATGAAAATTGCTGCTTTGATAGGGTCATTGCAAAATTTTTTCAAAATCCGTTAAAAATTAATCTGCTGAGCGGCTTTTGTCCCAAACAAAGTGCTTTTGGTACACGTGAGTCCGTTTTTCTGTCGTATCTTTTTCCCAAAGAAATTTTGGAAGGGCAGTGAAAAGAGAAATAGAATAGGATAAGTATGGTGGCAGAGAAGGGGCGATAAGAAGTAAGAAAAAGTAGGGTAAATAGGAGGAGTGGAAGTAGAGAGAGGAAGTACGTTTGAAGAGGAGCAAGACGGAAAGTGAGTAGCGTAAGCGAAAAAGGGGAAGTATTGTCGTGGTAGGGCGAGAAGATGGAAAAGGGAGGAAAAGAAAGTGAGCGATTATGAAGTAGGGAAGAAGGGGTTGTAAAGTTGTAAATGGGAAGAGGAGTAGGAGGGTCGTAAGAAGAAGTGGATGTGGAAAGTGGGGTGAGAGGAAGTGAAGAGGAGTTAAGAGAGTGAAAGTGAGGGATATGAGGGAGGAAGAGACAGTAGGGCACAGGATTATAATAACAGGATAGGACAGAATAGGACAGAGAGGAGAGAAAAGAGTATGGTGTGATAAAGGAAAGGGGGGAGATTCAAACCATCTAATTAACCTAATAGATTACGTCTCAGTGTAAAATCCCTTACTGCCATCCAAAGTCTGTGATTGACGTTTATATTTTCAGTAATGAATTTTGGTTTCTAGAGACACAAGGTAGTAAACAAAAGGGTAATATACAGAATGGAGTGTCAAGTTGGTAAATTATTCATAGTTGAGACGAATGAGTTAATAAGCTGTAGTACGGGCTTGGTTGAGGCGGAGATGAGTGATCGTAAATGTAAATCAACTTGAGCTCGGGTATCACGCACGTTCACCAACGATCGTTAGCCAGCAAGTGCTAGCATAAACCTGGAAATATATTTTCACCTAAAAGATCATATAAAAAGCTGCCTGAGCACAGGAACAATGGAATCAATTTCCTCTTGATACACTTCAATTAGATTCTCCGCATATAATCTTGTCTTAGCATCTCTAAATCAAATTGAATACTTCCTAGACTTTAATAATCAAGATAGTTATTAGTAAAATGTAGAAATTTTTCATAAACTTCTTTCCACAAAATACAAGTTTGGGCCTGAAATTATCCGATGTTGTGGTGCACCAAGAGTAAGAGTTAATTTTGATCGATGGCAATGATATCCCCTTTGGAGTACTCCCTTTAAAAGGCACAACCTTTTTTTAGCCATCCTCTCACTGTCGGAAGCTCTCTTCAAAGTCAGCGTTGGAGTAGCTAACAGCTCCTTATTTGCATTCTGCTTTACTTTCTTTACGTTTACAAATTGTTTTCCTTTTAGAGGATACTTCAATTTATGAAACAGCGAAAAATTTTAAAAAGCTTGGTAAGAACTGTATGTGGCTGCTTGAAGTTCTGCAATTCGATGTTTAACCAAAAATTTCTGAATAAGCTGCAATGAATGGACAATTGCCTTGTCCCACAAATTGGGGCATACTCATTGCGCACCGAACATTCTTGCTTTCACATTTTAAGGTGATTCAGCCGTTGCGTGGCTGCCAGAGTTACGGTTACTTTTCACTAAAATACGATTACCTTTAAACTACCTAAACCACCCATTGATTTGAGTATCACTTATAGAATAATCATCATACACTTTTCGAATTATAATAATTGTTTCAGAACGTAAATAGACAAGTTTTGGTCAAAATTCATTGCTTGCTCTTTGTTCGGTGCGTTCTGTCATCTTGAACTGCGACGCATACGTGGCTAGGCGTTTCCGCAATTGAAAACGCTAGTCGACTACAAATGTGTAGGTCTGTGTCACTTAGTAGGGGGCCTCTAAATAGTAAATACCTTTCCATAATGCTACATGTGAAATAATCACATTTATACTAGGGTTGCCCTTATTTTAATTGTGTCCTCTAAATTCAATCGAATTTGGTTACGTTAAGCCGTGCTCCAAACACCATACATTTTTTAACTGATTCAACACAAAAGAAATGCTACGGTACAACGTAACTTATAACACATTTTCTTATGCAAAATACTTAAGGGAATGAGAATGTGCTATAGTGTTTAGTGTTATAAAGTTTTTTATTTCTCTTGTAGAGCCATAAAAAATCTCCCATAAGTACTCACTGGGAGTTTCACATAAAATCAAGGTTAATATTCAAGTGAGGAGAATTTTTTTTTTCAATATAATCAATTAATTTCTCGCAGAAACCACAGAATAGAATTATATGTGTTTTATAACAGATGCGACCAACTTTAGTATTTATTTATATAATTTGTTAACTATTTAAGCAATACTTGTATTGGTATACGCAGTTCGCATAGAGCAAGACTTTTTTTATAGACTTGAAAAACTTTGGCAAACGACGTTTATTCATTCAGTAGGGTAAGAGAGAAGGAGTGAGTTGCGTGACATATCGTGTCGAAAGATGGTACAGTACGGCGACCCCAGACTTCAGAGTAAAACAGCACGCCTCACTGCGGCAAAAGTAGGTACTGTGCGAAGTGATGTCAGCCCTCGCGCAGCTTGACGCGCGCGTCTCCCACCACCGTTTTTCTACCCTCTCCGCGAAAATCCCACGTGACACCCACACAGCCTCCCCGTTAAAAGGGCGCGCACTGGCCCAGAACGTCAGTTGTTTGAGAGCTAGTAACAAACAATTTTAAGAAAACTCTCCATCTAGTGATCAGCCATAGGTTTCACAGCAAGTTATTGACATCTCTCTCTCTCGCCGCCAACATAGCCGCCTCACTGATCGGAACTAAACTGTCTCTCTCTTGCGCAATTGCCCGCATTACTGTCAAGAAGCAAGATGTTATAAAAATAAAATGACCTGATTATCGAAAATTCTCTATATAAATTGGTCCCTAAAAGATTCATTCCTCTGTCTTCTGCTCACGGGCTAGCTGGCATACCAGTCGGACCATTCTACTGATGCAGCTAGAATATCATCTATTTTAGCTGACTGCTTAAATAGCTTTATCTCTTTCCCACCAAATAACAAAAAGATTCTATACACTACTCAAATTCTTTTCAGGGGAGTAATGCACGGACGTTAAAGATGACCGATCAAACACGACTTCATTCCACCTCTTTTTTGATCTTTTTTTTCGATCCCTCTTTCACCAGCTGTCTCTTTATATTTTATTAGATAGACATATTATATCCTCCTTCCATCTTCCTTAAAATCTCTCCTCTCATTCTCTCCTTTTGCGCTTTCAGAATCCTCTTCCACATGGTCACTCTTTTTATTCTATGAGTTAAACACATTACATCTTCCTTCCACCTCCCTTAAAAACTTTCTTCTCACTCTCTCCTCTGGGGCATTCCAGACCCCTCTTTCACATGCTTTTTCTTTCTATTCTAGGAGTAAGACACATTATATTCTCCTTCCACCTCCATCGACATCTCTTATCTCACTCTCTCCTCCGGTGCTTTTCAGACCTCTCTTTTGCATGCTCTCTCTTTCTACCTTATGAGGCGGGAACATAACAGACTCATTGTACTTTTCTCAAAACACCTTTTTTACTCCCTCCTCTGGTGCTTTACAGATCACTCCTCCATACGCTATCGCGTACTACCTTATGGGACAGACTTCCTTTATCCCCAAAGATTATTCTCCTTACTGTTACTAATTGAATCTACCCATAAGTAAGGAGCACTTAAACTTTGGAATAATAAATTCAATTTTTAATTAAAAAATATGGTTATTTCTAATCAAAAACGGTTAAAGAATTTTTAATAGTATAGAAACTATAAAAAGGGGTAAATAATTGCTTGAAAGCACTATCTCTGAAGAAAAAATTCAAAAGAAGTTTCTTGAAGCCTTAAAAAATAGTGAATTTAGAAAGTTAAAATCCTATGCTTGAAAAGATTTTGGCGCTGGCCCGCATCATAT
>JAUELO010000179.1:36160313-36170705 GCA_032357855.1 Amphibolips quercusostensackenii | reverse complement strand
GCGCTCAAACTTGCGAGCGAAGCGAGCCGCGCGAAGCGCGCGATGAGAATGTGCCCGCGAAGCGGGCAGATTTTTTTATTTATCATCTTTGACAGTTGTTCAAAGCGCATCATATAGAAGTTTCCTGACTTTTGCAAATTTTTTTTTTAATCCCTGATTTTTCCCTAAACTTATTAAATTATAATTCCTTTTAATACCTTAAGGCTGCAAAATTAACATTTTAATATTTATTTTTAAAAATAAGCATTCGGTAGGTTTTGAGACTATACTATATTATTCAACGTCTTTTGACTTGTTTAATATAAATCATTTATTTAAATTGTTGATAGCCGGGACATAACCAGAAATTTGCTTTGGTTTTTATAGCTCACCGAATAATATTTTAGATTTATATTAAGAATTTTACTGCTAATATTGTACAATAATTATTAAATGATATTGAAATACAGCCAAATCCATAATAGTTTTGAATGCAAATATTAAAATTGTCAGGGCGATTTCCCAAATTACAAATTTTATTGTTAAATACCTTCATATTATGAATTTTTTGGTTTAAAATTTAGTCAGTTTTAAGTTTGATAATTGTTTGTCTTTTTGATAATTGTCTTCTTTAATTCTTTGAAATGGTAGAATATCAGATTTAAAAAACTTAAATAGTTGCATGATTTTCAGTTTATAGAACTTCTAATTAAGTAATTCTTAATCAAAAGCCCGCAGAAAAAATTGGAGCAATAAAAAATAATGTTATTTAAAAACTGTAATTAGAGCCATTTTGTTTTGTATTGTTTTTTCACAGTCTCATCAGAGAAGGTATAAGATTTGTGTAAAATTTGACCCCCTCCCGTTTTTGGCAATTGCCCATGTTTTAAGACCTCCTGATCTTGAAAAACCGGTTTTTGCGAATGTGTCTGTATGTATGTATGTCTGTAGATTCTTAGTCTGTTAGCAAGACAACTTTCAAAAGAATTGACGTATTGGATTGAGCTTTGGTATACTATTTAAGTGTTCTAAAATGAGCGTCTAGTTCGTTAGCTAGTCATTTTATATAATAATTCAAAAAGTTATAGCATTTAAAAAATTTTTAAGACAGACCACTTTTTCTAAGATTTGAAACTTATATGTAAGGTATTTAGTATTACTGAAAAAAAAAACAAAAAATTTATCCTAATGTATTTTTTACATAAAAAAAATTGCTAGAATTATAATATTCACTAAATTCTAAGAAACAAACAAAAATGAACAGTTTAAGACAAACAACGCACAATATTTAAAAAAGTCTGTGCAAGGAAAATTTTGCATTTCAAACACCATACAGGATTAGCAAAACAACTTTTCGAATTTTCTTGAAAAATCGAAAAATTTAATTTTGACCACACAAAAAATAATTAAAAATTAATAATTCTATTTTGCATTTAAACTATACAAAATAAGAAAAAAGATAAATTTACAAAAATTGGACATTAAAAAAAGATCTAGAAATTTGTTACAAATCACTTGTTGATAGAAAGCGTGGTTTTTTTTGGTTGAGGATTAAGATATTTTGTTGTATATTAGTCTTTTTTGGTGCAATTCGGCGGTTCTCAGATTAAAATTACTATCTTTTTTGCTTGAAATATCATCTATTATATTTTATTCATAAATGTATCTTTTTTGGTTAGAACTTCTACTACTCAGGAGAAAGTGAAACTACTTTGTTTGAAAGTAATGTTTTTGGTTGATGATTTATAATTTCAGTTGAAAATCCTCTTTTTACATTCTCATCATAATGCAAAGGTATTGTTTTTATGTGAAAACTGACTATTTCTGATTTCTTCAAATCTTTACGTTTCGACACCCCCTAAGTCAGAAAAAATGGTTTTCACGTCGGTTTCTGTCTGTCGTTGTCGTCGTTGTCGTCGTTGGTTTTGTCGTTGTCGTCGTCGTTGTTTTTGTCGTTGTCGTCGTTGTCGTTGTCGTCGTTGTATTTGTCGTTGTCGCCGCTGTCGTCTGTATATCGTATAACTTTTGAAAGACTGATCGGATTGGATTGATACTTGGCACACAGTTTTAAGGACGAAAAAGAAAAATAGAGTTCGTTAACCAGCTATTTTGGATAAAAATTTAAAAAATTAGAGCATAAAAAAAATTTTTAAGAGAATTTTTTTAAATTAAAAAATTTTATGAACGGCCATTTGTAGTACTTAAAAACCTAAACAATTTATTAATATTATTTTTTTTTTTAACAAAATCATCAGAGTTATAGCATTTCAAAGATAAAAAAAAAAACGAAAATAAGCATTTCAAGACAAACAAAGCACGATATGTAAAAAAGTCTGACATAGAAAAACATTGCTTTTTGAAAGCCTTACGAGAATATAACAACTTGCATTTTAATGAAAAATAAAAAATTTTAATTTTAGTCGCTTAAACAACAATGAATTATCGAAAATTCAATTTTACGGTTAAAATATGCAAGATACGCAAAAAGATTGTGCAATAAAATTGTGCAACCAAAAAAGATCTACAAATTTGTTCATAATTTTTTGATAGAATGCGTAGTTTTTGTTTTATTTGTAAATTTTAACATTAAAAATAAAAAAAATTTAATTTTTCGAAAAGCGACACAAGGTGCGAAAAAAAATTAAAAGACAAAAGTTTTTCACCACAAGAGGCGAAAAAAGATATAAGGACAAAAGTTGTTTAACCAAAAAAGATCTTCCAATTTTTTATAAACCCTTGTTATAAATATATATTCAAAAGGAAATGAACAACTTTTTTGAAAAATGGCACAAGCTATAATAACATTTTACTTAACAAAATTTTTCACTTAAATTATAGTTACCAATTTGCTTAAAATTACTTTACTCTAGAATGCGTATTTTTAGGTAATTTGAAAAAATAACATTGAAAAAGAACAAATTAGATTTATGGAAAAACGGCCCAAATTATTATTAAATATTTATTCACAACATTTATTTTTTTACAGGATGCACACTTTTTAACTGTAAAAATAAGACAATGAATATACGTATGTTTCAATACCATTTCTTATTATGCATTCTAATAATATTAATTCATTGAAATAATAAATTTTTCAGGGTAGCTGAGAATAAAATTTAGTGAAAAATAAAAAACAAGTATTAAAGTAATCGTGATAAGTAAAGTTTTTACTTTATTTGGCAATATTTGATTACGCAATCTCAGGCCCGGGTAGAAAAATAAATGTAATATACATTTGATATAATAGCGTTAAAGATAATGTAGAAAAGTTTACCTTTTGTACCAAATTGAGTGCAAATCATGAGATACTTGATGAGAATGTATTCGTTAAAGCTGAAGGAGCTTTAACAAAACAGAATTAACAACCACCCAATTAAAGTTCTAGATGCTCCGACCTTCATTTTGATAAGGTCTGTGCACAAATGTGGGGAAAATACAAAAACCGAGCGCGCAGCGCGAGATAAATACATTATCGATCGCGCAGCGCGAGAACCAAAAGTCGCGCGTCTCAGGCGCGCTCAAACTTGCGAGCGAAGCGAGCCGCGCGCGTAGCTGGCGATAAGAATGTGCTCGCGCAGCGGGCAAATTTTTTTAAATTTGACTATTCAAAAAACATTTTTCAGGTGAAAATTAATTTTATCAAGTGAAAATATAATTATCACATGTTTAGTTTTGTTGGTTTGTTGGTTGAAAATTTATTTCTTTGGGTAAAAATTTAATAATATGATTAAAAATTCTTTCCAAATTTTCAATGTTTGTTTTATTAATTATAAAATTTCATTAGAAATTATTGTTCTTTGGTAGTTTATTAAATATAAAATCGAATACAAATTTAGTAATTTGTATATGAAGAATGTATAACACGGAACACAAAGCGCGTGATCAACGTATTTCGGAGCGTGAAGCGCAACGGCCAAATCGCAAGCCGTAAGAGTATACCGAGCATGAGCGTGAGGTTTAAATGATTTTTAAATCAAATATCAAGCGCGAAGTGCGAGTGTCTGGATAAGACTGTGGTCCTTAAGGTCGATAGAACCTTAAATAAATTAGTTCTCCTCTTCATTCAAAACTAAAGTAATTAAACTAAAAGCATGTAACGGCGATAAAGCTTAGAAAGCGTGCATTAGCCCACGAAGCGTGCAACTGCGAGTTTATTATAGATATAATTCGGAGCAAATTTGTAGGTTTAATTTAGACAATAATTCTTGTTGAATTGAATGTTATTCTAGCTTGTGTCGTTTTCACAAAAAGTGATTTTTTTTTAATTTTAACATTCCAATCAAAGAAGGTATTAGGTTTGTGTAAAATTTGACCCCCCTCCCTTTTTGTCAAATGTCAACGTTTTGAGGCTCCCTGAACCCAAGGAACAGTTTTTTACGAATATCTGTCTGTCTGTGAGCACGATAACTTTCGAAATAATTAAGGGATTAAATTATCCTTTGGTATAGTCTTTGAGTGTATCAAGTTAAAGGTCAAGTTCGTTAGCCATACAGTTTAGATGAAAATTCAAAAAGTAAGCACATTTTAAAAATATTTAAAACCACTTTTGTTAAATATTTATAAATTCTGTTTAAGGTTATAAGAAGTACTAAAGAAAAAATTGATCACAATAACTTTTTCTGATTACAAAAAAAATAAACGGAGTTATAGCATTTTAAAAATCAAAAGAAAAACGAAAAGGAACATTTGAAGCTAAACAACGCACGATATGAAAAAAGGTTATGAAAAGAAAAACGTTGAGTTCTTAACACCCTACAAGATTATCACAGTAACTTTTTAGATTTTCTTAAAAAATCAAAAATTTAAATTTTGACTGCACAAAAAATTTTGAAAAATAAAAAATTCCATTTTGCAGTCAAACTATGAAAAATACGAAAAAGATAAGTTCACAAAAACTGTGTATTTGAAAAATATCTACAAATTTGTTAGCAATTACTTTTCGATAGGACTTGTTGCTTTTGTTTTATTTGTAAAAAACTAAATTAAAAAGAAAAATTAAATTTTTAGACGAACGAAACAAGATACAAAAAAGACAAATAAACAAAGTTTTTAAACCTAAAAAAGAGCTACAAGTTCTTTACGAATTACTTTTTGATAGGATGCGTAGTTTTCATTCTAATCGTGAAAAATAAAAGTAACAATAAAAAAATGTAATTTTCAAAAAAAAGACGCAAGGTCCAAAAAAAAATAAATCAACAAAATGTGCGCATTTAAAAAAGATCTATAAATTTGTTAGCAGTCGCTTTTTAGTAGGACGCGCGATTTTTTTTTTGTTGAAGATTAAATTATTTTGTTAAAAATTTGTCTTTTTTAGTGGAATTCTGTTTTTGTTAGATTAAAATTAAAATCTTTTTTGGTTGAAATAGTAACTATCATATTTTATTCAAATATTCATCTTTTTTGGTTGTAACTTCAACTACTTAGTAGAAAGTGAACATACTTAGCTGGAAGTGAACCTTTTTGGTTAATGATTTATCATTTTAGTTTAGAATCCACTTTTTTTAATTTAACTATTATGTTAACATTTTCTTTCGATGAAAATTAATTTTTTGCAACTAAAAATTAAATTATTCCATGTTTGGTTGAAAATTTATCTTCTTCGGTTTAAACTTTAATTATTTGTTAAAAATTCCTTTGGGATTTGAAATATTTGTTTGACAATTTTAAAAATTTTATCAGAACCTAATCTTTTTGGTTAAAAAATTAGATTTGAAATCGAATACAAATTTGTTAATTTGTATATGAAGAGCATATAACACAAAACGCAAAGAGCGCGATCAATGTATTTTAAAGCGCGAAGCGCGACGACCAAATCGCGCGACATAAGCACGCTTAAACTTTTTTGTTTCTATTATACGATGCACAGCACCAAGCGTGGAGCACGTGATTTAAATAATTTTTAAATTAAATATCGCGCGCGAAGAGCGTGGGTCCGGATGAAAATATGTTTCTGAAGGTCGATAGAACATTAGGTAAATTAGTTCTCTTCCTAATTTGAAACTAATGTAATTAAAATAAAAGTGTGTAACAGCGATGGAGCTTCCAAACAGAGCAATTTGACCGCTAAACGCGCAGCAGCGAGTGTATTATATATAATTCTGAGCAAATTTTTTAGATGTAATTCAGACGAAGAATTTTGTTGAATCAAATGTTTTCGTAGCTTGTTTGCTAGCATTTTCAGTAAGTTGACCCAAAACTGTTGCTAGAAAAATTAAAAGAATTATATAAATACATGTGAAAAATCGAGCGCGAAGTGCGAGTATTGTAATAAGAATGTGTTCTTTAAGGCCGATAGAGCCTTAAGTAAATAAGGTTTCTTTTAATTCTAAAATAAAAAAACTTCTTCCTATCTAAGCCAACCACGTAGTGCGAAAATTGAAAAGAGACAAGCGCGAAGTGCGAGGAAAAAATTATTCGAGCGCGTAGCTCGAGGTATATACACAACCGAGTGCGAAAAGCGAAGTAAATATATCATCAAGCGCAAAGCGCGAGATATAACAGCCACGTGCCACAAGCGCGCTCAAACTTGCAAGCGAAGCGAGCCGCGCGTGAAGCGCGATTAGAATGTGCCCGCGCGAGTATTGCAATGAGAATGTGTTACTCAAGGCCGATAGAGCCTCAAGTTAATGAAGTTCCTTTTTCAGTCTGATGTGAAAACTTTAACTGTTATTTCATATGTAGAGGTTTTGACGATTTTATAATGTTTGCAAATAATTTTTTTTTTATCTAAGTCGAACACGAAGTGTGAAAACCTAAAGGAATCGAGCGCAAAGCGCAAAGCAAATGTCTCCGAGCCCGTAGCGCGAGGTGAATGCGTTATCGAGCGTGAGATCCAACAGTTGCGCGCTAAGCGAGCGATGAGAATGTGCCCGCCAAACATGCAATTTTTTCAAATTTTAAATGTAATATCTTAAAATTGTCCGATTCTTAGTTTAAATTGGAAAAAAAAAATCATTTTAAATTACTAAAAAATGAACTGGAAGATTTGAAGAATAATTAATATTTCTAAAATTACTAATTGTGAAAATTACTTTATTTCAAACGATTTAATGTAATAATTTAATTTAAAAGTCTTGCAATTTGACATCTCTTCTTGATTTTTAGAAACTTCGAGTTTCAAATATTTAATTTGCCTTTCAATTTTAAATTGTTGAATTTTATTTGCTATGAATCAAAAACTATTTCAAATAAGAAATTTTAAATTATTTAATTTTAGCTTATTCTGAAATTAAACTACTTTTCAAATTTCAATATGAAATCATTTAATTTAGAGATGTTTTAATTCAAAACAAAATTGTTCAATTTTGAACACCCTGCATCAGAAATTTGAATTGGAAAGTTTTTAATTCAAAATCGATTAACATATTTTTAGGTTTTTTTTCAAATGTAGGCTAATAAGCTTTCGTATAAATCTGTCATTTACGATTTTCAAAAAAGTTTATTTCTCTTATTTAATAACATAATTGAAATTTTTTTTTTTGATAGAGAAAAGGTTTTTAAGCAATACTTGGATTCCATTCAGAGTACCCAGAATCATTAAAAAAACTATACAGAAAATTTGCCTAATAGCCTTGAAATATCCAGACAGTGGATTTGTTAATTGAAATCGTTTAAACAATTTACAATTGTTATTTGTATGACTAAATATGATAAGTAAGTGACCTTTTTTATAATTTTTAACCGATTCAGTAGAAAAAACTTAATATATTTCCTCATAAATACCTGCTGTAGATAAATGTTTATGAAACCTGTTTAGAAAATAACAAATTATATATTATATTTTATAAATTCAATTTTAAAACTAGTTTTGTCTCTTGTAGTATTTAAAACTTTGTTTAATCATATATTTCATAAGTATTTATAGTTTAAATGTTGAGAAATTTTCTGCTAGTAAATAAATCAAAAAGAGAAAAATATTTCTGAATATAAAGCACCCTTCAATATTTAAATTAATAATTTAGAAGTTATTTTCTAGTACTCATGTTAACAAAGCGAACAAGAAAAACCGATTCATCTTTTTTGCTCTCGAAAGCAGAATTCTTAGAGGATTTCCATCCAGCGGATAATCTTCCATCAAGAAAATAATAATCGGTTGCCTGGATTTTTTTATTATAAAAAAAGCTTATGCTCGCGCAAAAGGTTATATGAGTTTGCGGACACAAAACATTATACACAGAGCGCGGCGCGTAACACGTTGACGTATAATATCTTCCTTCCTGCGGGTCACCTGCCTCGCCCTCGAGAGACTCTAGTGCCCTGCAAGATAATAAATAATTTAGCCCGGGAAATGTTGCGAGTTATTACAGCTCGCACGGGTTCGTATACCTCTTACACTTCCGGACTCAAGAGTAGAAAAAAACCGACAAAAATGAGAAAAGAGTGAGAGACAAAGAAAAAGATAAATTTGGCTTAGAACATTATCTTACGGTCTTCACTAAAATAAAAGAAATAACAAACGAAATTACTTAAAAGCTTGTTTACACAAGAACTGACGTTCTGGCTATCACTGCGTGCTTTTTTCAAAGAATCTAAATAAATAATATATTAATAATAAAAGTTCTTACATTTTATTGAAAAGAAAATGAAAAGTGATTTGAATAAAAACCTGTGTTTAGTATTTTGTAGGAAAAAAGAAATTTTAATATTAGGGTGAACAACATGTGAATTAATTTTTTAAAAGTTTTTGAATAGTTCTGAAGTGTCATAATTCATGTCTGTTAGGTAATTGAAATATTATGATATTTGTTTAGAAAAATATATTTAATAATTCGTTTATGAGTATTTTTTCTCTGGACAAAATTTTATGATTATTGAAATCAAATTTAAAGTAATGTTTTAAGTTCCAACAATATTGTAATAGAGCTGTATTAAAATTACCAAATTTTTAATCTGTTCTGTGATTAAAAGCTCTAGTGTTTAGTCTGGTACTTGTTGCAAAAATATAAACTTTTTTACAACACTCACATTTTACGTAAGATATTCAATTCTAAGCAAATTTTTGGTAATATCAACATCCTTTTAATTGAATTAAAATTTTTCAAGAGTGTTGCTGTTATTAAAATAAACATTTATTTTGAATTTTTTTAAACATCTTCCGGAACACCTACAAAATTGTATGAACAAAATTCAATTTGCATAATTTGAATTACAATTTCATTTCGAAGTTTCATAGAACTGAATAAAATTTCTAAACAAAGTGTATGAAAATTGAAATGAAGCGTATAATAAAAGGGATTCAAAAACAAGGTCATTTCTTGAATTATTTAAAATATCGAATACAAAGAATCATAAATGATGGATTGACTGAATGGTTTATTAATTCACAAGATTTAGGTTTGCATAATTTAAAGTATAAAAACACACAGAAATGTATGAACAAGTCCAATTTAATAAAAAAATAGGTTTTTAGCTCATAAAAATCATTATACAGAATTTAAATTAAAAAGTTGCTTAAAAAATAACTCACATGTAGAAATTCCAGATATAGCTGAAACCTCAGCACTTGGTAAAATTGATGTTCGTTTTAATGTTTATAAGTTTCCAGTTAACAGCATATTTGCTAGTATTAAAAAAAATTGGTTATAAAATTTAAAACAGAAAGACTAGAAGTCAAGTATTCAAAAAACACTTACTTAATCAATCTCAAACCATAATCGAATCAACAACTTTAAGAATTTCGAAAAATCTGTTAATTTTGTTAAAAATGTTCAAAAAGATAATAAAGATTTAATTTTTCTTAATGCAGACGAAGGTACACAACGGCAGCAGATAATAGAGATAATAACCATAAAATTGTGGAAAAAATTTTAAAATTCAATTTAAAATTAAAAATTAAATTAAAAATTCAGCAATGATATTTTGTATAAAAATATGAAAACTAGTCTTGTATCAACAATAGAAGGAAAATGTAATAATAAAACCATTAAAAAAGAAAAATAAGATTAATAAATGAATAAATAGAATATGAAATCAAACACACACAATAGCATTTTAGCTAAAGCTTACGTTGTATTCAAAGCAAACAAACTCATTTTTAGAAAATATTATACACAATTGAGTGGTTGTGCTATTATTCTTGATAAAAAATTGATGATTTCATTAATGTTTTAACAGTATTGGAAATTCCATAAAGTGTAAATTTGGATTAGAACATAATAATTCCATAAATTACATTGATTCGCAAATCTCAAAAGACCTGTAGGTGAGCTAATTACCAATTGGTTTAGAAAACCTTCGTGGTCTGGTGAATATCTTAATTTGAGTTCTCATCATTTGTATTGTGAACAGTTTGGCCTAATAAAAGGATAAACTAATAGGTGTATTAAATTGAGTGACACTAACTTCAAAAAAAAAATTTAGATCGAATAAAAATTACATTAATACAAAATAATTATCTGCTGTCTTTGATAACAA
>JAUELO010000179.1:36103575-36121090 GCA_032357855.1 Amphibolips quercusostensackenii | reverse complement strand
ATACCCCTATTTCTTCCTTAACCTCCCTTAAGACTACAAGTACCACCCTTGTCCCCCTCAAAGGCCCAAGCCTCCTGACCATAAACTCCCCCGGTCCCTTGACAACCTAACCTCACTGTCTCTATTTATCTGGCGAAATCAATAGTCATAAGTCCTTACAACTGCAATAAAAACCAATTTTAATCTCTCTAATTCACCCTACACAACTTTACTCCCCTCTTTGGCTCCCACCCTCACACTTAACTCACACCTTCTACGCAAGTTCCGTAATATCCTGTCACCGCCTGTCAATGAACACGTTTTTACTTCTGCCACCAACATGTAAGTTCCTCGACTCTAGATTAGAACATTCTCTTTGGGCCACCAGACTTCGAAGTAGTAATGGGACATCGAAAGTAAAACATCGGTTTTGCAGAATATCGATGTCACCAATGATCGACATCGATGTCATTGATGTATCAAAAAAAAGTCGATGTTTTCGAATTTCACTGATTATTGATGTTTTGTTCAAAAATCTTAAAAATCACATAGGATACCGTATCATTAAGATGAAATACGTGATACTATTATTCATTTAATTGAAATTACTTTAAATTACGTCTAAGTGATAACGCCTATTTTTCATGGTGTCTACTACATCACCTCATATGATTTTATAGCAAAATCAATGGCCATTGGTCTTTCCAAAATGCAGTGTAGAAATTTGATTTTTTCAAAGCTAACTTACTAAAAAGAAGAATCAGGATTTATGTAAAAGTTATACTAAGTTTAATAGAAGTTTAACTAGTGGAATAAGCTAATTATAATTATTATTCTATACGATTGCTTGACAGATCTTAATATTAAAAGTCATTTCCTAATGATAAATTAGTTAAATGGCCTCAGTAGGTACGAGATTCAGCCTATGTCAACAAAATGGACCAATCAAAACACAAGTTTCGCAACCTAAAACTTTAAGTGACCGATAAATGATGAAACAAAAACATCTTTATCTAACATCAAAGAAAAAACATTGATGTAACGAAAACATTGAAGTTGAAACAAAGATTTGAAAAAAAATTGAACTGACGAAAACATCTAAAGAGGTACACCGGAATGTAAACAGTCAGTGGCGTATGATGAACTATTTCCGGTAGATTTTTCTGCGCAGTAAAAAATATTCTAAAAATATTTTTATCTCATACGGAGACAAGGGTAAACTGAATATTTAGCGAAAATAAGAAAGAAAGTTTGCTGTTACGCGTTAAAATCATTTTTTTTTCTGCTTACGTACTTTAAACGTGTGCGGACCATTCAGCATCTTGTTTAACGTAAGAGCTTTTTTTCGAATAACAATTGGTCCAGATGGTGAAACACCTTTGTCGCTAGCTTGCCTGAAGCACTCGAAGACATTATTATTCAGCAGCACATCACTATTTTTGAAGAAAACACCCTGCAAAACACTTGCTAGCAGTTGACAGTTCAAAATTACGAAACGTCTTTAAGCGCCGTAGAGAAAAGACAGATTGGGTAGCTACGACATGCGCAGCGCCACCAATTTGAAACTATGACAAGAAATTTGATTTTCAATAAAATATTAACAAAAAATAATACAAAAAATAATTTATCTTATACCGTAGTATCACATTTTTAATTAACATGGCTTGAGATTTACTTCTATTGTTCATTAAAATAACCCCAAGAACGGCAATATTTCTGGGTACTGCACACATTGCAGTGATGCTAATGCAACGAACAGCAACTTTTCAAACTGCGCATGTACCGAAAAGCGCGGGTCTATTTGAAATTATAAATTATAAAATCATTACTGATTCTATTTATCAAATTCAAATAGACCCGCGCATTTTAATACATGCGCAGTTAAAAAAGTCGCGGTCGGTTAGCATCACTGATTAGCCATGACGCGAAATAATCCGATTGGCTTGAATTGTCTTCGGATCTTCACTGTTGTTTAACGCGAGTCCGCTTTTATGCTTATACGTGATGTAAACGCGTGTGCCTTTGTGGCTGGACAGTGATTCAACGTAATGACGCATTTACTTAGCTAGGCCGTTAAGGTACAACGCTTTATTGCTACGCTCCTATTTTTTCATGCTTGATTGCGCTTGTTCGACAGTCAACCAACCCCCTTTCCCCTTCTTAATCACGCCACGGCTCTCACAATAGATCGCGGCGTGGCATGAATTTCTAGAAGACAATAATCAAGGAGCAAATAATCCAGGTTTGACTGTACATGGAAATTTAAACTGCCTTATTTTCGAAAAAAATAAATTGTATCTTTTGAACTACAAAATTCCTATTTAAGTCAAGCAGATACTTATTTGTTTAAAAAAGTATTTTTTGATTTCATAAAACATTTCTCTATATAAATCGCATTTTTCGTCCTAAGGAATGCCAATTTTTCAATAATCAATAATACCATTTTTACACTCGAATAATGTTTTACAGAATCTGATAAATATTTTTTTAGAATAGTAGATCATTAATTCGAAACAAGACCATTTCTATTCTCGTCAGCTGTCATTTTTTTGTTCCAGGAAATATTGATTGAGTTTTATGTACGCTTCTTCGAAACACAAAATTAAATCATCCGATAAAAGAAACTTTTATTTTATCCAAACAAAATTACTCTTAATTATGAAAATATTTTCAGAATTAAATTTATATTCGATAATATCAACAGACTGATTTCTAAATCCAAATCTCTGATTTTTATTTAGTTAAAGACATCGTCTATTTGCTCAAATAATATTTCAAAGGCTGAAGTAATTATTTATTTTCATTAAAAATGGTTAAGCTTGCATCAAACTAATAGGCTGCCTTTTTTATATTAACAGAAACGTTCTTTTAATATTGCAAAAAACAAAGAGTTTGGGGTTTCCTAGAAATCTTCTCTTCGCGTTTACAAAGTTCAATATGAAAAATAATCTGGATTTTCTGGAAAGCCCCATCTTTTTTATATTTTTATTCTTTTATACATTTTATGCTTATACAGAAATTGCATCTTATTATTTTTATGGGGGCTTATCCATTTTTGAAAATAACAAATTTTTTTCTTCAAATATGATTTTTCATTCTCTACCCTTATTAGAGAAATGCTGCAAGTCATTCTGCATCAAATATTGCAATCCCCATTTTTTAAAATTCTCAGAAATTCTTTGCAATCGCATTACAATTTTTTTTTAATTCTACAAAATCATTAAAATCCTTGAAACTTCCTTAAAGCTTTTTAAAGCTCCTAAAAATCCTTAAAAGTCTTTAAAATTATTCTAAAATATCTTAGATCTTTTAAAATCCCATTAAATAACAGAAGAAATTATTAATTTCTTAGATTATTTTAAAATGACATAAAATATTTTAAATCCATAAATTTTTTCTTTGAAATCCTGTGTCATTCCTTAAATCTCTAAAAAATTCATTGGACTTTGTAAAAATACTTTAAAATATTTCAAATCATTTAAAACATTTTGAAGCTCCTGAAAATTCCTAGGAGTTTTTGAAAATACGCTAAAATCTTCAACATCACTTGAAATTATAAAAAATAATTTAATTTTATTTAAAATTACTTAATATTCTTTAAATTTTCTGAAATCTTTAAAAATACTTTAAAATTTTGTGAGGCACTTGATAATTTGTTGAAATTTTAAAAATTACCCTAAAATCTTCTTAAATCCCTTCGAAGCACTTTAAATTATTGACATTTAGTATAAGTACCATAAGTTATTTCAAACATTTAATAATATTTACAAATCCCCCGTAAAATTTTTTTTAAATTTGAAAAAATTCTTTGGAATTCACATGAAACTTTTTGAAGCTTTTAAAAATTCCTTTAGAATTTCTAAAACTACCTCGAATCTGTCAAATTCTTTGAATCTCTGTAAGTTATTGAAACTTATTAAAAATTCTTTGAAATTTTTTAGAACACTTTATTATCCCTTTAAATTATTGAAATAAATTCGAAATTCTTTGAACTCTTTTACAAGTCGTGAAAATATCTTAACAGTCATAAAAATACCCTGAAAAATTTTAAATCCTTTAGAGTACCTTCAAGTTATTAAAATCTATCAAAAACTCCTTAAAATTTGTTAAAATGACCTTAAATATTTCAAATCACATGAAACTTCTTAAAGCTCTTAAAAATTCTGTGGAATTTTTCTACATACCTTAAAAACATTTAAAATCCTTTGGAATACCCTTAAATTATTTAAACCTATCATAAATTTCTTCAAATCATTTTTTTTATATGAACTAGAATATTTGAAACCTTTTAAAATGTTTTGAAGTCCCTTGAAACTTTTTACAGATTCTAAAAATATCTGAACAATCATAAAAATGCGCTCAAAACTTGAAAATTTTTTTAAATACCTTAAAATTACTAAAATCTATAAAAAGTTTCTTAACATCTTTTAGAAAACCATTCATTTTTTAAATTATATGAAACTTCTGAATGCTTATGAAAATTGCTTGAAATTTCCTAAAATACCCTAAAATCTGTCAAATTCTTTGAATCTTTTAAAATTATTAAAATTTATCAAACATTTCTTATAATCTTTTGAAATACCTTCCAATCTTTTACATTCTTTGGATTTCTTAAAGTTATTGAAATCTATTGAAGATTCTTTGGAATATTTTTGAATACCCTAAGATATTTCAAATCCTTTCAAATCTTTTTAAATCCCTTAACACTTTTTAAAGCTCTTGAAAATTTTATAGGATTTTTAAATTACTCAAAGATACTACAAATACTCAAAAATCTCTTTAAAAGGTCGAAATCTGTTTAACATTTAATAAATCTTTTAGAAGTTTCCTAAAATATTTAAAAAGCATACAAAAAAATTCAGAAATAGCTATAGACCTGAATTTAATAGTAGTTAACCCACGGTTTAATTCATGAAAAAAAAGTGGAAAATTATTTTTTTTTTAGGTGACTGTAGTGACATTATCTTTAAAAAATGACAGAAGAGTGATTATTACATTTGATAAGATCCAATTATGAACATAATGAAATGGGTTTTAAAAATTATAAATATGCAAATTTTGAGCTTTTGATTGAATGATGTAAATTTTCTGCAAGGTACTTTCTGAGATATTCGAGAAGAGATTTATAATAACGAAGATGTAGACAATTATGCAAAGACCCACGCCATTAGACGTTAATCATGATATCTGGAGTCGTTTCTGTGAATCTGCATTGAGAGTCACGAGATTCCTCTGGAATTTAGTACCATGGTAGTCTATTACTTCTCTGGAATCCTTCATTATATCTCGTTGACGTGCTATTCGTCTTTCCGAAAATATAGAGCTTATTGTTCTTCAAATTTATAATGAGTGCTTTCCTTCTTAGACATAATGATGTTTCTTTAGAAGGCTCATTACTTGTATAAAATTAAATTGAACGAAAATATAATTTTAACTTATTCAGATAATAAAATCGAGAATCTTTCTTCTTTAACTTCTTGGTACGAAAATTTAGTCGAAAATTAAAAGTTCTTTTTAAAATAATATTCACTATCTAAAAGAGTTAAAATTGAATTAAACCTATTTATTCCATCATAAATATATTTATAGTTATGTGATTGAAGCTGCTAATTTTTAATTTTAATGAAGTCTGAATGTCTTCTGAACTAGAATTTTTTGGTTGGATTGTTTTGAATTATCGAGATTTTTGAAAACGGTAATTGGATTTTTTTTTTAGACTGAGTGGTATTACAGATAAATTAAACATCTTTGAATATAAAACTTCAAGTAAAAAATTCTAAAATTTTGCCTTAAAAAAGTAAGAAAAAAAATATCGGAATTGATTTGCCGTGAAATAAACACCTTTTAAATATCCCTTTATTATTTACAAATTATATGTGTAATGAAGGTTAGTTTATAATCTGTATGATTCGATATTATCTATTGAATTAAAAAAAAACTTTACAATGATAACACCATGTCACTCCTACCAATGACACATGATAATAATACTAAGTGACAAATCTTTCTCACTAAGCAACAAGTATTACATTGTTGATGAAATGACATACTTTTAATTTTAGAACATCGCTTGCAAATAAGCAATTCATAACTTTGGGTGTCTGTTTAATAAATTTGTTGAAAACAATTATTATTATGAGACAAAATTTTGTTATCCTACACACCGCAAGTATAAAAGCCAAGCCGAAGTAAGTATAGGAAAAATTATTCTATGACAGTAAAACAAAAAAGTCTTTATTAACATGTATTCGAAAGACGATTTCATAAGAAATATTTATATCTGTATTAAAAAAAAATCTTTTCTTCATCAAAAAATTTTATTCAAATTTCTAGAACTTTTCGGCATAATTTAGAAATATTTTATTGACACAATTTTATTATTCAATATAATTTCATCTGTCATTCTTGAAAGTTCCATTAAAATTCAATTATTGGTTTCTAAAATGTCAATATTTTGAAAAGCCGAACCCAAGAATTTAATATGGCGTAACTCAACATAGCGTAGTTGAAAATTGTTAAAGACGCTCGTTATTTGAAAGTATCCAAATTTAAGAAGCTATCCCTTGAAGAAGAAGAAGGGAATAAAATTTAACAAAGTTTAGAGTTTTGTGAAATATTTTGAATGATTTAAAAGTTTAGCGTCTTCTGATATGGGAGGTAAGATAGGCCATGTTAAAAGATAAAAAGAAAGGTGAAAAAAAAGTACAAGGACTGAAAAGAGAAAATTGCATAAAGGCAGGAGTATATACAAATAAGGAAGGAGTTTAGTTTGATGTGCAAGAGAAAAGAGCAGGAAGAGGAAAATGATCTGGAAGAGGAGTTGAGAAGTGTTAAGATAGAAGGAGGTATTTGGAACATAATAAATAGGTTCAGTTTACGCAGGGTGGGATAAGCCAGAAAATAGGGAGTAAGGTGTGAAAAAAGTTATTTGAGGAACCATTTTAAGGCTCAGATTCATGGAGAAGAGATGAAAGGAGTAGAAAAACGAGGGTGATAGAGAAGGAGAAGATAAATGACGAAGAGATAGAGATGCAGATAAGGAAGCTGAAAAGGTCTAAGTCAGGAGAGCTGGACGGAATTTCCAAAAGGGTGGTGGGAGGGGTTGATTGTGCCAATGTATAAGAAAGGGGATAAAGATATGCAGAAAAATTACATAGGGATAAGGCTAACGGACACTGCATGTAAGGTATACGCGTTGGTATTGGTGGAGAGGCTGCAGAAGGATATCGAGGGAAAAAGAATACTGCCGGAGACGCAGGCGGGCTTTAGAGCCAGTAGAAGCACTATCGACAATATGCACTTTTCACAGCATGTAGTGGACAGAGAATCAGCGAAAAAGGAGTCAAAAGTGTACCTGTTTTTTGTGAATCTCAAAGGCGCGTTTTCTTCGGTTAATAAGGGGGGTCACAGTAGTTGATGAAGGAGAGGAAAGTGGAGAGGGGCCTAAAAAGAAAAAAACAAAAGATAATGTAAAAATTGTGGAGAGCAAGGAGGATAAGACAAAGATTAAGGCAAAAGTGTCCGCTGAGCCTAATGCTTTTTGCGATTTGAATTTCGAATATGGAGAGTTAGCTAGAGGGAGAAGTGGTCGGAGGAGCTAGGGCAGGAGGGGTTAGGATATGGTCAGTTGCGTATGCAAATGACATATTGTTGCTAGCAAGGAGCGTGAAGGCTTCAAAAGCAATAATGAAGTGACTAAGAAGATACCTGGATGAGAATAGGTTGAAGCTAAATGCAGAAAAGTCTAAGGTTATGTTGTTCAGGAAAGGCAGTGGAAGCGATAAGAAAGGGCGATTGAAGTATCAGGAGAAGGCGGTTCTGGAGGTGAAAGAGTTTGTGTACCTGGACTTCTTGTTTTAAAGAAATGGGAAAGTAGATGGTCACATGTAAAAAAAGAGCGAGGACGGCAAATGTGGTAATAAGGCAGGTTGAGGGGTTTAGAAAGAAGTTGTTTGCAGATAACTTTAGAAGAAGAATAAAATTTTTTTAATCACTAGTTATTAGTGACTTATTTTATGAAGTAGAGGTGTAAGGGTGGAAGGAAAGTGAAGAGGTAAATAGGATACAGGAGAGGTATGTAAAATGGGTTAGCAAGGAATAAGCCTAATTATATTTTAAGGAGAAAGACGCGGAGAATAAGCTTAAAGATTATAACAGGGAGACGCGCGTATAAATATGAGGAGAGATTTTCAGAAAAGGGGAAAGTAAGCTGGCCAGGGAGTGTTGGTGGAAGAAGGAGAACCGGAGTAAAGGTGGGAAGAAAGTGGTTTAAAGGGAATGGTATTTTAGAACGAATGGCCTAAAGACAAGTGAACTAAAAAGAGTGCACGAGAAAGGTAAGAAGGTGTATTATTTGCTTAAGAACAAAGGCATGGAATAAGAGAATGCAGCAGGGGGATGAAATATGGGGGTCCAGGTTTTGAGGGAACTATTGCCGGATTATGGCAAAAGATAAAGCGCAATATTTGTGTAAGAAAGGAAAGAAAAGGAGTCGAGAGCTCATAGCGATAATGAAATGTGGCTGCATAGAAGGTTTTATTAGGTTCTGGCTTTAAAGGGAGTAGAGGATGTTTAAATTGTGCAGGAAGGGCAAGGGTAAAGCACTGGTTGGAGAAGTGCGAAGAGGTGAAAAGGAGTAGAAAAAGCATAGAGATATTGATACATGAAAGGGGGTATGAAAATACAGTAGCATGGAGATATTGATACATGAAAGGGGGTATGAAAAGACAGTAGCATGGAGATATTGATACATTAAAGGGTGGATAAAACGACAGTAGCATAGGTGAAGGGGGTGTTGGGTAAGATGGAAAGGAAGAGAAGAAAGAAGAAGGAGCAATGGAGAAAGAAAGATTTTAAATAGGAGAAAATTTAAATGAAAGTCAAATGTGAATATTTTAAGTAGAAGATAAGTGTTAGTTAGTAACCACGGATGCAGGGCTTGGCAATAAGTGGCAAATCTAAAAAGTATGGACATACGTGCGAAGCGAGGAAGGCAAGGCGATAAGAAGCAACGATCTTAGTGTTAACGTGTAGACAGGTGTCATTTTTTCAGAGTTAGTTGCAAGTAAAGTCGGTAAGACAATTTGGTATAAAAATGGAAATGTCAGCAAGTCAATTTTTTAAGACCAGCAGGCCGAGCAAAAAACGTTTATCTATCAACCTATCTTAAGCGTCTTTTGATTTGAAGCTGTATTTTAAAATCACAAACATTAATTAAATAATATATTTTTTTTCTAGAAATTATTGATCCTGTCATCATAAAAATTGTCTAAAAAAATTTCATCACTAATAGATAATTATCATTAATTTAAGTGTATTTTATTTCTCATAGTTTGTATATAATATTATATTAATTTAAAAAAAATCATAAGTGAGAGTTATACCATGTTTTGACAGTTAGATACTCACCTTTTAACAGTCCTAAATTGTTTAAATAAATATGAAATTCAATATATGAAACGTGGCTAGATGTAGGGATGTGGGAGAGTAAAGAAAAGGCTACTGAGGGGATGCTGGTTGGACGTACAAATGTCAAAGAGAAAAAAATTTTAGAGTAATAGGAGAAAAAGTGATGAAAACCAGAAAAGGTTTCATAAGAAAGAAAAAAGGGGAATGGGTTAAGAAAATAAAAAGTAGAATTAATGAAAGAAGCGATAAGGGTAAGAGATAAAAGGTGCGAGACACTGTGTGTATATATAAATGGTGATATGGAGGGAAAACAGAAGAGTTAAGGAAGATAATGAAAGAAAAATATAAAGAAGTAAAACTAATTATTCAGAAAAATTGAATGCAACAGCTAAAAAATAAGAGAAAAAAAATGGAGAGAAGAAGAGAATAGGTCCGAGAGAAATTCTGAATACAACTTAGTGAATGGAGAGAAAAGAAAATTGCCAAACAGATTAGATGAGTTTAGATAGCTCATCTCGAACAAGAATATAAAAAAATATAAGGAAAAAGAATACTTCTCTGCTGGGGGAGGGGATGGTACTAGAATGGACTATGTTATTGTTGATGATAAGGTACGGGAAGACATAAGAAGATTAAAGATAGGGGTGTACGTTGACTAAAAAAATGTTCCTCTGAGAGTGACTATTTAGATAAAAATAACAGATGAAAAAATCAAGATTGTACAAATGGAAGAGAAATACGGTAGAGAATACGGTTGAGGAAGAAGTCAGCGAAGGGTAAAAATGAGAGTGCTGGGATAAGGAATCTAAGGAAAAATGAAGGAAAGTATTAAAGGAACTAAGAAGATGACGAAACAGGAAGATCAGTGCAGAATATAGAATAAGGAAAAAAGAGTTTAATGAATTCTTTGATAAAAAGAGAGAAAAAAAAGGCTGAAGAAGGAAGCAGAAAAGGCTGCTAGCCCTTGCTTGCACCTTTTTTTACTTTTCCACCTAATTTCTGACACTTTTGCGGTAGTTTTTAGCTAAATTCGGATACAATTTCTTTAAAAGAATTTTTAAGAAAATTTTTAATTTTTTGTTGCGCAAAGAGGCTTATTTGCACACTTTGCATATAATTTAGAGGCATAAAAATTCTTACTTTTAAGGAAGGTGTTGCAAACAAATATTTTATGCAACTGTTAAAAGGAGGGAAAAAGAAAACCAAGAGATGAAAGAAAGAGGAAAAGGAAAACGGGGGAAGTAGATGATATCACGAGGAAAGTGATAGAGAGAGCGACAGGATCAATAAAGGGTGGAAAGGCAGCAGATATAAATAAAATCCGGAACAAAGTTCATTAATATAGAGAAAAGGAGTTAGAGGAGTGGGTATAGATAATGTGTGGCAGAGTATGGAGCATAAAGCGGTGGCCAAAAACATAAAAGAGAGAGAGAGTGACATTGATGCCGACATTATATACGGTATATGTGCTAATAGTGTGAGAAAAAAAGGAAGTGGTAAAGAAAAAAAGATGATACCTCCAAATCAGAGAGTCTAGGAAAGTTGTTCAAGTGATTGCTAATATATAAGTAAATGTGAAAGGAATAGTGGGTTCGATTACAGGGCTAGAAAAATACTTGGGTGAAAGAAACTAAAGCTTGATACGGATAGGACGAGAGTAATGAGGTTTAGAAAGAGGGAAAAGAGCAAGAAAGAATGAACAGCGAGATAAAAAGGTGTAAAGATAGTGGATGTAAAGAAATTCAAATATCGCAGTCTTATTTTATAATCAAGCAGAAAACATGGGGCATATATTACAGTACGGATTAAGACATCAGTAAATGTTAAAAAACATATATGGGCAACAGGAAGAAATAAATTTCAAAAAGATTGAAATAGGAAAATGAGGTTGTTTAACATGCTAGCGTGATCGGTATTAGGCTATGGCGCAGATATACAAGGATGGAAGGAGAGGACGGAGAGGTTACAAGGCAGATATATTAAATGAATCTTAGTGGTAGACTCTGCATTATATTTTATGAGAATATTCTTAAAGGGTTAAATCAAGAACAAAGACTATGATAAGAAGAAAGGAAAAAGTTGTTTAGAGATCGTGGAGGGATGAGAAAAGGAAATATAGAATATGATGAAGTGGAAAAAGAGATAGAGGAAGACAGGTTATAGATAGATGGGAGAGGATAGGAAAATCAACAAAAAATAAATTGTATGAGGTGATGAAAAGAGAAGAATTGTTAGGATATTTGGTAAGCCGAGAGGGACAAGGGATTGACAAGATTAGTAAGAGACTGCAAAATAAAATAAAAGAATCAACGTTTTGGGCAAAGGATGAGATGAGAAAATTAAAAGCATGCGAATGAGTAGAGGAGACATAGAAGCATGTATAAGATGGTTGTACGAGAGGAAAGAATGAAAGCAGAGGATGGCAATTGGATATTGCAAACATTCAAAGGAAAGAAATATTGCTTGCAGAAGATGAAAAGATTGCAATGCGAATAACAATTGACAATCTCCACAATAACTCTTAATTTACTTTATCTACCTCTAAAGGATTTTCAATCCCAAAACGAATGGGATTTCAAACAATCCTTTGATTCCATGAAAAAAAACGAGTAAGAAACGCAAAAAAAATAGTCGATACAAACGTTAAATCGCGTTGAGGTACACCAGTAAATTACGGTTAATCGGGGCTATACGAGTATCTGTGCTCCGAGCGTTGGGAGAACTAAGTAATTAAAGAAAGAGATCGAGGACCGCAACAATAGAAAAATGCCCTATGAAAAATCCGTTCTCTCGCAATTTCAATTCCCAAAATGTCGAGTTTCCGCGAAACTGAATTCCTTTCTTAAACTAAAACAATAGAGATCGTCTAGAAGCTAGACTTTATCGGTCGGGACGTCGCGTCGTTAAGATTAGAGAAGAGTGAATGAGAGAGAAAGAGATGGGATAAAAAGGGGTCGACAAGAGGATGAACGGAGAAAGTAAGAGAGAGAGAGAAAAAGATAGAAAAAGAAAAGAGTAAAAGAGAAAAGGAGAACCAGGGGAACCATAGCCGAAGTGGAATATGGGCAGCACCGGACCGAGAGCCTTTTTATTGACGGTGATAAACATTTTTATAGACCCCCTGCGAATTACTACTTTTTACAACCCCCGCTCGATCTACGAGACCAGAGCTTGACTCTTGTCCTAAACCCCTTCGTGGTCTCATCACGAAGTTCGGCACTCTGATATTGTGGAAGTCACGGCTATTCTTGGATCTAGTACCAAAAATTCTCTTTTCTCCCGAGGGAAAATCCTTCTAGTTTCGCGCTTCCTGAACCTGCCTAAATATTCCTTGTGTCGGTTTAACGCCATCCCACGTCTCTTCTGAGTTGATCTTCCTACGTGTCATGAAAAAATGTAGTGAGCTTATATAAATAGTGATTCTCAGTCCTTTTTGAGCCAAGTCTGAGCCTGAGATTATTCCGAAGAATATTAGTATCTTATATGTATATGTCAGGCTGTTAAATATAATGAGAAAAAAAAAACATTTCCATAAAAATTATTTTAATTATTCTAGAAATTTTAAAAATTATGCACGGTGAATTTCAATAAGAGGAATCTCAAATAAAGAACAGGCATCAATATAATGTTTGTCTTTCCTAATTTAGTGGCTTGATCTTGTGTTATAAGAGACGAAAATATACATTTTATTGCAATTAAATTATTATTTTTTTAATCAAAAATTAATATTCGTTCATAAGAAAATGTCTCCCGATTTATCTCCTTGCTTTCCCTTAATTTTACCGTCAGTAAAGTTGACAGCTAAAAACAAATTATTTTGAATAATTTATTAAATTGAAAAAAATGGTCACTGCAGATATTTATAGACATTATAACATTCTACTGATATTACTGGCATCATTATTTACGGACAACTAAGAGACAAAATTATTTCTTGTCTTTTTTGTATGTTCATAGTAGGCAGTTGTCGATATAATTTGTTTATAAAATTAAAAAATTATATTGGATAACATATTTTTATGATCAAGTGTTTAAGCTTTAGTTAAGGATTCCGTTTCATCATCATAATGTTAAGTGTTTTTTAATAGAAAGTTGAAAATTCAAAAAAAATTCTTAGTTTTATATTCTTACAATATATCATTTCTTCTCTACTACCTTCAAGTTTTATAAGAATTCAATAATCGGTTCTAAGAATGTTGATCATTGAAAAAATTTAATTAATAAATTATATAGCGTAAGACAAAACCTTACAGTCTAAAATAATCTAAAAATAGGGCAAATCGGATAATTCTATACAAAAATCGAGAAAAAAAGATCAATGCATTTTTGGAATAAAATTAATGTAGGCGCCAAATTGCATTCAATATGAAACTGTTTAAACTATTAAGATTTCAATTTAGAATATATTGCACTTTTAAAAAAACAGTTGAATTTTTAAACAAAACTAGATGTGAATTCGATCTCGAGTGTTTCCACTTTATTTGTATTCATATATATATATGGTGCTCGTTTCACGAGCACTTTGCTTCCCGTTAGCAAATGTATTTGCTTCCTCATAGAGGAAGCATAAGTCATTTTTTAAATAATAGACAAACTAAAGTTTTAACATTAATAAATTTGAGAATAGAAATTGACAAGAAATGCAAAATGACATAATAATACAAAAAATTTTTTAAATACAATGACAACTCAGGCAAATGAAATTTTGTATTTGAAATGGTAATTTTTTGAGATAGAAAAGGGGAGAGGGAAATTTTGTGACACACAAATTATCAAAATTATTTTATCTGTAAATTCACGTTTAAAAATTCTTTTATTTATGCATTAAATTTGGTTTATGTTAATGAAAAAAGCTTATTTTTTGTTCAAAGCTGATGTTTTAAATTTTACAAATAAGCATAACTTCCTTATTTTTCAAAAAAGTATATTAATATTATAGGTAAATCGGTTTTCCTTGAATCAAAAAAGCTTTCTCGTCCTTGCATAAATTTTGAATTATTTTCAAGAAAAAAAGTTGTACTATAAAAAAACATTTTTTCAAATATTTTGCATTACCATAGTTTCCTTGCTCTTCAATGAAATCTAAAAATATTATAGGTCAAACAATTCGTCTAAAATTATACATTGTTTCTATTCTTACATCAACTTCAGATTATAAAAATGAGAAAATTTGTACAATAAAAATCGATTTTTAATATAATATAAATGACTATAACTTGCTTACTCTTTAATAAAATGTATTATTATTATTGTATGTCTGTCAATTCGCCTCGAACCAAGGAACCTTTTACGTTCTTGCATCAGTTACAAATTATGTAAATAAAGAAAGTTTTACTATGAAAAACCGTATTTTTAAATATTATGCATTACCACAGCCTTTTTACTTTTTGATACAATGTATCAACATCATGGTTCAATCAATTTGTCTCGTGAAAACAGATCTATTCTATTCTTGCATAAACTCTAAATTACGCAGATAAAAAACTTTTGACTGCGAAAACCGATTTTTAATATAATATAAATGACCATAAATTTCTTAATTTTTGACAAAATAATTAACATTATAGGTTAATCGATTTATCTCGAATCATCCAATTTTTTCAATTATCACACCAACTTTAAATTAGGAGAATAAGAAAATTTTCACTATGGAAATCGAATTTAATTATAATATAAATGACGATTACTTCCTTACTCTTTAATGAAATCTATTAGTATTATAGGTCAATTGATTCTTTTTAAATCAAAGAATCTTTTATATTCCTACATGAATTTTGAATTATGTTAATTAAAAAAGTTTTACTCAAAAAAATGATTTTTAAAATATTTTAAAGTGCGACAAAAAATGCAATAAATATTTTTAGAAATCCTTTATTCAGTTTTAAGATATTAGCGATGAAAATAAGCCCTCTATATTTCATTAATTTATCTGCAACCGTTTTCAAGTAATCGTGTTCACAAAAAAGCGTGACATCCACACATACACACACATCCGAATAATTGCTTCAAACATTGTATTAGACACTTTTAAACTGAGAAACGTTTAATTGAATGAATTAAATATTTTTCAAAAATGTTACCATTACAAAGCTTTCATTACGAGAAAGCCAAATATTACTTTTTCGACAAAAGAGATACATTTTTACAAAAAATTCGAGGCTTTAAGTTGAGAAGTCCAATTCAAGGAAATCATTAATTCTGAAACTTAAAAGGACGAATTTTTGAAAAAAAATTCATTTTCAACCCAGAAAGCTGAATTTTTAACTGAATAGTTGAATTTGTATCTCAATAGTTGAACATGCAACCTGTGAAGATAAATTTTCAACCAAATGGTCGAGCTTGCAAGCAAAATAGATTAAACTGCATCATCAAACAGTTTAATTTTCTAGCGAATAGTTAAACATCAACAAAAAAAGATAAATTGTTTAATAAATGAGATGACTTCTCAAAAAAATGCATGAACTTTCAACAAAATAGTTAAATCCTTATTGAAACTTTATTAATTTTAAGTCAACAGTTGCATATTTGACTAAAATAGATCAATCATTTACAAAAAATATAAAAGTTGATATAACAACCAAAAAAAATTTTGATTTTTCATGCAAAATAGTTCAATTTAACCCAAAACAACACATTTAAAAAAAAATTGTATGTTTTTTCATCAGAAGGAATGAACTTTTGATAAAAAAGTTAAGTTTTGATGATGAAAAGTGTAATTTTTTAAAAAACTGTCGACCTTAAAACCCAAAAAGATCAATTTTTGACACAAAAGTTTATCTTCCACCAAGAAGGGTGAATTTCTAACAAGCGCTTAAACTGTGAACCAAGAGAGAGAAATTTTCAAAAAAGTAGTTGAATTTCGAAGAAAAAAAGACGCATTTTTCAGAAGACAGTTAAATTCGCAAAAACACCTTTAATTTTCAACCGTGATCATTTTCAACCCAAGAGAATAACTTTCAACCCAAGCTGGTGGGGTTTTATTATTGTATTCTATTAGTTTGGTTCGCATTCAGGCGAAAAATAATTGTCAAACAAATGTGACTTGATACATAATCCGGACTTGAAATCGACGTTTTTAAATAAAAAGGTGTTAACTCGTAGCGGCCAGAAAAAATGTGCTGCAGATTTGAAGACGTTGATGCCACAATACAATTTGTATGGGAATTTAAAGCTTCGAGATTTTGCCACGCATGTTAGCACCTTTTAATTTTGTCTCTACGAGTTAGCTCATTTTCATTAGGATTCTCTAAAATGAAACCTTGTCATCTGGGCACGTCTAAGCGTCTCATATATAATGGCTGTTAATTTTGGTAAATAGCGATGATATACTCTTCAGAATAATTTCTTTTGACAGCCAAACTCTTCTTTCAGCGATCCTTTTACTGATGAAACCACTCCTTAGAGTCATATTTCTGGATAGATAACAGCTGCTTCGTCGCATACAGTTTTATTCTCTTCACGTCTTTAAATCGTTTTACTTTTAGAGGATATTTTCAATTAAGAAACAGCTAAAAATCATCAAAAGCAGGGTCAGAACTGTATGGAGGCTGGCAAAGTTGTGTGAGGTCATGTTTCATTAGAAATTTCTAAATTAACTGCGATAAATTGAGCAGGTACGGGCCTTTTAGAGCAGGGGTAACTTTTCACTGAAGTGAGACCACTTTTATATCACCTGAACCACACTTCAATTTAATGATTGCTCATAGACTTATCATTATACACATTTCGAATCATAAAAATGGTTTTCGATCATAAATATCTAAGTCTTTAGCAAAATTTAATGCACTCTCTTTGTTCGGTGCGTTCCGTCATCATGATATGTGAAGCGTACGTGATTAGACGTTTACGAAACTGAGTACACTATTCAACTCAAGATTCACAGGTCCATGTCACTTAATAGGGGACTTTACAGAGAGCCTCCTAAATACTAAATACCTGCTTTTGACAAGAGAAAAAGTAAGTACAAAGTTAAAGTACAAGGTAGGATACTTTTCGGACACACCTAAAATAGAACTATACCTCTACTTATTTGTATTAAAGTCAAACTAGCACTTGCAGATTCTGATATTCCTGACGTGTACTTGTCCTCAACATTATTTTCATTTCTTTTTTCAATCTTACTATCTGC
>JAUELO010000179.1:36078398-36094672 GCA_032357855.1 Amphibolips quercusostensackenii | reverse complement strand
AATAAAATTTAAAAAATTTTAATGGGTTACTGAGATATGACTTAAATTGTCTAATTTTTCTTGGCTTGGTAAAGGCTCAAGGCTCTAAGAACGACTCGGATTTTCGCCAGATCTATAATATGTCTACAAGAAAGCATCGTTCAATGTGATATTTCAACCACATAATCTGAAGGCAATTATACCGCCTGGAACGCAGAGATTTTTTTAAAAAACGTTCTTGTTGTTTTTTTTTCGTAAATAAAAATTAAGTGTTTTGCGCCTGTACGATGCAGCACGCTAGCTATTGTGTACGCCCGTTTGTAGAAATATTAAAAATAATATCTACTTTTTCAATTTATTATTTCAAATTGTATATTACTATTTCACTTGAAACTAGACTGGGTGCCTGTAGTCCGGCATTTATAATTGCTATCGTGTTATATTCTACAGGCGCTATAACTTAATTTTTAATTACAAAAAGAAACAAGAAAATTTTTCGAAAAAATCTCATTGTACCAGCCAGTGTAATTGCCTTTTAATTATGTAGTCAAAATATTACATTAAACAATGCGTTCTTGTAGGCGTAGTATGGATCTAGCGGAAACTCGAGTCGTTTAAAAGCCTTAAAAGATTGTTTGGTATGAATTTCAGGTTTTTGTTACAACCTTCCTAGATGATGACTAAGAACATTCTAAATATAGAAGATATTAAAGACGATAGTGATCCTCAACTTCAATTTCCTACACAACAATATAAATGATGATGAGCTGAAGTAGAGGAACAAAATTCAAAAAGTTCTTAAATTTTTTTAACTTTTTGCGTGGTATGTTCGTGTAATTAACGAAGGATGTTAATTCCAAATAGCTTTTTCAGAAATAGTTATTTTAGTAAGTTGTAAGAACTTTAACGAGGGATTTTCGTATTCGCAGGTAATCCGGCTTTCAACATATGACTAATTCAAAGGCGAGTTTCGAGTCAGGGAAAATCCGTACATTCAAGATCCGGCATATCCAAGCTGATGTTATCCAGGAATATATTCAGGTGAGATTTACTTGGTGCGAATAGCGCTGAGAGATGCATCTCTCATTTCGTCAGTTTTGCCACATGTGTATTCGTATTTCGCATTTCGTGCATGGCAAATATCACAGGTTTCTCAGGGAGAAAGGCTATGCCCGACGAAGCGGGTTATTTCTCTTGTATGACGCGACTAACCAAATTGAGACTCGATCGATTCGATACCATCTCCCAGATACCGTCTGCGGCTTCCGAGATCCTAATAAAATTTCAACCCCTTCCCGCTTGCACCCCGCGACAAGGATGCGCTAGCCTTCGGGATGAGACGACTTTACTCTCCCTCGCCTTCAACATCTTCCCTCCTCCTTTCATCCCTTGCGTACTATCAATCCATTTCTCTGTGTCTTTTCTTCTGTATCTCTCTTTTTCTCTTTTCCACACATTTTTGCTATCTTTTTTCTATATATATATTATATTCAGGGAGCGTTCGCATATGACGTGACACAATTTTTAGTGATTTTTGACTCATCCTTGCCTCTTGTGACAATTTGTGATATTATGGTAAACCTCCACTAAAAATTTTATGTGATACTAAAGTTGATCCTCGTTCTATTTTTTAATAATAAATATAAATGAAATTTTGTATTCAAGCGTCAATCGAATAATCAATAATGAGTTAGAAGTATTTGATACTATTGTGCAGAGTATTTGGATACCAGTATACTAGTATAGTAAAATTTGACCCTTCCCCCCGCTTTTCAAATATCAACGTTTTGAGACCCTCTAAACCAGAAAAACAGGTTTTTACGAATATGCATTTGTGTCTGTATGTATTTCTGTGTGTATGTATGTCTGCATGTGTGTATGGTTGTAAGCACGATGACTTTCGAAATAATTAATTTATCAGATTCACCTTCAGTACACTTGTTAAGTATAGAAAACTGAAGGTCAAGTTCGTTAGCCAGATATTTTGGATACAAATTCGAAAAGAAAGATCATTTTCGAAATTTTTGAGACCGTTTTTATACAGCCATTCGTAGTACATGTAAATTCAGACAATTTATGCTCGCAATTTTTTTTGATAAAATAAAATTATGAGAGTTATAGCATTTGAGTCAAACCATGTCAACTGTGTCAGAGAATTATTCGTGAAAGTTTAAAAGATTAATATTACGAAGTATTTATTATAAGTATCAATTGTATATACTCATACCTATACGAAGTATTTAGTCATACCAATGAAACAAATCGAATAATTTTCGCAACAAAACTAATTTCTTATAACAATTTTATAAACAATTGAAATTTTTCTGCCTCCTGCACACGCTACTAAAATAAAATAGAACAGACATGTTCAAATAACTCTAGCTTCAAGTCCATGCAAAAAAATTTTTGTATTTGAGCCTATAAAAATAGAATAACAAATTTTTCTTCTAGCCGTGTATCGGCCGGTGCGAGAGGGCACGTAATAACAATGCGTTTTATCCGTGCGCTGCCGGAATCCATTTTTTTATTTTTATATTCACAAATACAAACATTTTTTTGCATAAACTTAAAGCTTAGGGTTTTTTGCAAATACGTGCCCAATATTATTTCATTAGCGTATGGAGAACGCAACAAAATTTTTAATTTTTTATAAAATTGTTATAAAAAATCAGATTTTTGGAAGAATTTTTTTAATTGTTTGGTTCTTCCAAAAGCTAGGACATTTATACAACATTCATTATAATTTTACTCAATTATCTCAGTGAGAATTGAATTTATGCATTTTTTAAGAAAACAGATTTTTAAGTTTTAATAAATATATCAATTATTTTTACTGTAAAAAATATTTTAAAAGATTTTACGCAATTGCAAGGCTTTAAGGATATTTTGAAGGATTCCAGAAGATAATGAGAAGTCTTACAGATTGTTAGTGGTTTTAAAAGATTTAAAGACTTTGTATATAGTATAATTTTAGAAAGAATGAAAATTTCGAGCGATTGTACAAGATTTCAAGGGACTTTAGGCAATTTCAAGCGATACCGAAGAATTTTGACGAATTTTGAGAGATTTCAGGGAATTCAAAACGATTTTCTCAGATGATAAAATTATTTTTAAGGGTTTTGAAAGATTTTCAAATATTTCAAAAAAAATCATAGGATTTCAAAAAATTTAAAAATCTTTCAAGCGTTGCCGGAGTATTTTTAAGAATTCAAAAAAACTTTTAGGGAACTCTAATTGGATTTCGAAGATTCGAAGAAATTTCATAAGACCTTTTCCTCTCGCATCATCCCTAGCGTGGTATCTATCTAATTGTCTGTCGTTCCTTCTCTATTTTCTTTTTTCACATTTTTTCTGTCTTTGTTCCATATTTTCTTTTTTTTTCCAATTAGTTATTTTTCCGAGTCGTTACTCTTTGTACTTATTTCCTTTGGGAACGTGCATTAATTACTTCCATTTTTTCCCCTCTTTTTGTTAAATTTGTACTTCTATAAGAAAGATATTTTCTAAGCTTTTTGCTGGCCAAATCATTTTGTTTCATAAAAAAATTGTCTTGCTTGCATGAAGCTCACAGCGCAGGGTGGCTTTTTTAAGGAAGTATAAATTCAAAAAAAAAGATGGCAAAAAATTAAAAGTTGGGTTTTTCTGAAAATTTCTAAATTTAGTTGAAAGTTGTTGAGATTCAAAGAAATATTTGGTGTTTTTACGAAAAGCAAACTTCAAAGTTTAAATACACATAACTTCAGAATTTTGTTTTTGATATTAATTTTTTTAATTGTTTCTAACGTTTCAATGCTTTCTAAAACTACACCAGTGAAATTGTCACTAGTCAAAACAGTAGTCTGTGTTATCACTGGTGAGCTAGTGATTTTTTCAATTTTAACTGGGTGAACCTCAATAACGATCTACTATTGTTATAGTAATTATTTATTTTGTTCAACCAATAATTAATTATTGTCGGGCGATAGCATAAAGCGATTGCTAAATAACAGTCTGCTCATACCATAAGGAAAAGCAATTTTTTTTTTAATGTCTGAGATGATAAAAACTTATTTAAATAATTGTTGCTGAAAACAAAAATTGCTGATTGTCACTGATTGAAACAGTGAATTTCACTGATTAAACTAGTTGACTTTACTGATTAAACAGTGAACCTCACTGATAAAACCCGTGACGTAATTTCTCTTAGTAAAACAGTGGAACTTCAACGATTGACAAAGACACACTTCTAATTGTTTTAAACAGTGATATTTCATTGGAAATCAGTGACATTGAACTGCTTAATTTGAAAACAGTGTATTAGGAATCTTTAATGTTAACAAATGTCTCTAAGGCGAATAATTAAACCAGGGAAGCTTTAAAATCGGCTAAGAATTTACCTTTATTGTCATGTTAAAAAAATAAACTTAATTTAAGCAAAAGAATTTTAAAGACCCTTTCTCTTCTCACGTTGCTAATGAACGGTTCCAAACGGAAAAAGAAGAACAGGACGACGCAACAAATTAAGAAGGGCAAAACAAAAGAAAGAAAGAAATTAAAAGAGAAATATAGGAGAAAATAAATAAGAAAGAAAGAACGAAAACCTTAAGAAATGTAAACGAAATAAATATAAAAGCAGTACCATATCCTTCCTTTTCTATTTTCTTCCTGCCGTATTTCTTCTTTTCTTCCTGAGCTTCTTCAAGTCGAATCCACTGTAAAACGGATAAATAATAGGCTTGCAGGAATTCCAGTGACGGTGGCAGAGATGCGAAATGGGGTGAGATCTGTCGGTGAATTCACGTAGGATTTAGGTAGCTGAGTCTCCTGGAGTTTCTCAGAGTTGTGGTGGTAGTTGGTATCTCTGCACCCAAGCCATAAAGGTTATCGCTATTACGCTTGTGTGATACCAGTATGTCTGGGAGGATGTCTTCTGGCCGGCGTGCCCTAGAAGCTCCTAGGTACTAGGTCCTATTCCAACAGTAGGGTATATAGTAGTTAGCTACTATCCTGCTGGCCGGGATAAGCAGAATGAATTAGCTTTCAGCTGACAGGTTGGCCGCAAAACTTCATTTTCAAAATTCCTTGATTTTTTCCTGACTAAGTTTTCATTATTCCTGACCATTATTATTTCAAGACCAAAATTTTTATTCTTTTATACTTCCCTCCCCTACATGGACTACTTTCGCCTGATTCCCCTGCCCTACTTTATTTACTTCCTCTACCTTACTTCCCCTGACTTACTGTTCCCCCCTTTCTACCCCTACCTTACTACCCCTGACTTACTTTTCCGCCCTTCGTTCCCCTCCTTTACTTTCCCTAGCTTACTTCTTCTCTCTTACAACCCCTCCCTTTCTTCTACTAACTTACTTCCCCTCTCTTACTTCCCCTTTCTTACTTCCTCTCTCTTATTTCCGCTTACTTCCCCTCATTCCCTCTACTATTTCTTTTATGGCTACCCCTACATTCCCTCCCTGTAAGAAAGAACGACAGATTAACACATGATCAGACATCTAACGAAACTATTAACACTAAAAAGGGAAGGAGTTACTTATTGAAACCGAAAAAGTGACCAAAAGTGACTAATTCCTAACCTAAAAAGTGACTAATGTGACTGATGTAGCAATGTGCTGTTAAAAGTTTATTTTGAAACTTTCACATTGCAAGTTTAAAAAGGCGAAATTTATGATCAGTGAAATTGAAACAAAACTTATGAAACTTCTAAAAATACAACTTCCAGAGCTATGTTGTCACATTATAAAAATTTTTAGGGTCCCTAACGGATTGTTTATAAGGTAAAATGATTAATTTTATTAAATATGAACTTTATTTGATTGCTCGGTTACATACATTATTTAATACGTGCATAAATATATTGATATATTTTATATTTAAGTAAAAAATCTACATAAGGCGTTGCAGTCAAGTCAAAGCCAAAAAATAAGTTTCTTGATCTCAAAAAATTATATTATTCATTTTCGGAATGTGAATAATTCACACACACATATATGTATATGTATATGTATATGTATATGTATATATAATACTTGAATTGAATAAAAATAAATTTATTTTTCGCTTATTTTTTCACATTTTCAATTTATTTCAGCTTATTACCGGTTAACGCCTTGATACATGGTTTTAGTACAGGCAACTGTAATTACAAAAAATGCAGTTAGAAAATAACAATAAAAGGAAGTATAAAACATAAATAAGTTCTATGTACGAAATTTACGAAATGTGTTAAGTTCAAATGTTATTATCAATCATGATCAAAATTTTAAATTTTGGCGCTTTTATTGGTATCTCAGTTATCTGTATGATAGGTTATGTTAGTTCTGTTTCTGTTTTCTGAGTCAGTTTATTTGATATTAATACAATTTTGAAATTTAGAAAAAATTAAAGTGCAGTTCTCATGATCAAAAAACTAATTTTTATGTTAATTAGCCATTTGACATCTATAATTATTATAAATATAGCTGAAAATGCTGAAGTTTCAAAAGTTTCACTGACTTTAAAACTTTTCATTGAAATTTTCAAAAATTATAAATTGCTAAAACGACACATTGCTAAACTGATGTTCTTTTAAATAAGAAGGTATTCAATTCACATAACAATCTTTTTTCAACCTTCTTTCCCCACACTTACTCCCGTCCCCTCACTTTACCTCTATCCACCTCTTCTTTTCAAGTTCTTTCTCCTCTATTTCTCACTCAGCTTACTTTCCCAGCTAACACTCTCCTTCACTCGAAAACGCGTATAAATACATCATATACAGTCATGTTGTATTCTCAATATTTAAAAGCTTTCCTCATATAAACAATATAGACAATATATTTTCAAACCATTTAAAATAAGTATTGCTAGATCATAAAAGGTTTTGAAAGTTTGGCAAATAGGTCAATCGATGCGTCTTGAAAACGTGAACAAATACATTATATCAAATATAGTACTGCATTGTTGATGATATACAGAAAATTTTTTCATGTAAGCAAAATACACAATTTTTTTTTAAATGTACGAATCGGAAGTAGTATGTTATAAAATTTGCTTCAATAGGCCGATCGATGCATTTTGAAAACGCGAACAATTGCATGATATGCAGTCATATTGTATTCTCAACATTAAAAAAGCTTCCCTCATATAAACAAGAAAACTTATATATTTTAGAAATTTTTAAATAAGTATTGCATGATTATAAAAGGTTATGAAAGGTTGTTAAATTTGTCATTCGATGCAACTTGAAAACGCAAACAAGTACATAAAACACAGTCCTATTGCATTCACAATATTGAAAAAATCTTGTATAAATATAATAAATAATACTTCAAAAAAATGAAAAACAGGTATTGCTGAATTATAAAAAAATGAAGGTTTCTTTAATAGGTTATTTAACGCGTCTAGAGACGCGAGCAATTAATATTGAAACATTTTTTTATGTAAACAAAATAAAATATTTTTTGATTATCCACGAATCGGTAGTAGTATGTTATGCAATTCCTTCTAATTAAAAGACAATTGCAGTCTTTATTTTCGAAATTCTCTGACTTTTGCATGACGTTTTTTAATCCCGGACTTTTCCTTCATCAATAAGATTCTCTGACTTGGTTTGAATTGCTGTTGGCTGGATTTGATTTTCAGTTGCCGAGTTTTTTTGTCAGGTAAAGTGAAATTTGTTTAATCTTTTTGCATAATTATTGCATGTTATTTTATTTTATTCGCGAGCCTTTTAATCTTGTAATATCCTCAACGTAAAATTTTTTTGTAAACTAAATTAAACAGCTAAATTTCTAATTTCAATTAAATTTTGGCTTTATACTATAAAAAATGAATTTTCAATCCAAAAGTACAAATTTCCAAGAAAGAATTTTAATTTTCGATAAAAAAAGATAACTTTTTTATCAAATACTTGAACTTCTTATCTGCTGAAATGCATTTACAATTAACTAGTCGAAATTGCAGATAAAAAGAATGAAATTTAAAGACAGAGAACAAAGTTTTGAAAGATAGTTAAAGTTTAGAAAAATATTTACAATTTCACGAAAAAAGTTGGAATTTTTACCAAAAAAAACGAATTTTCAAACATAAACTCGAATTTTCAACTGACAAGCAACAATTTTTAATGAAAAATAGACAAGCCAAATTTTCAGTAAAGAAATTGTTAAAAAAGGAATTATAAAAAAATGAATACATTCTTATAAAAAAAATTCAACTACAATGATAAATTTTTCAACCAAACGGACGACTTTTCAACAAATAAAGGTTTTTCAGCTAAGAGATAAATCTTCAGCCACATAAATAATTTTTTAACAAAGTAGGTTAATGAAAATAGTCAGACCCTAAACCAAGTAAGCTTAATTTCCTTATCAAACAATTGCATTTTTATTCCATAAAGATAAAATTTCTATCAAAACAGATGAATTTTAAAATTAAAAAGACGAACTTTCAAGGAAAAAGTTGGATATTCAAAAAATAGTTGAATAATCAACCACGAAAGATTGCACTTGAATTTTTAACCCCAAAATATTAATTTTTAACCAAATTGTAAGTTTTTTCACCAATTTTCAATGTTATTTTTCCTTAATATCAATATTTGAAGCTAAAAATCCTAATATTGTAACATTTTTAGAATATGATATTTTATACATACAATAAAAAAATGTCGTATTTGAATTAGAAAATTTTAATTTATTATTATTAATAGTTATTCAAAGTGTCTCTTATAGAGGTACCCTGACTTCTACCAGATTTTTTTAATCTATGACTTTTCCATAATCAATAAAATTTCCTGAATTTTTTTCTAAATCCATGTTATCCCTGATCTGCGACAACCTATCTGCAAAACATCCAGATAAGTGTGTTTTTTTGTTGTTTTGTGAACATTTACTAAGCAATAAAATTATTTTTCATTGTTCTGTAATTTTTACATAAAAACTAAGTGTCTGATGGAAAAACAAAAATGTCTTTGTTTTTGTTTTCAAAACATCTGGTTTGCTTATTCGAGCTTATGTAGAATGACGCAGAACACTTTTTAATGATATTTAAAAAAAAACATACCAAGATACATTCAAGAGGAATCCAAAGGTGTTGTCCGTGTTTTGAATATACGTTTAGTTTGTGTGTCATACTCTGCAAGGTTTGAAATTAATAACAAATTATATAATTTTTAAAGATTAGTTTAAAAAAATGCGCATCTAGCTATTTTAGAGACGAATCCAAAGGTGTTTTCTGTTCTTTGACCGAATGCTCAGTTTAATAATAATTAATTACAAAAGTTTGAAAACTATAGCTAGAGCAAAGTTCAGAAACGTAAATACCATAACTTTTCCTTGATTTTCAGGTTTTGGCTGACCTGCGGCCACCCTGGGCTGAATACCCAGTTCGCCAGTTCAACAGTTTGGTCTGTGGAACAATGTGGCTTCCTACACACTGTTATTCGCTTCCTGGGCTCGACTAATGCGAATACTTGCTGTTTGCGTGGTTGTTACCTTGTACATCATAACTAAACGCTCGACACCACTTATCTATTATTTGCCGAAGCAGCTGTCAATAGAGCGCACTCAGGCGCAGCGGCGGATTCACATACTCACAATAGATAACCAGCCCAATTCTGTATATAAACTTTGCTATAAATTTCGGAAATTAATTTTCGAGCTTCATTAGGTGGTGTAGAAAAAAGGTGAAGTTTCTTGGTTTTAAATTAACAGAAAAAGGGATTGGAATAGATCAAGATAAAACTGAAACTATGTTAGAAAATTCTGAAACCAAAGAATTCAAAAGAGCTGTGAACTGCACTCAATGAATTCGGTCATTATTGTAACATTACGCATGAGCATGAAAAACTTATGAAACTATTTCGCGATATTTTGAGTTCAAAACAAAAATCTACTTAGATAGAAAGACATTTAATAGTGTTAAAAGGAATAGAAAAAAACTTCCTGAATACTGCTGTTTTAGCGCACTACTTGAGTGATATGCTTTTCGGATTACAAACTGACGCAACCAAAAAGAGAATTGTAGCAATCCTATTTCAAATCGATAAAGCCAGAAACTAATGCCTTGTAGTTTTAGCAAGCAGATGCCTAATCACTTATAAGAAAAATTATACTATAACTAAATTAGAGCTTTAAGCAAAAGTATATACAGTAAATGGCTTCTCAAAATATCTGCTAGGTCCTAAATTAAAAATAATAATGGTTTACCAGGCTCTTATTTTTTGTTTCAAACTTCTTTTCATAATTCACGTCCTGCCTGTTGGTCAATGATCCTGAGTGAATACTCATTTAAAATAGAACATTGGAGAGAAAAAAGACAATGTAGTTGCTGATTATATAAGTAGAATCACTACAGAGTCATCAGAAGAAACAGATGTTTCAGATTTTATAGTAGCAGAAAACTCGCATGCTTGACCAACATACATAGAAGAATATATAATGCAAGCAATAGTATTGAAAAAAAGCAAAGAAAAGAAGATTTTTTTATTGTTTAGAAGCATCCTGAAATATCCTAAATATAAATATAAAAACAAGAATCCAAATTAAATTTTCATCCCAAAGTACCAAGCAAAAGAGAAAATAGTTAAAAATATAATTGCGAAGAAATAAAAAAAAACAATGTCCAACAATACTGCATGCCCAAAAGGTTTTATTTTTTATATCAAATTTTGATTTGAACTGGCGAATTGTGATTTCTGTTGCAATGAAAAACATTATAACTAAGTCAACACATGAGCAGATCTGGTATCAGAGAACCCAAAAAACTAGTAAATTATTACAAAATATTATTTTAAAGAGATAAAACGCAATGTCAAGAAAGCAATATAAATTGGTGGTCTGTGTCAGCGTAACAAGTTCGTTATTGAAACCACAGAAGGTAAATTTAATCCAATAATTTCGAAAAATCCAAATGAGTTTATATCCGTACATTTGTATGGCCCTTTGCCTACATCAACCTTTATAGTCAAATGCATATTTATCATAAAAGATTTGTTCTTACAATTAGTCACATTATATCCAATTAAAAAAGCAGCAAGACTAGCATTGACAACTGTTATTTGGTGGTTGTGAATCCTCTTTTGTTAAAGCTTCTTCCGCTTTAACGAACACATTCTCATCATGTATTTTGTGCTTCGCACTTCATTTTGCCCGCAGTGTAAAGTTTTCTTCATTAAGTTAAACTCTATTATATCAAATGTACATTATATTCATTTCTGTACCTTTAAGAAAAGTAAGTATTCTATAAAAGAAAACAATTTTGTTAATTAAAATTTTATTGCACCTTGTGTCGTTTTAAAAAAAAAAAAATGCATTGCTTATTTTCATTGTTATTCTTTACGTTTTGAAAAAAATACGCATTCTACCAAAAAATTAATAATAAAAAATGTGTAGATCTTTTTTTAGTGAACAAATTCTGTCTATTAATTTTTTTCTTTCCTTGTGTTGCATTTCAACAATTTAAGACAAAATTGAATATTATTTTTCTTACGATTAAAACAAAAATAACACACCCTTAAAAAAAAGTAAACAATAAAAATGTGTAGCTTCCTTCTGGGTGCACAATATTTGTCTGTTCAACTTTTTTTGTAGCTTCTGTTGTTTATCCAAAAATTTAATTTTCAAACTTTAAATTTTATTTTTACATTCTCATTCTAATGAGAAGGTATTAGTTTAATGTAAAATTTAACTTTGCCGGTTTTCATAAAACCTCCACGTTTTAAGACCCCCTGAGTCAAAAAAAGACTATTTTTGCGAGGGTGTCTGTCTGTCTGAATTCTGTAGTCTGTAGTCGGTAGTCTGTCTGTAGGCACGATAACTTTCGAAAGAATGATTAGATTGGATTGAGCTTTGGCACACTTTTTTAAGAACTAAAGGAAAAGGACAATTTCTTTATTCAGCTATTTGGGATAAGAATTTAAAAAGTGAGCACATTTCTATTTTTCAGACCACTTTTTCTGTAATTTAAAAATTCTATGTACGGTTATTGGTAGTAATAAAAAAACTGAACAATTTATCCTTATAACTTTTTTTGATAGAAAGAAAATTATCAGAGTTATAGCATTTTCACAATTTAAAAAAACAAATGAAAATACAAATTTTAAGCCAAACAAAGCACGAAATGAAAAAAAGTTGAAAAAAACGTTTATTTTTGAGAGCGTCACAAGACGCACAAGATTTTTTCGACAAATCAAAAATTTGAATTTTTGATTTCACAAAAAATAATGAAAAATTAAGAATTCCACTTTGCGGTCAAACTGTACAAGATACAAAAAAAATTATGTGACAAAAATGATACAACCAAAAAAGAATTACAAATTTGTTAGCAATTACTTTTTAATAGGACGCGTAGTTTTTGCTTCATTTGTAAAAAACAATATTTAAAATAAAAAAAAAAATTTCTGGACGAATGATACAAGCTACGAAAAAAAGGAGAAAACAAATGTTATTTTCCCAAAAATAGGCTACAAATTTGTTATTTATCATTTTTTAATAGGTCGCATAGCTTTTGTTCTAATATTGAAAAAACACTGTTTGACCAAAAATAAAATTTTCGATTTTTTAATGCCATTTTCAGTAAGTTAAACTAAAGCTTGATTAATTTAAAGTTTTTCTTTACAGTTTTAAAAAAGTTTGAAGAAATGCGAGGCATTCCAAAAATGTTATAATTATAACAAATGTTATCGTGATCGTGCAGAAATTTTTCCGTGTTAAAAAAAAGACAATAAATTATTGTCATTATATGAATGATCAGAGAATTATATAAATACATATAAAAAATTGATCGCGAAGCTCGTATATTGTAATGAGAATGTGTTCCTTAAGGTTGATAGAGCCTTGAGTAAATAAACTTCCTTTTCAATGTAAAAAACAAATAAATTTTAGAATTCCGCTATCGTAAAGATTTGGACAATTTTATAATATTTGCAAGTAAACTTCTTCCTTCTATTTAAGTCGAGCACGAAGTGTGAAAACCGTAAAGAGTTGAGCGCGAAGCGCGCGATGAGAATGAGCCCGCGAAGCGAGCAGATTTTTTTACTATAAAAAAACGACGTGTTTCGTAAAAAAATTATGAATAACATATTTACAGATCTGTTTTGGGTGAACAATTTTTGTTTTTTTTGCAGCTTGTGTAGTTTGCCCAAAATTTAATTTTTTTTATTTTTAATGTTGATTTTTAGGAACAAAACAGAAACTACGCAATTCATTAAAACGTAATAATTAACCAATTTGTAGATATTCTTAAGGTGCACAATTTCTGGTTTTTTCATATTCTGTCGTATCTTGCATAGTTTGATCGCAGAATGAAATTGTTGATTTTTCATTATATTTTCTGCGATGAAGATTTAAATTTTTAATTATTTGAGACAATTTTTTAAAAGAGAAATATTAATAACTTTACAAAGCATTGTTTGTCTAGAAGAAGAAAAATACATGTCACTTAATGGCCTTTAAAAACAATATATATTTTGGCGCCAAAACATTCTACGGTTTGCAACGTAGTTCCTTCAGTAATAATTAATAATTTTTAATTTCTAGTATCACAGAAATAAAAGTTTTTTAAATTATCATCAGAGAAGGTATTAAATTTGTGTTAAGTTTGACCTCCCCCGTTTTTGTGAAATGTACCAGTTTTGGGACCCTTTAAACCCAAAAGTAGGTTTTGGCGAATGTGTCTGTATGTTTGTCTGCCTATCTGTATGTATGTATATATGTCTATTTATGTACGTCTGTCTGTCTGTGAACACGATAACTTTTAATAAAATTATTTTTTCAGGTTGGCCTTTAGTACACTCTTCAAGTGTCAGAAATTAAAGGTCAAGTTCGTTAGCGGGTTTATTTGGATCAAAATTTGAAAAAATAGAGCATTTTTAATATTTTTAAGAACATTTTTTTGAAGACTTAAAAACTGTTTGCTAAACAACGCAAGATATGAAAAAAGTGAGACATTGAAAAACGTTAATGTTGGAAAGCCCTACAAGATAATTATAACTTTTTAATTTTTTTTTTTAATCGAAGATTCAAATTTTGAATGCACAAAATGAAATGAAAAATCTAAAATTTCATTCTGCTGTCAAACTATGCAAAATACGAAAAAAGATTTTAAAAATCGTGCACCTAAAAAATATTTACAAATTTGATATAAATTACTTTTCGATAGGACGCGTAGTTTTCGTTTCATACGTGAAAGAAATGTATTGGACAAATATTTGTTATTTCTTTTTACAATCTTTCATCCTTCGCGCCAAAAATGCTTAAATTGTATTTGTTTGACAAATTAATTGAGAAAAGGAAATAAGGAAAAAAGTATGTCGGAAGTGCATTATATGTTATCTTTCGTTTCTATAAAATAGTTTTTCTAAAAGCAAGCTCAAGTAGAAAATATGTTAGTATAATAAAGTGACTTTATTTCAATCAACCGTCGTAAAACAGTAGAAAGGCCACCGTTGCTTAGCAATTTTTTTAAAACAGTTCTTCTGTGTGAGCAAAAAAAAAGACATGTTTTAAGGCATCAATTCGTTGTTTTAGGAAACAATAAGGAAAAATCCAAGATGAATAATTTTCAATTTACAAGTATGATTCTCTTTATTTTTTAAATAAAAGTACAAGAAGCTTCCAAAGATTCTAGGTGGCTTTATGCTTCTTTTCAGCAAATCAAGGCTGATTTTTGGACTTTTGTAACAATAATATCAATTGATGGTGATAATGATCATCAAAGAGATTCAATGTTCAGCAAAATTATACGAGAAATCACTGCCAATGCTCCAAGCAGAATAATTAACTTCTTGCAAGTGTTAGCAAAAAGTATCAGACCTACCGAAGAAAGTCAAAGTTCACATCAAAGAGTGACATTCGTTGCAACTCTAGAGGAAAGTACAACTTCTAAAAGCATAATAGAATTTTTGATGAACGTATCAGTGGTACAGAGCCATCCAAATCTTTTAATGATCGCTTTGCTAGACACAGTAGGTAGCAGCTACACAGAACTACTTAGCTATGCATGGTCCAACAAGTTTTTGGACTTTACAGTTCTCGAAATTGTCAACTTTAAAGTTTTAGAAATTGCCTTGAACAAAGAATCGTTTAGCGACTAAAATTGCAACAAAAGTAAGACAACAGGAATTGCAAAAGAGATTGTAAACGGAGAAATGCATTTTATCAGAAACAATGTAATATTTGGCCACCGATGTGCAGAGCATTCCGTCACATACATTATTAGAAGAGGAATAATTCGTGTTTCCGCAGTGGTATCAATTTTGTCAAAGAATATTCAGTCCCTATCTGTGATAAGTGCATCGTTTTATTCGAGAATCATGACCTGTTTCTTAGTAGCTTTGATATGGCTCATTCTCCGTTTCTTGAAATTAAAAAAAAACATTTTGGTTTCCTCTACGCATTTCAAAAGCTTTACTGCGTCATCCAGTTTCCATGGATGTAGTGAAGCATTCAGATCGAATTGCATTCTCCCTTATCCTGATTGGAATTTGGATTATCTTTTTCACTTTTTACATGATATTAATGGACGTCAAAATAATAACGAAGGCAGAAGATACGATTAATAATTTGTCAGATTTACTTACTGCAAATTTTAAACCAATCATGACGACGAATACTATGAACTCTCTGTTGTCAGCAGATAATGGTGAAGTCTTTTAGGCTTTGCTAAATAAATCCCAGAGCATTTGAAACGAAGAAGACTTTATTCAGTTATAATTGAAATCAATGAATTTTACGTGTGTCATGAGTAAAATATTCACACGAAGGTTTATCCGAGAGAATGTAGACGAAAATTATAGTCAAGTTTTGAAGATCCTGGAAGAAAGTTTTTTTTTTAATTTGAAAATCATGATATTAAAAGCGAATCTTTCTCATCTTTACGAATTTGGTCAAAGATGAAGAGATATTGACTAATTAGGGCTTATGGAAAGGTGTAATCAAGAGCTCTTTTTAAAAATGGACAGCATGCTGTTGAGTCATCTTCTTGTGATACTGGTTGCATGATATGGTGTTTCATTTTTGGCAATCCTTAGTGAATTACTGCTAAAGTACATCGAGAACCTGATTCTTACAACTGGTTGAGTATTGATGTTTTTTTTTTTTAGTTTGACTAATTTATTTTGTCTTGCTTCAAGAATAACGAATACAATGTTCCAAGCAATTATACGTATGTATGTGTATTTGGACTTCACAGATCTTTGTAAACACGAGGACTTGCAGACAGCTGTAAATCAACTGATAAAATTTTTAGAACTTTTTTTTTCCAGTAATGTTTTAAAACTTCGTTTACTAGTGAAAGCGCGCCTAGGGTGCACGTCTATTGGATCT
>JAUELO010000179.1:36059147-36069359 GCA_032357855.1 Amphibolips quercusostensackenii | reverse complement strand
CCGGCTTGTGGGTAAGTGGCTAAGAAGCTACCAATAAGAAGGTGACCGGAAGATAACGAAAGTAGGTACTTCGGGTCTGATGACAGTGAAGTAAGTGGATAAGATTTCGAAATCGCTTCTTCCTTAATCACATATGTCTTTAGCTGATCGTGTGTTAGCAAAGTCTTGCCCACTATGCACATGAAATGTTATTCGAAAAAATTAAAAGAGGCTTCCAAGAGGCTAACAGGTTCACGCTCGTTGCTCTAGTAAATTTGTAGGATTGCTTAATTTCTTTGATTGCTTCGACAAAATTGGTGGCGTTATCTGAGTAGATTGCATCAGGTTTGCCGCGCCGTAAAATAAACCTTCTTAGGGAACGGAGGAAGGCCTCGACAGTTAAGTCGCATACTACTTAAAGATGAACGCCTTTGCTTAATAACCACATGAATATTCAAAGATAAACGTTGACTCTATTGTCATTTCTGAATCGTCTTTCTTTAATGAAAGATAGCCCACAAAAGTCAGCCCCGACATTTAGTCGTGTTGAGTTTTTACCATAGATAGACCTGTACCGCAGACAAATTTTATATAGAGTGGCTTAAGTCCCCACATGCATTCTTTTAAGTGCTTGTGTTTCATAATCAATTTTGTGATGTGGTAGTTTGAAAGTAAGATTATAAGAAATTTTTTATATTGTAGACTGTTTTGCGTTTGTGAGACGGCTGGCAACTCGAAGAATTCCGTCCTTATAAGAAAAAGCGCTAAGAGGGAACAAGTCATCTTCTTGATTTGTGAGTTTGCCGCACAAGAGTTTCTCAGTGTCCTTGAAAAACGCAGTAACCTAAATTTGACGAGTAATCATATTGTGAGCAACATTGACCTCTGATACCGATAGCAAAACCTTGATTCTAGATCCTTGATTTTTGTATCTAATACTGCGAACCGAGCGTGAAACAAATGCTAGTACTCGACTGAGTTTCCTAAGTAATGAACATTCTTCTAATAACTGCTATTCTGCGATTGTCGATTTAAATGAAAATGTACCTGCGAAATTATTTCTGAAGCCCAGAATCACACTGTTGTACAAGTGTTGTACTGGCCAGTTTTTTTTTGTTCTCGCGGCGTCATGTTGTTTCATGTTATCAAAAAGTAGTAGCTGAAAATTCTCGTGGTGTTTGCCTTCGTAAGATAAGTTCCGCAGAGTTTTATATGTGTTGCAATATTTCCAATGACGAATGTTTCTTTCAATCAGTCCCTCTCAATTAGTCTCTTCTTGTATTGAGCCAAGCGGTGCTACTCGCGATTTTGCACAAGTCATCAAAACGTGATTTTTCCCGTCGCAATCAGTGCAACGCAAATAAAGTGCGACGCCATGAAACTTTAAACTGGTATCTGAAAAACACGTGAATTTCAATACGAACTGTGTTGGGAGCTGCGATGCATCTGTTAAACTGAACCTGGCGCAAAAGAGAAAACTGATCACGATAATCCGTTCATCGTTTCTGCATAGGGTGTGGAAACTGTTCGTTCCAAGAAAGTTTCAATTTCCAGTGACTTTGAATCAACAATTTTTCGACCATAACTACTGGCTCCAGTAGGTCAAGTAAGTAAAGTATTTTTGTTGTTTGCGAAAAAATTGAGCGTTTGGTAACGGCATCATACAAACTGGGTGAGTTTACTGTGTACACGATTTCATCTGAGACTTTGTTTCAACAAAGACTGAGAATTTTGCTGGTTTTTGTCGGATTTGGTGACATATGAGAAGTAAGAAAATTGTTTTTTATATCATTCATGTGTTGAAAGTCATTTCATCACTATTCCCAAAGATTGAGTATTTTTTGTTCAGAAGAGCAAATGGATCGTTTTGTATTGTGAGCGCTTTTTCGTACGTAACTGCTCCGATCAACAAAACGATCAACAAAAATTGTGCATTTCTTGAAAATTCTCATCGCAAAGTGAATCTACTTTCATCAATAAGGTCAGTTCTGTAAACTTTAAGAAATTACAGTAATCTCTTTTGAGTCTGTTCTTGGTTTGACGAAAACTTTCTTCTTCAACCCAACCGAGCTCGGTTTCTTCAGGAACAGCTTCATGATTTTCTAAAGGGATGTGACCCGCATATAAAAATTTAGAAAAATACTATGCACCTAGAATTATGTCTATTTCAAAGGGTTGATGAAACTGTGGATCTGCAAGGAATACATATTTCGTAATAGGAATTGATTTGCGATCAAGGAACACTGATGGTATTTTCGAACCGATGCTATTTACTACAAATGGTAATAGATCGTGTTTTTGCTTATTGTATCGAGACTTGATAGTAACTCTCGCAGTTTATTGAACCGTGGTTGAGCGTTTATTTACTGCGTCAAGTAGGATATTAGCAGCTATTTTTATGTGACCGATTTTGTCTGCCAATTTTTGTGCAGCCACATAAGGCTGTGAACCTGAGTCTAGCATAATACGAAATGCATGTGTGTGACATCTGTCGCCAATGACATCGACAATGGCAGTTGCTAAAACAGCATGAGATGGGATGAAAAACTGATATCTAGAAACCGAATTTAGCAATGTTTCAGTGTACTGATTGGATGGATCTGCCTAATTTGTTTGTGTGTTTGACTGAGCGAATTTCTCATCAAATTGAAAGAGTGCATTCTGCATTTCACTGCACTTGTGGCATCCGCTCTATAGACAATTCTTTGATTAATTCCTGACTCACAAACAATTTGTACAAACTAAAGTATTTTTAGCTGCTTTATACCTTTTTTGCGTAGACATTGCTAAGAATTTGTGTCATAGAAAAAAAATGTGTTTACTCTTGCAAATATTTTGTCTTTTTCTTTCTTTAATAGCATAATTTAATTAATGAGCATGATATTTCATAATCTACATAGATAAAGAGAGCGCGGATTGCTTAAGGATGTTTCTGTCAAGTGTCATGTAGTTGACTGGTCAATTTTTTTCTTAAAAACGGATTTTAAATCATAAAGAGCTTTAACGTCGGTACCGATGATTACTTTCTTTGTTACAATACCAGTCTTTTAGCAGTTCCCAAGCTGCTGTGTAATTCTAACTAGTTGTTTCTAAAGACGTGATTATATTTGCGGCATCTTCAGTTATTTAAGCATTCAATTTGTAAAATCTCTGAGTTATAAAAATATCACTGTCATATAGAATCATCGAACCAAACAAACCATAAAATCCAAGCCATGTTTTAATATCACTTGTGAAACATGAAATCTCGAGATCAGAAAGATTACGATAAACACGTCACGTTATATTTAAACCCTGAATTTGTAGGACATTCGATTTATCATGTTTTACGGCGCGATTATTGGTTTGCATGATTTGATGCGGTTGCATAGTAGCTAAAATATGTTGGAGCCTTCTGAACAGAGATTAGAGTATGGGGGCGATGAGGAAGGTAAAGTAGCCGCGACTGAAGATGCAAAAATATTTCTTGCTATCATCGCTTTGATTCAACTGCTAATTGAATTGTAGCTATTTTTAACATTCGCTTTTTCATTTACGCTCTCAAACTTTTCTGGTGAGTCTTTCATGATTAACTCTTCTATCGCTATCTGGATGGTTGTGCACTTTTTGGAAATTGGTACAACTTTCTCTTTCAACCGTGTTTCTAAGCCAAGATCTTTGAAATCCGTTTCATCGTTAATTGAATCAAAAAATTCTTTTTGAACACTCAATTGACTTTATAAATTACCTAGCTTTTTCCTCAAACCTATAAGCGTTCCTAAAGCCATTATAAAACAGTTACATTTTTATACGTAAATATGATTGAAACAACTTTGAGAAACGAACATAAAAGAATAATGGATAAAAGACAAAAATTGGATACATCAAATAAAAGACTTACTTGGATCTTGTAAGATATGTAGAGATGATATCTAGAGATGCTGTAGCTGCATTGTCTGCTTGTCGAAGTTGATTCTATAAGAATAATCTGGATATCTGGTATCTCTGGATCGCCAATTTAGATGAAATTTCAATGTTTTGTGATGTTTTGTGACTTTCTTCTCCAAGAAATAATGCAAATTCACATTGAGTATGCACTCTTCACTGTGTGACTTCACTGTCTTTTAGTTACTGATTGTCACTTTTAACTGTAGTTGCTTAACAGACACTTATTTTTATTAATGTTTTTTAAACAAGTAGATAAAATCTGGTTCTCTAAGGAACTACAAATATTTTATTGGTGAATTTAAGACATTTTCAACTTATATTTTTGTATGCCTCTAAAGATACTAGTTTATGCTGCGAATAGGTGAGGGTTCATAAATGTAAGTAAGACGATCTTCACATTATCAATCTTCACATATTTTTAAATACACAACACAAACTGTTTACAGGACTGCAGGAAAAACATGGTAAATATAAGTATAGGCGAGAGTTGGTGAAAGAAATTGAAAGACAAGATAAAGGTACTGATGGTTCGAAAATATCTTATGAGATTTCAGGAAGTATAAAGTGAAAGGATTGACCGATTAGAATTTGGAAGTTCGTGAGTAAGATTAATAGACAACAACCTCCACATAAGGCAAGCTGAAATGCAGTTTCTCTGTTTTTTCAAAAAAAAATTATTTTTAGTAAAGTCATCCTTGAGTTCCAATGGTCTCATCGTGAAGGGCTTGAGATTATAACTCTAGACAGAGATAACTTCAAAATTAAAAAGTAAAAGTAAATTTTCCTAAACTATAAAGAACCTAGCTGTAAATTATTGACAATATAAATCGTCCTGAAGTTTCTCTACCTGGCATTAACAATTATTTTTTATAGTTGGACTATACAAGATTTTTCTTTGTAAAGTACCATTAAGAGTCATTGGATTAAAAATTTGTTACATTTCGGGGTTTCTAATAGAAAATCCGTAATTCCATTAAAAAATAATTCAATTTCAGCGACAATCTACAACGTCGCAACAATGATAGGGTATGTTAGCTTTTTATACCCGAAAACAGTAATTTTAAGCACAAAATATTTGTACTGAAAAATTAAACACATGATTTCAAACAGCATTAGGTTATGTCAATGCTTCTTGTCGGAAATAAGTATATCTAAACAAAAACGCAACAACTTGGTGGTTTATTATATTTTCATAAAATATTGTATATTAATTCTAAGCTTAAGATATTGATTTTCATTAATTATAATAAATATTGTCTTGACTTTTCTAGTCTATCTTTCTAAATAAAGGATGTTATTAAATACGAAAACTTGGTATAAATATTATTGTTTAATTTTAATTTGAAAATTGCGTAAGACAAAAATAACAATTGGGCTCGTAATGCACGTGTTTGCTTTTCTGGTGAATTTTAAAAGTAAAATCATGAGGCTGACTCTTTTGATTATTTATGCAACAAATAACAAGAGTAATTAAAAAAGCAGTGGTTAGTATTAATCCATTAGAACAATGACCGCCGTTTTATTTGATTCTTCGTGAAATCTCTTTAGAGTCAAAATTGTTTTCATCGTTGAGCGAACAAAAACAAACGCGCATTGTTGGCAGACATAATTGACGCAGCAGTAGGGCCTATCATTACGCGAACTATGTGCACACTGACACGAATTGGGTCAAACCGAAATCAAGCCAAATCAAACTTTACCAAATTGCAGAGCACACGGGGCGACACAGCCCGAAGGTAATGAGCCAGTCTGATTGTCGTATCGAATTTCACCGGACTCCAATATCTTCAAGACCACAGTGATCCGTTTGTCAGATCGATTTCATGGCTGATAGTTCTGACCTGCCTTTAATTTATGGCAATTGAACCTAGGAAATAAAAGAAAAAATGTCTATGTAGGAAAATTGATTTGTAAACCGGCTTTTTGTGAAGTCATTTGAGAGCATACATATTTTTGATCATGATTCGCGGTAGCGAATCTCGGACAAGTGCTTAAAAAAAAATCACAAAAAGTTTCTAAGTACCTGTATGAGAAAACGAAATGTGTTATGAAAAAGGAGATGGTAAAAAAAAGATCATTACTGAGAATTATTATCTGTAACAAAAGTGATTTCCAACATCAAGATTAGTAATGGAAAATCGTCGCTAAGTACAAAAAAAAGTACTAAAATCTGTTGAGTAGATATTCGAGAAAACAAAATCTGCTGTAAAAAACAAAATGTGACAAAGAATGAAAAATCGTTACCAAAAATAATTATTTGTAACAGAAATGATTGTCAATATCAATATTCGCGAAAGCAAATCGCCGCCATCTACTAAAACAAAGTAAACATAGATTTTATGTACCCATACAAAAAAGAAGAAAATCTACTATAAAGAACGAAATGCGCAAAAGAAAAAAGTTTTCAAAGGAAATTATTATCTGTAACACAAGTGACTTTAAACATGAAGTTACACGTAAAGGAATCGCCGTCAAGTACCAAAAACAACAAAAAACATTATAGATACCCATGATAGAAAACAAAATCTGCCATTAAGAACGAAATACGCAAAAGAAAGAATCGTTACTGAAATTTTTTATCCGTTACATAAATAAGTTTTAACATTAAGATTCGCGGTAGCAAGCTGGTGCTAAGTATTTAAAAAAGTACTAAAAGGTTCTAGGTACCCATCAGAGAAAACAAAATCTGCAATGGGAAGAGAAATGTAAAGAAGAAAAAAAATCGTTACCAGGAATTATTGTCTGTGAGATACATGACTTAATTTGCTAAATCACCAAAGTTAACCTAAGTTAAATATTTATCATCAGATTTTAAATAACTAAAATTTTTAATAACAGTCTACTTTTTTATGTCGGCTATTATTGTTTGTAAACCTATTGTGATTAATATGGATATAAAAATAAGTTCATGTTGCTTGAAATACTATTGTGAAGCAAATGTTCATTGAACAATTGCAACTATTTAATTTGCACCTATATGTGATAAAGTCCATAGCCTTTAATTAGAAACAGCTATGTTTGAAAAAAAACATGTCAATGATTAGGTTATGTAATTTAATGAATACTTAAATAGGGAATTTTATTATCTAATGTTAAATTCACTCAAGACTCATTTATAAATAATGACAACAAACATGCCACTAAAGAGGAAAACTTGAAAGTAACCGACCAGTTGCAGTTTATAGTAGGCTCTTTTAAATGAAATATTAATAGTTGTCCTTTGCTTACTAATTCTTAAACTGAATTAAAAGAAAATTGCATTTGAAAGCACAATACATAACAACAGCAGTGTACAAATTGCTGTGTTGCATTTTAATAATGTATTTATTGAATTTTTTATAAGTAATTAAAAATATTTCCGTAGTCAAAACCAAAATATTTCAGACATGTAGGGCATTATTTTCTACTAAAAAAATCTAAATTGTCAGATCCAAATCAAATTTAAGTAAAGTTTTGTGCTATTGAATAGCAGCTTCTAAAGAAAAAATATTGGAATTTAGATAAAAATTTACCCAGGGAGAGAAGGTGAAAATTTAAGGATTTTTGTAAGTACCGTCTATTTCGTCGTTTTTTACTCTTCTAACTGTAGTTATGACGATTTCGTTGAAGAGAGTTTCTTAAAGTTTTTACGCTCTCTTGATCGATTATAATATTAAAAAAAAAATAAATATCAGACCTTTAAAGATGAGGATTAAAAATACATTAAATTTTTCTCGTAGAAGGTTGATTTTTTACATTTTGTTTAAGGCTAGAAAGAAAGTTTAGGTCTATTTCTTTACGAGCATTAGGATTAAAAAATAATATTTAATGTTTTGTTAGTAAATATAATCGTTTAGAACATCGACGCGCATGCGCAAGCGTTAATAAAAATTAGGTTTTACTTTTTAATCTCAAAGTACTTAAAGAAGAAAACACAAGCCTTCTTTCTAGTTAAAAAAATTGTGTGAAAGAATGGTCCTTCTATAAAAAAATGCAAATTTATTTTTGAATGATTATAGCAATTTTTTAAAATTAATTTTCTAAATATTTTTTTTTTAAATGTGTACGACCTAAGAATTGGGCACTCACGGCTTATTTTTATAAATAATAAATGAAAATCCTACTTTAAACGTCAAAGCTCTTAAAAGCTTACTTCTAAAACAAAAAAAATTCTAAAGCGAACACAATTAAAGTTTAATACTGACTTTTTTGAGAAAGTTGTGAATTTAACCGAATCTAATTCAAAGTATGCCTTCCTAAACAAATAAATGATTTGAGTACAATTTAATATATCTTAACAAATTCAGTACAATAGGATACATATAGATAATTTCAGTGCTATGGGACTTTGTTTTTTTTCTGTCTGTGTGTAATAATAACTTTAAAGAATATAATAACAGTAAAAGCTGAAATATTTTATCTCTTGAAAATAAAAATAAAATTTGTTTTATTTTTTACCTATTCTTTTCACTTTTCTTAATACAACAGATAACCATTGTAAGGGCTTCGCACAAAATACTGTTTCTGCTGGAACTCGCTTGGTGAAACAAATTGTGTGGTCAGTCTAAGTAGAAAAGGATGGTCATAGTAAACCGTTATTTTCCTTTCTCAAAAATTAAGAACCAATTAAAACAGTATTATTTTACGTATTTCAATAATTTATTTTGGCATCAAGGATTGACCTCTGTGAAAAGACCGTAAAACACGTCTGTTCTATTGATCATAATTAATGTAGCCATAAGTATGTAAACCAAACTAGAAGAAGCAGCCATTGGTAAGACACATAATATTTATGCGATTCCGGACTATAATATGGGGTTTCTGAAATAAGTTGACAGATTAAGCCGACGAAATTGTAGCTAGTGATTGAGTTTATTTTTAAATTTTCAAAGAAAAAGTTCCGTAGGTTAAGACATGTTTGGAAAGGGATACGATAGAAATTATATAGTCAGTCTAAGAAAATGAACGTCAATGTTAAGACATCAGTATACATTCTGAAAAAATTAGATAATGATACAAATAAAATTTGTTCATGCACTTTAATAATTTATTTTGGAATCAAGGTTCAACTCTCATGTGAAATATAAAAAAACAAGACCGTTCTATAAATTATAATAAATGTTGCCAAAAGTGTGCCAATAGAAGTAGAAAAAGTATGCATTGGTAAGACATGTAATCTTTTTTTAAATTCTGGACTATAATATGTCCCTTCTAAAATAATTTTGCAGATAAGACTACCGTGATAGTTGCTAATAATTTAGATTCTTTTCGCATCTCTAGATAGGAAATTACATAAATAAATACATTTTATACAGTGTTTGTTAGGAATCGTGAATAATACTAAGCATAGCACAAAACAGATGATTGAAGACGATTTTATTCTTTTCAGTTTCGCTGACGGCAACATAGCGAACTACATTCCAGGCGTTTAGGAAGGGATTCTGTAGAATTTGTATAGTCAGCATAAGTAGAAACGAACAGTCATAGTAAGGCATTAGTATACTTTCTGAAAAATCAAATGTCAATCTCAATAAAATTAGTTTATTCATTTCAGTAATTCACTTTGGAATTAGGTTAAACTTTTATGAGCAACACGAAAGAACAAGGCCATTGTACAAATTATAATAAATGTAGCCAATAGCGTGTCAGCATAAGTAGAAAAAGCATGTATTGTTAAGACAACCAATATTTCTTTCATTCAAGACTATAATATGGCCCTTCTGAAATAATTTGGCAGATTGAGTAACCGTAATAGTTGGTAATAATTGAATTTCCCTTTGACATTTATAGATCGGAAATTCTATTGATAAATACATTTTATAACATTTTTCTTAGGGATCGTGAACAATGCTAAGCATAGCTTAAAAGCGATGATCAGAGACAATTTTTTTTCTTTAGAATTCCGCTCTCCGCAATATAGTGAACTAGGATCTAAGGGTTTGGAAAAGACTGCCATGAGAATGGTATAGCCGTTATAAGTAGAAAAGGATTTTCATATTAAGATATTAATGTAGTTTAAAAAAAAAATTGAATTCTGATCCAAGAAAAAATTAGTTTATGTATTTAAAGAATTTATCCTGGCATAAAGGCTTGACTTTCATAAATAAAAGTGCAAACAAGACCATTCTATAAATTATAATGAATATCTTTCTCACAGAGTGAGTCGCGCCTACCCTAAAAGGGATATGGCTTAATGGTATAACAACAATAATAATAATAATAATACACAACTTTCGTCAAATGATTATCATTTATTCCATTTAAATAGTACAAGCAGGCAAAATTTATAAAATCCGGAAATTTTCGGGCAACTTCAGGTCAATTATT
>JAUELO010000179.1:36038537-36049102 GCA_032357855.1 Amphibolips quercusostensackenii | reverse complement strand
TATATATATATATATATATATATATATGCAGTAACTTTATTTCATGAAAACAATTATTCCTTAGTGTTTCTAAACATTATTAAGAGAAGAAAAACATTTATTGTATATAATTTTCAATATCCGAAAATAATTATATTGCACTTTCAAAGAGATAATAAAAATAAAATTATGCCCAAAAACTTAGAGTACCTTGAGTAGCAAAGTGCCAGCGAAAAAATCGCTACCCTTATCAACAAAATTTCCGGTACCGACCATCAGATTTCTTTGATACTTTTTAATCATAAGGTTTTATTTCAAAAGATAAATTTTAATTCTTCAACATTTGAAAATTTTCTAAAAAGAACCTGGAAGATTATAAGGTGTTTTTTTTAAGTTTTCCGAACTTTATAATAAATTTAAAAAAATTGAATTAAATTTAAAAGTTATTTATAAATTTTAGAAGTGCTAAGAAGATTTAAAATATTCTCAAACTTGAAAAAGATTTTCAAAGATTTATAAAATATTTTCAAATTTCTCCAAACTTCTAAAACTACAATATCTTTCCTACTGACTTGTATTTTTTCTAATATTCAGTAAAAACCTGTAGAACAAAGTTTCCTTAATAATGTTTTGAAATTATTTTTCGACACATCTGAAAGCTTGACTTATTTTTTTGGATCTTAAGTATTTCAAAAAAATCAAAATTACGTTACTTTAAAAACAAACTGATAATACTTATTTCCTTGTTCTTAAATCTCAAAATTTAATTTCAGCTCGATACCGAAAAGTTGGAATTATTTAATTTTTAATTGAATAGAAGAAAAGTTATTTTAAATTAACATAAAACATATTTCTTCTATTCATGATAATTACAGTAACTCTAAAAATAATAATTATTTATTATACAATTATTTGAAGATTCAAATATACTTTAAGAAATTTCTGAAGATTTTATAAGAATTCAGTAAATATAAAAATTACATAAAAGATTTATAATATTTTAATTAATTTGAAGGCTTTTAGAAATTTCAGAATTTCAGCACGACGAGACCCTTGAAAATTTAAAAGTAATAAATAAAAATCAAGGGTTGTTTGAAAATTCTTAAAATTTTAAAAGATTTTCAAATATTTCAAGGGATTTTGCAGGATTCAAAAAATTACATGCGGTTAAAGAGAATTTCCTTGAATAAATCAATTTCTTAGGATTTTGAAGTATTTCATAAGACTTAAAACATTTCATGGAATTATAAAATTTTATCAGGGGCTTTAAAAAATATCAAAAGATTTCCAAAGATCTGAAACATCTTAGGGGATTTTAAAAGATTCCTAGGAATTTTCAATAGATTCAAATTAATTTTAGGGATTATTTAAAAGATTTAAAATATTCTATGGTGCTGGAAAAGTTTAAAAAACAATTTTCATTTATTTGAAGACTTTGAAGTACTTGCAAAAATTTAAATTCGGTTTTACAGAAATTCTTAAAATTTAGAAAGATATAAAACAATTTTATGGGATCTATAAGGTTTTGGGATATCTTCACAGATTTTATGGGATTTAAATCAGGCGTATGTTAAAAAACAATATCATAAAAGTAAATTATTACTTTAGATATATTTAGAATTATTTTTTATTTCAAAATTAGGTGCATATCGATAATTTTTCGTTTTTTTAATAATTTCGTTTGTTGTAAGTAACTTTTGTGCTACTAGATGTTAAGTTTATACAATAAGAATGTTATCATGAGAGAGAATATTTTTAGTCTGGCTTACCCTAAAAATCACGTGGTTTTAATGTAAAAATTACATGTTTCAATAGCACTTTCCTTATAAAGTAACTTTTAAGATATGCTTATTCTAATAATCAAACCATGTTAACGGGTCACATATTTAACCGAATTTGTTTTGATACAGATTAAAGTAAAAATAATTGTCGGATAGGATAATTTAAAAAAAAAAATACGCCAAATAAAACCCCGTGAATAAAAAATTTATTTCTTTAAACACATGCGCATGATATTCTAACGCCTTGATATTGCCAAGTTTTTAATTTTCACCCATACATTAAAACCCTCAAGAAATATTACATCTGCAACATGTATTGATTAACCTTATTTTGAAAACCCGAGACAATTATTACTGTCTTTAAGGCTTGTCAATCCAAATCCCGTAGAACTGCAGTTGAAACTTATTGTGCCATGCGTTTTTATTTTAAAATCCCAATGAAAGAGAAGTCTATAGGCGGGCCACCTTCGTAGCTAAAGTACTCGTATCATTTAATTTTTATAGCGTGAGTGCATATACCGCCAGACTCCACTTCACTCGGTATTGTCCTGTAAAAATTCTTTTTTATGATTTTTTTCTTGTAATTTTTTTTTATGAAATTACTGTAGAAACTCAGTCGCAACCAGTGATAACTAGCGACTGCATCCGACTTTATTAGAAGTACGCGCATTTGCCTAGACATTTGTCCAGGGGAGAGAAAAACTGCAGAAAACCACGTTTTTAGTTTATTCTATTTTTCGATTTATTGAATGCACACAATTATCCTAGGCGTCAAACCTCGCTCCAGCTCGATATCAGTTAAAATGCAGCGAATACACAACCCGATCATAAACCCGGAGAATATTTAGTGCCTAATATATCACAAGAAATGATATGAATATTAACTCGGTTATCGATTTCGAGATGAAACTAGTATGGCTAACACATGGAAAATATAATAATTCGCACGGGGAACTTTGAATTCAGTTGGCCAGCTTTTGAACGGAAGGAAGCTGCACTCGAAGCTACATTTGAAAGCATGTCCAATGCGTGTCATCGTGTGGTGGTTTAATACACAATGCAAGTTGGAATCGTGAAACGGATTGATGGCTGAAATAATTCATTGCCTCTGCAAATTTTAGAGGCTATAATTTTAGATAATCTAGCAATTACGGGGCAATTACGTAACTTTCAACAACTCTCAGATCAAAACCACATTGAATTAATCGAACCATTTTATTTGGTGACAAAAATCATAAGGTTGTAGAAACCATGCCAAGATAGACTTACCAGTCAATTAGTCATGATAAAAACATAGACATTATATGAAGTCTTATTAATTGAAGAGACCTCAATCGATTAAAAGCTACGTATCAAAAATATAAGGGAATATGGTACCATTGAACACAGTTCTAGTGTTTATTAACAATTTATGCTCAGTTATTTTTGTTAAGTTGTGATTTAAAGTAAGTTTTTCTATAATGCAATCTTGAAGCAAGATCAAGTGGGATGCTAACAAACATTGGCACAGCGTCTAAGCAAATTATTGAATGGATTTTAGGAACATTGATGTTTTTTAGAATTTTATTAGGTTTCCAAATATTTAAAAAAAAAGCTGGTGTTTACAAAAAACTTGACTTAACATATTTAAAATATATTTAGATACATTGTAACTCTGGTCATATATTTTTTTCCTTTTATTAAATTGCTTTCGTTAGTTACCTTAAAAAGTTCCTGGAGCATGAAAAATGTAACAGTTTTTAAAGAAATGAATGTTGATTTGATAAAGGTCTTTGAACTGAAAAAAAATTGCTATTTTTTATAGGGTAATTGACAAAAATGTGACCATTCTAGATAATTAGATTTTCGAAAACAACAAAAATAATGAACCGCCTTAGATATTTTTTTTTTAAATTAAGAGTAACCTAAGAGACTATGAAAACACAGAACTCAGAGATCAAAGAATGTATTTGTAATTAATACGAATTTTATATGCAAATATAAAAAACATAATGTGTGTAGAAAATATAAAAACATTTTTAAAAAAAGGGAAAAATTTGTTACCGGACCTTTTATGGGAAATACTAACGGAAACGCGACCAAAACTAAATAGGTTTCTGCTTAGGCCTGCGGAACCCTAATAATTAAAATAATCACCCCACTTCATGTTTTCTGAGGCCATAATTTTTTTTTCAAATTTCTATTAGAAAGTTATGACAGAAATTCTCGAACTAAGTCGATTCTATGAGGAATTCTGGAGAAAACTTTTCCCCCTTTTCTTTCCTGAATTATTTCGTTCACCTCGATGAACGTGGATAAGAGTATTTTACTAGATTCGAAGCGACCACGACGTTGGCTAGAAGCTCTTCGGATGTCTATAGCACGAGAAGCTTGCCGGGATTTTCATCCTTTTCTCGAACGAAGCCCGTTTCCGCTCTTTTCTTCTTCTCAAGTTCCGGGTAATTAAAAGTTCGGATCGGCCACGATTCACGCCCGGAAGAGCTAATGCCGCCCACTTTCCAAGGCTCCCGTTTCTGTTGCACGCCTGTTTTATTTTTTTTTATTTTTTTTTCCTTAGAGTAGTAAACTTTATTTACAATTGTCGACCCACCTTCCTTGAAGAATTCGTAATGATCCTCATTCCAATAACAATTGCGGTCTTGAAAATAATTTGCAGGATAATGGAAGTTGTGAGCAGAATGAACCTCGTTATTTAGATTCTGATTTCAATATCTCGCTTATTAATTCATGATATTGGATATCAATTGAATATCTTGATCTGTTTTTATATAATTTAGCTTTTTAAGAAGTTATTAGAAAAATTTTCAATATTGATTCGAAAATCAGATGGCTTATACAGGGTTCCTAGCGACCCCGGGAAAGTCAGAAATTTTGTGAACCCTTGAAAAATACTTTGAATTATATTATCTAATAAAATTAATTAAATGAAATTCTCGAAAATCCAGCACTCATTTGTGTTAAATACCTAATTGATTGCATGCTGCGTGAATATGACTTAAGTGGCAATTTAAGTTTATTCTTTTGGATTTTCCGGAACTGCGTAAGTCGTGATTTCAAAGGAACTATTATTTTTTAATTATAAGAGGATTCTATATGTAACCCTTGACCATATTAAATGTGTTTGAAAAAATTTTTAAATTATATTAAAAGACATTTTAAAGTTTAAAAAAAATTTAAGCAATACGAAATTAGGAAGGATCTAAATAAACTTAAAACAAAATCTAGTTTGTTGAAGATTTCGAAATTAAACATTAAATTTTTTAACAGTTTTTAGAGGTTTCTTAAAGATGTGCGTAACATTCCTGAGAATATTTGAAGTGAATATTGAGTTTAAAACATTGCTTTGCGAGAATATTCTAAAAGATTCTAAGACAAAACAAAAAATTTGCAAAATTGGCCAAAACGAATCCGGAAAATCTTAAGACAATTTGTGATATAATTAAGGTCAGTTTAAAAGATGTTTAGCAATTTAAAAAGTTTTTAAATAATTACAGATATTTAAAACTCTGAAAGGTTTTTGAAAACGTATAAAATATTCTTTTATCTTTTTAAGCGTCAAAAATCCCTAGAGAATTTCTGAACTCACTCTAATATTTCCTAAAATTCTGTAATATCCATCAAATAAAAAAAACATTTCTTAGAAATTTTCTAGATATATCATCAACATATCTTAAGTTATTAAAAATTAAAATCCTTTTTGGTCAAACATTCAGCTTTTTTTTTTAATTTTGTTCGACTTTATGGGTGATTTCCACTTTAAAATTTATTTCTTTGATTTAAGATTCGAAATTTTAGTTTAAAATTCATCTTTTTGATTGAAAATAAATTTTTTTGGATGATTTGAACTAGTTTTGGTTAAAAATTTAAATCTTTTTAGATTGAAATATCAGCTACATAATTTTCTTCTTGGAAGTCTTAAATTTGACTAAGGATTTAACTATTTAGTTATAAATGAACTTTTCTGTTAAAATTTCAAATTTTTAGGTTAAAAAATTAAGCTGTTTTGTGAGAAATGGATTCTGTGGAAAATGCTTAATCTTTTTTGGTTAAAAATAAATCTTTTTGAGCTGAGGATCACACTATTTTGTTAAAAAATTTGTTTTTTTTTCAAATAAATTAAGTTGTTTTTCATCCACAATGAAAATCTTTCTAGATAGAAATATCAACTATAAAATTTGTTGTTCAGAATTTCTCTTTTTTGTTTGAAAATTCTACAATTTACTTCAAGAATAACATTTTTATTGAAATTGGTATTTGACACATCTGCAATTTTCTGAAATATGTTCGAGTTTTCATGGTGATCTTAGAAAAATTATATTCATATAACCTAAAAAACAAATAGAAAATCACAAAGGTTTAAAAGTTAAATATTTTGAAAAAATGTAGTTTGTCTCGAATTTTTCCATCACTTTTTGAAATAAAAATCCATATCACATATTTACAATTTTGTAACAAATGTAGTCTATATTGGCTCATTTTTCCTGAAACAACTATTTTTATTAAAATCATTAGATTAAATTCAATGATTTAAAAAATAGGCATAAAATTTTACATTTTCAACATTTAAAAATTGAAGAATATTAAAAATTAAATAATGTTTAAAATCGAATTTTTAACAGTTAAAAATTTTTTTAAATTAAAAATGAAAGGAAATTGTTCATTAAATTTTTAACTGTTGTAAATTAAATGGTCAACTTTTTTTAATTTTCAACCTTTCAAAATTTAACTTCTGACAATTCAACTTTCAAAAGTTAAACTGGTGAAAAAATTTCAAAAATGAAAAGACCATTTTAAACTGTTGAAAACTCAAGAAAAAAGCAAACTTTGTAGTTCTGAAAAGTTTTCGAAATGTAATATTCACACAATTGAATATAATAATTCAATGAATAAATATTTCAGTGCATGACAAATGTGAAAAAGTCGATTTCTTCGAAAACGTGTTCCCGTTGGTGAATAATATTTTGGCAAATTCATGGTCATTTAATAGACTCTTAGTAGGGAATTTATGAAATTTGAAAAGAAAATCCTAGCTATGATTTATCTCCTTATTAACCAAAAGATATTAGGTTTTAAAGAAGATTAAAAATCGTCAACAATTTTTTGCTACGTTACGTTAGTAATTTTCGTCTGAAATTGTTATTGTTAATATAAAACCATAATAATAAAAAAAACATTCACAATATTAAAATAATTACACTCTATAATTGTAATAAATGTCTCATTTTTCTTGATACGCAAGTAGTTTTGACTTTTTATGCCAAAGCATTTTCTTTAAAACTTTTCCTAAACCTATCATCTAAAATCGTATCCATCCTTATAAAATGATACTAATTTTGTAAAATATTCTAGTATCTTCTAGCACTTTTGTTGACTATAAATGATGTGTGAAATTGAGACATGTATGCTAAAGACCCTATTTAAGAAAGGTGATATTATATGTGATTTAGTTTAAATTTATTAAATGAAATTACTAATTCGAAATCAACATTGTTTACATGATGGAATTTGATAATAGAAGGATGCTGTTGTGCAGCAAGTATTAGATGTCAGGTACACGATCACATAATTACTATGGGATGGATAATGTTCAACACACTGTAGTGCATGTAACGGACAACTATTCGATTCGTTACAGCGTTTCATCCCATTATGTATCAAATAGAGGACCCTCTGGTCGGAAAATAAAAATGACAAAAAAATTACTTATTCAGCAACTGGTAGCCCCTTAGTCTGAAGTTTACTAAATAAAATGAAAGTTTAGCACTGTTGTAGATGAAAAAAAAGAAAGCAAATGGAAAATAAAATTGAAGTTTAAATTCCCTCAAGTGTAGTTTCTTGAAATTAGTTTGCTATGTTTCAGTTAAGAAAGAAGTAAGCAGGTTTGATAGAAAATAAACGAGAAATTCTTTATTGATGTAACTCCACTCGAGTTACTTTTCTATCCAATAATTTCTTCCGGTAATAAATATATATCGAAAAAAACTTTTAAGTCTTGTATTACATTTACTGTTTTAGAAAAATTAATTAGTTTTAAATAGTATGAGGTTTTTAACCTTAAAAGAGTGGAAATGTTAGATTCACTTTTATCTGCCAGACTGAACACATCGTTTATGCTTGATTGCTGCCAGACAGAAGATTCGCGTTTGACAGCTTAACCATAAAAAGCTTCTCGTAAATATAGATTGAATGGAAATAAAAGTAAGATCCTTTATCATTTTCCGACAATTTTCCTAGATATTTCAGATTCGGTAATAATTTTGAATTGTTTTAAATACTTTAAATTGAACAATTTTTACTTTAACTTAATATTATAAATTATATATATATATATATATATATATATATTTTATAATATATCCTAAATTTTCTGAATTTTTTTAATTTTCTTGAGTCCTTAAAGTCTATGAAACCCGTGGATTCCTTGAATATTCTGTATTCCTGGATTTGTGTAATATTCGGAATTATCTGGAATACTTGGATATACTAAATTCCAAAAAAATTGTTTAATTATCTCAATTTCCTTAACTTTTAGAATTCCCTGGATTCTCCTAACTACTTCAAATTCTTCGATTTGAAAATTCCCCTAACTTTCTAAAATTTCTGTAATTTGCTGAATTCCTTGAATTGCCTAAATGCTCCGAAATTTCTAAAATTCTCTAAATTCTCCAAATTCCTCAAACTCCTTGAATGCTATGCAATCCCCAAAAGTTTGAGAAATCCTTGAATATCCTGAATTCCTTAATTATTGGAAATTATCTAAAATACTTAAATATTTTGAAACCCTGAAATTTTTTTAATTCATCTAATTCACTGATCCCATAAATGTCTAGAATTCTCTAAATTCTATTAATTTCTTCGAATTATTACATTTAATGAATTTCCCTGATTCTCTGAAATTTCTAAAATTCTCTGAATTCCTTAAATTACCTAAATAATCAGAAATCCCTCAAATTTTCAGAATTCCTTAAATTCTCTAAATTCCCTAAATCCTTGGGAGTCCCTGACATTCTATAAAATCCTTGCATTCCTAGAATATTCTGAATTCCTGAAATACTTGCAAAATTTTAAATTCCTAAAATTCTTGAAATTCACTTAATTACCTAAATTCCTCAAATTTCTTGAATTTCCTGAATTTTTTCAACCTGTTCAAATTCTCTAATTTCAAGAATTCCCCTAATTCTCTAAAATTTCCGAAATTTTTTTAATTCTTTGAGTTCCTTGAATATCCTGAATTCCTAGAATACTTGGAATTATTTGAAATCGTTGATTATTCTAAATTCCTGCAATTCTTCAAATTCTCTCCATTCCCTAAATTTCTCAAATTCCCTGGTTTCTCTTCAATTATCCAAATTCTTCAATTTCATGAATTCCCCTACTGCTCTAAAATTTCAGGAATTTGATGAATCCCTTGAATTAACTAAATGCCCCAAAATTTTAAAAATTCTTAAAATTCCGTTAACTCCTTAAATTCTTTGAAAGCCCTAAAAGTCTATGAAATCCTTGAATTCCTTGAACATCCCTGAATTCCCGGAATATCTGGAATTATCAGAAATACTTGAATATTCTGAATTCCTCAAACTTTTTCAATCTTCTAAATTCCCTGAATTCCTTTAATTTTTTTAATAATCAGGTTTCTCTGCAATCATTAAAATTTTTAAACTTCATAAATTACCCTAATTCTCAGATTCACTTGAATTACCTAAATGCTCAGAAATCCCCTAAATTCTTTGAATTCCCTAAATTTCTTAAATTTCCTAAGTGCTTCGGAATCCCTGAAATTCTATGGATTTCTTCAACTCCTTGAATAACCTAAATTCTTGAAATATTCGAAATTATCCGAAATTCTGGATTATTTTTAATTCCTGAAATAATCGAATATTCTGAATTCCTGAAATTCTATGAATTCTTCTAATTTCCTATATCCCTTAAATTTATCGAATTTTGTGGGTTCTCTTAATTTTTTTAAATTCTTTAATTTCACAAATTTCCCTCATGTTCTAAAAATTTCTGGGATTCGATAAATTCCTTGAATATATCAGGAAATATATCAGCTATCAGGGATTTCAGAGAATTTAGGAAATTTAAAAATTTTTAAGTAGTTAGTAAATCTAGCAAGTTTTGTTGTCTTTAATATAAAACTCTTCATACGTGAAGGCAAAAATAAGTTTTCTCTATCTGTACTTTTTGTTTTATAAACTAAGAAGTAACTTATTGACTGCTAAAGGAAATAAAAAAAAACGTAGTATATGTAAAACGTTGAATAGATTCATTTCATAAACATTAGTTTCCAATTATCACTTTCATTTTATTGTACAATTTCAAAGCTATCAAATTGATGCTAAAGAATTTTATATATTATTAGTTGAACATTACTATTTATCTTTCAACTTTAAATAATTAAAAAAACTAAGAAATGGGAATGAAAAGACAAAAGCATCGCTACAAATCTAATTCATGCTGTGAACTAAATTTGCTAGCTGCGTATACTATTAGATTATCACTAGTGATTTTAATGATAATGATAATAAGTATCTGAATAATTAAATAAATGAATTTTGAATGATTTCATCACTAACATAATAATAGAGAAGATTCTAGAAACTTAGCACGGACATAAACCACGTCAGTTGTGTCATTGTCCCGATGTCGGTAATGTAGGAATTGTGAATTTGAATCAGCCCTGTTTTTCTGTTAAGGGTTAAAATTTAAAATACGAGGGTAGTTCAATAAGTCTTTAGAATAAAGTATAAAAACAATTTTTTTTGGGTAAATTTTTTTTTATTTTTCAACATAATCTCCTTGGAG
>JAUELO010000179.1:35996378-36016543 GCA_032357855.1 Amphibolips quercusostensackenii | reverse complement strand
ATCGTGTGCATTTCGCGGCCCTAAAGAACACCCCTGGTAACCATTCAGGGACATTTAAATGCGAGGCGCTACATCCACGAAATTTTGACGACAATTGTGCTGCCTAGAAGAGAAAGGCAGAGGGCATTCATTTTAATGCAAGATAATGCACCGGCTCACAGGGCTGTAATTACTAGGCGGTTTTTTGACAGCACAACATCGCATTGATCCAGCACCCTGCAATGAGCCCTGACCCCAACCTAATCAAACATGTTTGGGACATGATGGGTCGTCGTTTACTACAAAAGTATCCAAATTTGCAAACGTTGGATGCGTTGGAGCGCGCACTTTAGCAAATTTTTAACACAATCCCGCAGCCCCACATTGCACGATGCAGCAACATGGCCCAACGTTCAGGGGCAGTTATTGAGAGTCGAAGTGGCAACACGCGTTATTGAACAACCTACTTACTCATAAAGATTACATCCGGACAGACGAACGGACAGATAGACGGGCAGACAAACAGACAGACACATACACAAACAAACACAGACACAGAAGCGTAAATTCGACCAAGGAACCTCCACGTGGTACGCTTTATGTAAGGCTAATGCCGGCGTAGTGAAAATCAAATTTTTTTGAAGTTTTGGAAGCTTTTTAAGAAAAAAAAGTTCTGATTTCCTAAAAAAAATTTGTTAACAATTTTTTTTTCTTTAAATTGTAGCGGTATTAGTGGAAAAATAGAGAAGAAGCTAAAATTTTTTTTTTAATTTTAGCTATGATAAGAACATGTTCAAGCGCAAAAAACGTGACCCTCAAATTTTTTTTTAAAGTTTGACTGTTTGCAACAAGGAAATGATTCGTTAGATCAAAATATAACTGCGCAGTGGTTTTAAGAGGTTATTCAACTGTAGAAGGTACACTTAACATCAGTCATTTTCTAAAGATTTGAAATTTAGCCGTTAATGTTCTAAAAAACCATAAATCACCCTTCAATTCCTGTTTTTTCAAATTTATGTCATAAAATAAAAAAAAAAAACATTTTTAAGATCGTTGCAGAATCTTGTAGGAAATTTATTGCAGTTCTTAGAATTGCCCTTAAATTTTCTGTGCGACCATTGGTTGTTGAGATATTGTCGATCAAAGATAAAAAGATCCTTTTTAATTTGAATTTTAATATCTAATTGAAAAATGGTCGCAACGTAGTTTTGAAATTAGCAAATTAAAGCTAAATAAGCAAACTATCCTGTCCATACCATATATAACCTGAAAAAAAATTTTCAAGCTCGTGGACTTAAAAAACAGCAAAAAAATTTGCAACATTTTGTCCTCACACTACTTATTAAAATTTTGCGAAACATGTGGCTCCGAAAATTTCGTCGCCAAAAGATTTCAAAACTAGAAACTTAAAGCTTAAAAATGGTTCTTTCAGGATCTTTATACGGCTATTTTCCGCTGAGATACAGCATTCAGAAAAATCACTAAAAATTCAAAAAAAAATTTTGACCCTTTAATTATTCCGATTAGTGTAGAAATTGATATTTTGTCTAGACATGGGAATTTGCAGACAAATGAATTTTTACAAATATAAATCAATATAATTTAAAGAAAATTATTTTTAAAATTTCATATTGATTGCGATTCAAATTCTTAAAAGATTAGAGTGGAAATTATCCAAAAACAAAAACAAGTCTGACTATAATGTCCGTTTTTAATTTGTAGAGTAGAAAAGAAAGAGTCAGACGTATAAGTTTAAATAAAAAAATATTTTTGATAAGGCACCTTTACTTTGAGAAATGCGCATAAAAAAAACACAAGATTCAATCTGTAATGTGAAAAACTTTTAAGCGTTTTGAATAAAATCATAAAATCACACTAGGCTATTCCTATTTCGTTTTAGCAACATTTTATTAGGTTGACTCCTTGTAAAATAGAAACCTCTTCAATTTTGTAAGAATTAAATTAAAGATAAGGCTTTTAATTAATACAATTTTCTTTCAAAATTCCATGTACCATCCTTGAGAGGTTTGTCTTGAAATTATTTGACAAGAAGAAAATGAGTGACTATAATGTAGCTTTTTTACTTAAGGAGTGAAAAAAGAAAGCATCAAACTTATAATTTGTAAGGAAACTTTTTTCTTTGAAACCTTTGGCTCTGGAAATGCGAAAAAAAATAAATAGGATTGAATGTGAAATGTTCAACATTTTTAAACTTGTCTAATATCATTGCTGTCACCTCTAGTGAAAAAATTGATACAAAAATGTACAAACAACTACAACTTTTCTTTTAGGAAACTACAGATAAATGCAGTAAATTACAACTAAAATTACATAAAACTTTAAATATTTACAATATTGCAGTGAGATAATTTTAAATAAAAATGTATGTATACATGATTGCTATCACATACAAGCTTCTTTATTTAAACTATAAAGAAGTAGTGAAATATTAAAAGGCAATAATCAATCATCGTTTTTAGATAACAAAAAACCTTTAGTTCGATATTTTTTTTAAATATATATATATTGATCAAATGAACACCATATGCGTCATTCAAAATTATGCAATTGCAATGTTCTAAATAATTGTGATCTGAGGTCAAGAAAGAACAGCTTTTTGACTGCAAATAAAAATTAAGCAATATTAAGGAAGAATTGAACGCTGTCTTAAAAATTAAAAGATTGAAACTCTTGAAGATAAAAATTTGTTCAATTAAAGTTATAAATCGTAACTACAAATTGAAACACTTAAAGAGGCATACTTTTAAATTCAGAAGAATTTTTTCAACAATTTTTTGAAATTATTGCAAGATTAAAGAAACTTGTTTAAAATCTTTTAGATTCTTTTTCAAAATTTTTGCAAATCTTTTTAAGTATTCTTTTAAGGTTAATTTTTGCAATAAAAAATAATTTTTAGTTTATATGCAAAACGTGTTTTAGAAAATTAATTTTGGTTGAAATTTTAAATCTGAAGAGGATAAATTCTAAATAATTGAAAAATGAAAAAAATTATGACTATAATGTCACTTTTTCACTCACAGAGTGAAAAAAGGATGTCAAACATGTAATATTAAGTAGAACACATTTTTTTGATAAGCTAGCTTCACTTTTAAAAGTGTTTATAAATATAAATTTATATCAATGTATAGAGTTAAAAAACTTTGAAATTTTTGATAAAATTGCTATCACTTTCGTATGTTTCAAAAATGTTTCTGAATTAGACGAAAAAAATTGACTCTCATTTTCTTATATAAACTGATATACGAAACAAACAGTGCGCTATTTTTATTTTGATGAAGCAAAATTACTCATGCTGCCTCTTTAAAAAATAATAACCTCTTTAATTTTGCATTATTTAAATTGAAAATAAGGAAATTATTAAAATTAAATGCATTTCAAACTTCCAAGGGAAACCCATATTTTTAAGAAAAAAAATTTGGTTGTTGGTCAAACACATTGACTTTTAGAATTGCATAAAAAAATAGATAGGATTTAAAGTGAAAAAAGAAATCCCTTCTCCCTCTTTTCTCATTTTGTTATTTTTACTTGTCTCTAAAAAGCCAAAAAGTAAGGTAGCCCTCAAGTCTGATATTTAATTTTGAATGTTTTTCATGCATATTTTGTATTACAATTTTTTATGTGAAACTAGATTTCTGTTCGATCTTAAATTATAATCAAGAGTAATAATATTAATTTAAAGTAGAAAAGGAGCAGATAGGTCAGACACGTTAATTTTTTATAAAATTTACATATTTTTAACTACTTTCGTGCAAAAACATAGTTGTTTTCTTTAAAATTGGATTCTAGATTTTTGTATATCTGAAAAATAGTATGAATTATCTGAGAATATATATCATTGGACTCAAAAAGTACAAAGACTTCTAAAGTTCTTATTTCATGCACCTTTTTGAAAGTATCCTTTTTGTGGAATCAAAGAACGAATAGAATTTCTAAAGTGGACCAGTCCTACACTTTTGAACGTGTCCCTATTTATTCTTATTCTCTGCAGTACTTGCAGCTTTCTTTTGTCAGATTCTTTCACAATTGTGTTTCTTATATATCTGAGTCCACAGATTATTTCTATTCTTAGCTTAAAAAGAGAGTCGTCGTTACGTCAGAAAACTGTGCTTCTGATTGGATTTTTAAACAAAAAGTTGATATTGGACAAAAATGATCAATTTTTAAGTCTAAAAACAAATTTTCAACAATAAAGTTGAGTTTTCAAACGGAAAAGTTTAATATTTTAGAAAATGGTTAAGCTTGTAATAAAAGCATACAATTTCTAACCAAATAAATTTATGTATAACCAAATAAATGAATTTTCGACTAAATAATAGAATTTTTGAACAAAAAAGATTTATCTTTAGCTAAAGAAAGTTGCAGATTTAAACAAATAATTGAATTTTTAGCCCAAATAGGTGAACTTTTGAGAAAACAGCTAGCATTTGCAATCAAATAGTGGAACTACCAATCAGAAGATATAAATTTGCAACAAAATAGTGGATTTTTTGACCTAATAGTTTAATTTTTGAGCACAAAAATAATAATTTTCAACCAAATGGTCAAATTTTTAATAAAAAGAATTAAACTTTAATCGCAATATATTTAAATGTCCAACAAAATAGTTGAATTTTTAATTAAAAATATAATTTTTAACTATGAAAAATCAATTGTGAACGAAAGAGATAAATTACAAAATAATAGGTAATTTTAAAACAAATATTTTAATTTTTAAAACAAAAAAAAAACAAATTTTTGGAAGAAGAAACTTAAAGTTTTGAAAAGAAGCGCATTTTTAACTTAAGAAAGTGATTTTAGAGTCTAAGGGCCAGTTTTTTAGAAGTCTAATTTTTGAAAAATAATTTTATTTTCACTTTATTAATTTTTATTTGTTATTCAAACAGAGGAATTTATACTAAAGTAGTTGAATTTTTCATCAAAATAATTAAAAACTTTCAGGTGTTAATTATTCATAATTAATTGCTTGCAAGATTTTTTTATTAATCAGACCATTTTCTTTAATTAAGGCTTTTTTCAACAAAACATAAAAAATATACACCTTTTCTGAGTAACATAAACTATTTAATTCAAATAAAAAAATAAGCACGAACAATTACTAGCTAGTTTACGTCAATTGAAAAAAGTTAAAATTTTGTCAACAAGAGTGTTTACACTGATAAAAATTATTTTGAAAATAATGTTTAAGTAATGACGGATGTCATTATAGAAGAAGCTAATGGCAGAAGATTTATCTAAATTATTAAAAATGATTTTAAAAATTAAAAGTAATCCAAATTGATCGTGTTGATTCTAGATTTACGCTCGTAAGTTCACATCACTTAGGAAAGGTGTAAATTTTCTATATTTTGTAGCAAAAATTATTAAAATAGTTATGGGTAAACGGCAAAAATACCAGGCGTACCGGAATTTTGTGAAGTTTGTTGAAGGATTCAACAAAAACTGCACTCTTCTGCCTCATTCTAGTTAAAAGTTACATTTAAACACCAAAAAAATAGTCTTAACAATGCACAAGAAATTAAATCAACCGTCTCAATTTGTTATATTGGGTGATTAGTTTATGTCATTCTAAAGGTTTTTTAGCCGGAAGAATTTTCACTGAATCAGAATACAAATTAAAACAATAATGTTATTTTCCTGACCAGGGTATTAGTTGATTTTTTTAAGTTAATTATAGCACAGGGTCAATTACTGGTCTATTATTTAAAAATAACGAAGAAAAATCTGCCTTCTTTAGACTGCAGTATCATTGATATAAAAACTCTTAATTCTCATATCATGATAGTTGACACTTTGTAAGTCATAGGGTGACCTCTTTTTTAAACTTAAAATTATTAGAACTGCAAAAATAGATTTCTACTATAATTAATCGCCAATAATTATTTCTATTTATGTAATATATTATTCAAGAAATTATTCATTTTTCTTTACAAAATTCACAATTTTTTACAAAATTATTGATCTTCTTAATACATAAAAAGCATCTTATTTTTTATAAATTTATTTAATTTAGGCATGTAAGTTGTTATCAAAGATATTATGTCTTTGGTCATTACGACTGACTTTTTTGAAACACAGCGTGAAATAAATTTCAGTAAATTTTCTATATTTCTAATCCAGTCAGAGATTTTCTACTTGGTCATTATATGCGCGTTCTATTTCAGCCGTTATTATTGTACTATATTCTACTAGATAAATGACGAATAGTGTTAGTTCGTGGCGTCACCTTAGTGCTGTGTTATAAAGTACAATTTATGTATTTTGAGTAATTACGAATTTTAAAAAATATTAAGTAGTAATTCTTTGAATGTTTTAATGAAAGTAACAGTTAATTGCTTTTTGTGTTGGGAACTGATTAATTAATATATATGTACATAATTTTTTTTTTTTAAATTATTGTAAAGTTGTCAATAAATTAAATACACAAAAATAGAATATAAAATTGAAAAAAAATATATTGTAAATTTATTGGAATCCCTTGATAAAAATAATGGTCTAATTTTTTTTATATTGGCAACTGAATAAATAATTATAAGCTGAATCTATTTAAACTGACATTTTTTGAAATAAGATTTGAACGTTATTAATAAATCAAATTTCAAAGGATAGAAGTTTAAATGAAAAAAAAGAGCAAAAATGACTTGAATGTTTTGATGAAAATTACAGTTCACAGCTTCTCATTTTGTAAACTGATTGATTAAGTATTAAAAAATTAATTTTTTTACAAAATTGATTCACGTGAAGCTTTCATTTAAATTTGTTTCAATTTAGTACATAAATTGATCATTCAGTTTAAGAATATGTAATTGAATATTAGGTATATGATTTGTATAATGAAAGTTTACTTATATTTAAAATATCTAAAATACAATATGAAGTAAAAATTATTTGAATGTTTCAATAAAAATAATTGTTATGATTTTCATGTTGTGAACTGATTAATTAATTATTAATTGGTTCTTTTCAAACTTACATTTTAAATATTGCCAATAATTTTCATAATAAAACTTCATTATTTACTTAAAATACATCAATGTCAATTACATAATTTTTAAAAATGTTTGCGATGTTGTGAAATGATTATCTGAATTAAATTTTGAAAATTATATCTACATATGTTCTAATTTTTTCTGGAATCAGTATTAATGTTTAATAATGAGTTGAAGGTTTAAAATAAATACAATTTCGAGCGGAAAAAAATCTATAATGTAAAAAGTATTTAAATGTCTTAATGCAATGTTTAATTAATAATTAGCGATTCAATTTGTTCATTATATTAATATGCATAAAGATTGAATTTATGGTGGTTTTCTATTAAGTAAGATAAATTAATTATTTACTTCAAAATAAAGTAATTAAATATTGGCTATTATTTTCATAATACAATTATATTTTTATTGTCAAATACCTCTATTAATTTCTTTTTACGTTTGTGACGTTGTTAAATAAGTATTTAAATTAATTTTTTTTAATTATTATTACATATACTCTATTTTATTTTCGAATTAGTTTTAATAGTTTTTGATAAATTTAATAGGTATATATAAAAATGAAATTTCAAATGAGAAAAATATATAATGTAAGAATTATTTGAATGCTTCAATGAAAATAATTGTTTGATGATTTACATACTGTGAACTGTTTATTTAATTAATAACTGATTCTGTTAAAACTTATATTTTCTGAAATTAGTTTAAAAGGTTATTGATAAACAAAATTTTTAGAAATAAAAGTTCGTTTTTAACTAATTCACCTTTCAAGCTTATTAACTAATTATTGACTGGTTTATTTTCATTATATTAAATTAAGTAAAGATTGAATTTTAATTGCTTTTAATAGGTAAGATAAGCAGATTTTTTTGTTTAGGATCATGTAATTGGATATTGTGTATTATTTGTATGATAAAAGTTTATTTTTTATTTAAAATGTTACTATTATACAATTATATCTGTTATAATTATAATATCTCTGTTACAATTCTATAATTTTTCTAAATGTTTGTGATGTTGTAAAATGAGGATCTGAATTAAATGTTTTTAATTATGTGTATATATGTTTTAATTTTTTCGAAAATTATTGTATGTGTAATAATTATGCAGTTGAATATCAGCTAGTATTTCTATCAACATAGTTTATTTTTTTTCTAAGAAACCTCTATTACAATTATATAGTTTTTTGAAAAGTCTGTGATGTAGTTAAATAAGTATCTTTTAGTATTATAATGGAAATTATAGTTAAGTCTTCTTATTTTATGAAATGATCGACTAATTATCAACTGATGAATTTTTTTCACAATATGAAATTAAATAAAAATGAAAATTTAGCTTTTTTAAAATAAGTAATATAAATTGATTATATATAATTATAGGATATATAAATGAATATTACATATTTGTATAATAAAACTTGGAATGTATTTCAAATACCCTTATTTCAATTACGTGATTTTGGAAATGTGTCTAATGTTGTAAATTGAGTATATGAATTTAATTTTAAAAGTGATCTATAAATATGTTTGAATCTTTTCTGAAATTAGTCTAAAAGGTTATAATAAATCAAATTTTAAGCAATAAAAGTAAAAATTTTACAAAAATGTTAAGTTAAAATTATTTGAATGTTTGAATGAAACTGATAGATAAATGCCTAAATGAATATCTGAATTGTATGTTTAAAATTATACATACATATTTTGTTTTTATTTTCTTGAAAATGAGCATTAAAGGTTACTAATAACTCAAGGTGGAGTGATTCAATATCGGCTATAATTCATATAATAAAATTTTATACATATTTAATTGATTTTTATAACAATTATTTTTTTTCATTTTTTTTCTGTTTTCAAATGAGTATTTAAATTTAACTTTCAGAATTATACGTAACTGTTTCAGTTTTTTCAAAATTAGTTTAAGAGTGGCTAGTACAAGTCAGGAATATCAGAATCTTGCAATGTTCAAGTAATTCTTACGAAACTTAGTAAAATAATAGTGATATATAAGAGATATTTTTGGCCTAAATGATTTTTGTTCAATGTTGAAAATTTTGAAAGTAACGCCATATCGGATATCTGGAATAGAAAAAATGGTTGACTTTGAATGATAATTGTTATGAAAAATTTCTTTTAACAAATACTGCATATTATAGATTGCTCATTTGTTGAGGATATTTCAACTAGGTAAAATATAATATCAAATACAAAACGAACTCTCTTCAAGTGATACATACTTCATAAAATATATATGTCTTCCGATATTATTTGGTAATTTCAGGAACAAATGATTTAATAAAATTCCCATAACGAACATCTAAAGTCAACGAAAAATAATTTCATTCCTTTATTGTTCTTCATTTATGTTGTCAGAACTTTCATTTTCTAATCACAATATAAAGTTTCAACGACACATTATCAGTATTGAAATTCATAATTATATTGGTTATTATTCATAGTTTTTTCTGGATTCATAACGTTGGTTAAGTTGTGCACTTAAAATCTTCTAATTATGTCTCGCCCTTAACTGTTAATAAAGTAATCGTAAATAAAATAATTCTACGTTGCATAGATTTACTAAGTACATTCTATGAGAATCTTATTTCAGCAAGAATTTAAGTAGTCAAAAACTTTTTAACAATAAATCGTTATTGGAATATTGGGTGAATGATAAAGAGTAACAAAAGATTTCGCGCGCTTGAACGCGCGTATGTTACTCTAGTATTCATTAAAAAAATTTTTGCGAAGTAAAGAGATGCAGATTTGCGCCACCATGCAAAATAGGAGAAACAACATAAGGTCTGCCACATCCTCGGTGGCGTAATTGCTTAACGCTCCACTCATGAATAATGAGCGTTCTCGGTTCAAATCCGGGCTGAGGCCAATTTTTTTTTTTGAAAAAAATAAAAGACAAGTAATCGATACTATAAATTATTTAACATAAAAAATTAATTCAAATTCACATATTGCTCTTTCTCAAACGAAAAATATTTGTACAGATATTTTTTACTATTGAGGACTTTTTATTATGTGCTGCTATTGAAATCTAAATTAATTATTATTTCATAAACTTTACGGCTTACATGAAAATTCCCGTTTCAGTGACCGCCCGATGTCATCACTAATAATCTTAAATGAAAAATTTCCACCTGGTTTAATCAAGGAACTTTACTTTCTCTCAGATGAAGACATCTGAAAATAAAAAAAAAATAAAAACAAGAGGGGTGTGATTTTTCCGCATGGTTTCCACACTTCAAATCCCAGACAAGTTTCAGGAGTTGACATTGCTGTCTACACTGAGGACGTCTTTACCGCAGGTTGTATCGCGGACAGTAAGAGGAAGGATTTGAGCTGGACAAGGAGACAACGTAAAAACCGCGCCTAGCAGAAAATAAGAAGAAAATAGGTTTAGCTGGTAGCTAGTAGCTGAGTCCGAGCCACCAGGACGATGACAATTTTTTTTTATTTCCTTTAGTGTCTCGTCTCGTCCTGCTCGTTCTCCTGGAATTCCCTCTCTTATTCCCTTTTTTTACTCCTCCTTCTCGAGCCTCGCATCGTATCGTTGTCGCCGATATCCACTGTGAGAGTAACTCCGATGAGCCGTAGTAACGATCAAGCTGATATACCAATTTGAATGCTTCTGTAAATTTTTATCTATAGAGAAGAATATCGATTTTGCGTATATTCTGAAACTGAAAATCCATAGGATTTTCAGTTTTACAATCTCAAGTAATTGAATTGCTTTCACGCAATTGTTAACGACCCTGGCTAGTATTCTGTAAATAGAGAAGGTTCGAGAACGATTGTAGAACCTTCAGAAATACGGTGGTTGAACTGATGTAGTAAAGAAGGGTATCGATATTACATTTAGGGGCTTAGTAACGTTTTGAAGCAAGTACGGTAAAAGAGAATGGAACTCAGCAAAGGGCTTTTCTACTTAAAAAGTGAAAAAAGATAAAAAACATATAATTTTAAGTAGAAACATTATTCTTGGTCAAACATCTTCACTCTTATAAATGCGTATAAAACTGAATAAGATTTAAAGTGAAAAGGGAAATTGATAAAGCCACATTACCATTTTCAAGTAGAACATATTTGAAATGGTCAGGCACGTCAATTTTCAATCTAATCTATCAATTTGTATGTTTGCATCAAATTTGGTGCAATAAAGAGGGTTGCACTTTGTTGAGATTGGATTTAAGATTTTTGAATATTTTGTCCAAACCAAATATGAATTTTCTGTGAACATATAACATAAAATACAGAAGGTACTCTGACTTCTGATTGCGCAATCGCTCACGACACTGCTGATCACACGGATTGGTTTAAAGATGAAATATATTGTTTTCCGAGATATAATATGAGAAAAATATTTTTTTTTGTTTACCAAAAAGCCTTTTTATGAACTTGATGCAACTTAAATATTTAGAAAATTTATGAAAACATTAATGAAATTTTTTATTGTTTTTGTTTAATTTTTTATTTTTATTTTGTTGTACTGTTTTGTTTCATTGTTCGATCTTGGAAAAAATGGACTTTAATTAATTTTTGTGGAAGATTACAGTTGAATCCATACTAATTTAGATCTCTCTAAGTTACTTTAAATTTTTTAAATTACTGAAAAGTACATTTTTCAAAAAAAATTTAGCAGTGAATTTCCTCAAAAAGTCCACCTCTCATTTTTTTCTGGATCTTGTCTAAAGATTTAGAGTAATATAAGCATATATCATGTAAAAAGATAGTAGAAACGTAAAATTCGCTTTTGCAACTATATATTTTGTAAATTGACGCTAACAGAAATATTATAGAATTTGCGAAGCTATAACTTTACAAAAGTGAAGGAAAATTTTACGAAATTTCCTGTACTTTTACGTAAAAGTGACATAACATTTCCAGCTGCATAAAACTTCTGTAACTCAAAAAGTACAATTTTTTAATCACAAGATTCGGAATTTTCATATACAATGTTTTAGAAGCTTCCGTAATTGTAAACGAATATAATAAAATTTGTAACAGAATTTATTAGAATTATCCTAAGTTTGCGAGACTTGCACCTTAATTTCCCACAATTTATTGTTATTTCACAAAATTCGTCATCGGGATGACAACATTTACAAAAAAATATACCGAATAACAAAAAACAACAAGAATATAGTTACCAAAACAAAAAATTTAAAAGGAATGAAATTTCAGGAAATTTTAAATAAACAAGACAAGGCTGCAAAAAATGCTTCAAATTCCCCCAAAAAAATTATATTTATTATTTCTATTGATTGAACATTGTTAAATTTTATAGGTATGGGTGCGCATAGTTTGAAATTTTGAAAAGCTCTTTCAAGTTTAAATCTATGCGCACGTATAGGTGTAAAATGAAGCTCAATTTTGAGCAATTAAAATATTTTACATAATTATTTTTGAATATTTTAAACTGCATTCATTTTACATTTTGGAAATAAGGCGAATTTGAAAGTTTAGAATTTTAGGAATATAACATAATTGGAAATTTCCAGATTTACAAAATTTTTTCAATTCGTTAAAATGCATTTACGGTACTTTCACTTTGATTATTTGAAATTTTAGAAATACTTTTTTTTTTAATTTTCTATTTCAGTAATTATATTTTAAGTATTTTTCTAATAATATAAAATATGAATTGAACAGATATACAAAACAGTATATTTTTTAATGTGAATTTAAAATTTTTTTAGAACTCTAAATTTTAAAAATTAGAGCTTAGAATTAGTTTAATTTTAAAAGTTTATTAGTTTGGGATTTCGGGAATGTAGCAAATTTATTAATGATAAATTTCGGGGTTTTTAATATTGTAAGTAAACATTCTCGTTAGTTATACTTTGATAATTTAAAATTTTGTAGATTCGCATATTTTGACTATTTTCTTTTTGGGTAATTACATTCTCAGTATTTTTTTAACAATATAAAATATTATTGTGACAGAGATCAAAATCATTGTTAATGAATTTTTTGTTATAAGTTTTAAATTTTTAAGATTTTTGAAATTTGGTAATTAGAAATTTCTTGCATTTACTGATTTTGTGTAGTTGAAATTTAAAAATTTTTAAAATTCTGCTTTTAAAGTTCTAAAAATTTGCTACTTCTGAATTTCTACAGTTTCCATAACTTTTACTTGTGATGTTTCAGTTTCGGCACAAAATATTTTTGATAGCTTTATTTTGTTTAGCAATTTGAAATTTCGAAAATTTGCTAATTCAGTAATTTAATTTTCTGTATTTTTTAAAATTCTGGATTATTATTTTTAGGTGAAATTATATCATCTCATATGATATTAGCCTCTTTAGGGCATAAAAATATAAATAAAGAAAAGACAATTATTACTTTGAAAAATTTATTTTATAATATGTAAAAAAAAATTTCTATATAATGATATAGCAAAGGGAAAACAAAGCTTACTAGAAATTTATCTCATATTACTACAAATCTAAAAAAATGTGAAGTTTATTCAAGGACTTCAAACGAGTGGAGATTACACTACAAGCTGCAGCAAAAGAAATAAAATTTAGTCGATTTATTCCTCAGATACAGCTCTTTAAAAAGAAATTTACGTTGAGTTTTTCACAATTTATCTAAACACTTAAGTAGCTCCAAATCATAGAAACAATTTTCTGATAAAAAAATACCTCTTATATTTTACCTCAGAAAATAATGAACTTAAGCCTTAAACAATTCAGTGTCATGACCAGGCTCATTCAAACATATAATTTTATGTAGCAAAAAAATTTTTGGTAAGACACCTTAGCTTTCCAAAATGTGTATGAAAATAATACGGATTCGAAATGAAAAGTCTAAAGGGATTTTAATAGACATATTATTAATCTTAAGTAGAACACGTAAGACTTGGTGAGACAACTTAATTTTTTATATAATTTCTCAAATTGTACATTTACATTTAATTTTGTGCAATAAAGAGGGTCGTAATTTATTAGAGCTAGCTTCTAGATTCTGGTACATGTCTTAACTCAAAAACAATATGAATTCTCTGAGAGAAAATGGGCTTTGGTAAAAAGTTTTTCTTTACTTGTAGAGTGAAAAAAGAAAAATTGATTCGTATAATTTTAATTTTATGTTAGAATTATTAATTTTAAGTAGAACACATACAGTTTAGCCAGGCAGTATATTTTTGATCTAATTTACTTATTTCTATGATCTTATAGAAAAATTTTTGCAATAAAAATAGTCTTTTTTCATTTGAACCCAATTCTAGATTCTGGTATATGTTTTAACTCAAAAACAATATGAATTTTCTAAGAACATATAACATAAAAGAAAAATGGTACAAAAACTGAGACTTATTACGCGATATTTAACGGCATTAACTAGCATTCTGTAAATAGAGAACGTTCCGAAAACAACTGTAGGACCTTCAGAATTTAACTGGTTTAACTGATAATGTAAAAAAGGCATTGATATTTCATTTAGAGTTTTAGTAACATTTTGAAACAAGTCCAATGTGAGAAAATGGGCTTTAGTGGAGATTTTTTTTTCACTTGTAGAGTGAAAGAAGATAAAACAATGCATATTATTTCATATAGAGACAATATTTTCAGTAAGAAATCTTCGCTTTTAGAAATACGTATTAAAATAAAAACAGAAAAATGCCGATCCTCAAAAGTATGCCGATTGCGTGTTGTTTTTTATTTATTGTTGTTTTTATTTATTTAAAAAAAATTAAGTCCAGATGATGAAAAAATGAGCATATTGAACATATTGAAATTGCTAAGTAAGAAAAATATGGTTCAGTCATAAATGTCAATTTTCGTTTTAATTAATCAGCTTACATATTTTTATTAAATTTCTTGCAATAAAAATAGTCGTTTACCATTAATGTTGTATTCTGGACTTCTGTGTGTGTAGTAAAGAAAGGTGTGAAGAACGGTATCGGTATTCCATTTTAGGTTTTAAAAACGTTTTGAAACAATGCTAGTGAAAGAGAATGGAATTTGGTGAAGAGCTTTCCAGTCGTAAATGACGGGTAAGACCAGGAAAACCCGCATGTTCAACATAGGGGCAGTAGAAACTCTTGTCACTATCAAGAGTACCACAATGGTACCCGGATTCTTCAGTTTTATCTACTTAAAAAAAATTTGGGGCACTTCGCAAATAAAATAAATTTTTATTAAAGTAAGCGAAGTATCTCGTCCCGAAATGAGGTAAACTTAGAAAAATATTTTTCATGAGATTAGCTAGCAGTCGTACATAAACTACCTTAATAATTTTAGCCTATTTTTGAGTCTTAATAGATTGAATTTTTGTAAAAAAGTGAATATTTAACGAAAAAATAATTTTTTTACCCAAGAACTTGCATTAACAACAAAAAATCTGAGCCTTCAAACAAAAGAAACAAATTTTTAAAAAATAGTTCAACTTTGAACCAAATATTTAAATTTGATCGCTAGAAAGATGAATTTTTTTTAACACAGTGAAATTTACAGCAAAAAAGTTTTATTTTAAGCAAAAAAAGATAAATTATCAAGCAAAATACGATTTGTTAACTAGTTTAATTAATGAAAAAAACTGCCTTTTAAAAAAAAGTTGAATCACAAACCAAAAAGATAAGTGTTCGACTTTAATAAAAAACTTATATTTTTAAATGAAGGTAAAAAAAAAATCTATCAAAGTAGTCAATTTTCAACCAAGTTGTTGAATTTTCAACCAATAAAGACAGTTTTTTAATCATTTAGTTAACTTTTCAACCAAGAAAATTAATTTTACACAGAAAAGTTAAGTTTTGCAATGTAACAGACAAATTTTAAACAAAAAAATTAATTTTTTATTAAATTGTTGGATTTTTATTAGAATAGTTTAATTTTTAACCAAATAGTTAAATTTTTAAACAAAAATGTAAATTTTCAACGAAAGAAGGTTATATACAACCAAGTATTTTACTTTTCTGCCAAGTTGATTAATTTTCAAGACAAAAAGTCAAATTTTTTCATAAAATAATTAGATTTTTAAATCAAAAGTACGAATTTTCAACTAAAATTATGAATCTTCAATCAACATATAAATAATTTTTTTTAAAAAGTAGTTCAAATTTGAACAAAGTAGTAGATTGTTTAACTTAGACAGATTCATTTTGAACGGAGCAGTAATAGTTACTATTTCAACAAAAAATATTTTTATTCGAATAAAAAAAAATATTGCATTCAACTAAAAATAAGAGTCTGCAACAAAACAGTTTAATTTTTAAGCAAGTGAGATAATTTTTTAACCAAAAAGATCAATTTTCTAACATAAAAGAATAATTTCTAACCAGTTTGATCAATCAAAAGAATTGATTTTTTTTTTAAATAGTTCAATCATAAAACAACTAGATGAATTTTCAATCAAAAAGACGAATTCACAACCAGATAGTTGAAACCTCAACCAAAAAGGATGATCTTTTAACAAACAGAATTAAATCATATACTAATCTGAAGAAGAATTTTCAATAAAAAACATTAATTTTCTACCAAATAAATCATTTCTAAACTTATAAAGTATAATTTTCAAATTAAAAATAAAAAATATATACATTTTAAACCACATAGCTAAATTTTTAATTTAAAATATCAGTTTTCAAACAAAAATTTAATTGTAACATTTCTTTAAAAATTAATTTTAAACTAAAAAAAAAACAAATTTTTTTGAAAAATAGACGTATTTTAAACAAAGAGATAAACTTTCAACTCAAGAAATGAACCAAAAAAAAAAGGATTTTAAAAAAAATAGTTCAACTTTTAACGAAATAATTGAATTTTTCTAAGAAACTAAATTTTTAACCAAATAGTAGCATTTCTAATCAAATGAGATGAACTTACAACCAAAAATATAATGGTATAGACTTCTCAACCAAAAATAGTTGGGTCTTCTTATTGAATATAATTCTCTTCATTCAGTTCAATTTTTAGTTAAAAATTGCGAAAAAGGACAATTTTTTTGAAAACACAGAAAAAAGAAGAATTCCTAAATAAGTTTCAACTAGTCTTCAGGTACTATTAAGCGTAAAAAATAATAAATATATTTTGTAATTTTTTTCAACATAGGAACATAAATACGACATCAATGTCTTGAATGATCTGCATGGTTATTTTTTTATCTGTTGCTGAAGTACTTTAATTTTGATAATATTACTTATTTCTATTTATTTTTAATTTATCATAATAATATAATTAACTACTATATTAATAATAATTATTATATCGAAAAATTAAAAAACGCCTGAAAATAATGAAAGTTGTTTTAAGTTCTTAAGCTTATTTAAAGGTGTCACCATAATATTTATCTAAATTGTTAAGCTATTTTTGTAGATTTTTGCCCCTACATTTTCAAAAAAATTTGTTTTGGCCTGGGATAATTTTTTTTAACTAACTCATATATCTGTAGAAGATTATGGACCAGTTCGATTTAGAAGTAGGTCAAAAAAATGCTTGGTATTTTTTGGTTTATAAAGTAATTTAATCTTTTTACCAGTTCTTTTCGCCATTCAATAGAGCTAGGTAATAGCTTGAAAGAACTCATGTTTTTTTATTAATTTAAGAAATAAAAAAATTTTGCAATTTTGTAATTTTGATAATTAATTTAATTTTAATCAATTTCAAAGTTTTAAAATTGAAAATTTTTGACTTTTGAATCTTCTTATCTTTATTTCATTGAAATTCTAACTATTTAAAAATTTGTGTGTATACATCTTTATGATTTTAAGACTTTAAACTACAGATAGTTGAAATCAAAGAATTTTTATTAATAAATTTATAAAATTTAAGAATTTTAAATTGTATATCTTCAAAATGCAGGAATTTTTAAAATAAAAAATTTCTAATTAGCAAATTTGAAGTTCTAAAATTAAAAGTTCTGTAATTTTAATGAATTATTTATAGAACCTGATAAGAAAATCTAACTATTTTTGGTTAAAAGGTCATCTGTTTTGGTTAGATAGTCTACCAATATATTTTTGGTTAAGGATTCAACCTTTTTGGTTTAATATTTTATTATTTGGTTGAAAATTAAGTTTTTATTTTAAATACTAAAAATTCTTTTTAAAAAGTTATTCCTTTTTTATTTAACCACTTCGGTAAAAAACTTAACTATTTGGTTAAAAATTACATTTTCGGCTGGGAATCCATAATAATGGGTAAAAATTCAACTATTTTTAAAAAATTTGTCTTTTTGGTTTAAATATTCAACCATTTAGTTGGCATTTTTTTCTTTGTTGACTAAAAAATTTGTTTAAGTTGAAAAATCAAGTTTATGTTAAAAATTCGTTTTTGTTAAGTGAGTTTCAATTTCCTTGATTTAAAATTAAATATCTTTTCTGCTTGAAAGTTCAACTAGTTGGTTACAGGTCGAACTATTGTGTTAAAAATTAATTTTTTGCTTAAACATTCATAATTTTAGCTGAGAATTCATCTCTTTGGTTTATCATATAGCTGTTTCATTGAGAATTGGACCTTTTTGGGTGAGTGGGACTGTTTTTTATTTAAAATTAAAATCTTTTTTGGTTAATATATCAACTATTAAATTTTTTCTGAAAATTCTTACTTTTTGATTGATAATTAATCTATTTGGTTCAAGTAAAATTACTTTGTTGACATTTTTTTTTGTTTGAAGCTTTACCATATAAGCTGAAAATTTATCTCTTTGGTTCAAAATTTACATATATTTTTTTAATTCGTCTTTTTGGAATTAAAATTCAACAATTTTAATGAAACTAAACTATATTGTTAAAAAGATGTCTTTTAGGATAAATTCAACTTTTTTTATTAAAAGTTAACATATTTTTTCTTCACAAAATAAACTATTTTGTTAGAAGTTGAGCTACTTCGTTGAAAATTCATATTTTGTTTGAATTCATAATTTTAGTTGGAAATTTATCTCTCAAGTTAAAAATGTAACTTTGTAGATAAATATTCATTTTTTTTTATTAAAACTTTAACTATTTTTGACGCAAATTCGTCTTTTTGGTAGAAAAATTTAACAAGTTTGGTAAAAAATTTAAATATTTGGTTAAAAATGAACTACATTGTTGAAAATTCGTCATTTTTGTATAAATGCAATAGCTCTTTATTTAAAATTAGCATTTTATTTGGTTGAAAATCCAAGAACTTTGTCTAAAGTTAAACTAGTTTGTGAACAATAATTTACATTTTTCGTTAGATTTATCGTTTTTGTTGAAAATTCATCTTTTCGGTTGTAAATATAACTATATTAGTTAAAAATTTATCTTGGCAATTGAAATTTCAATTTTGTTAAAAACTCGTTTTTCGTATGAAAATTTAACCATTTGTTTAAAAAAAACTATACGTGTAAAAATTCGTCTTTTGGAATCAATATAACTTATTTTTACTAAAAATCAACATCATCTTTGTTTAAGATATCAACTATTACAGTTTTCAAAAAAATTAATTTTTTTAACAATTTACCTGCTTGGTAAAAATTTAAACTGCCTTGTTAATAATAAATTTTTTTATTGTTGAACACCTATGATTATAGCTGAAAATCTATCTCTTTCTGTAAAAATGTAACTATTTTGTTGAAATTTTTTCTTTAAAGGAAAATTCAACTATTTTGTTAAAAAATTCTGTTATTCCTTTGAAAATTAACTATATTGTAACATTGGTCTACTAATTTGTTAAAAAAAATTGTTTGCTAGGTTCATCATTTTAGTTGAATATTTTTATATTTTTCATTTATAATTACAATATCTTTGGTCTGAAATATCAAATACTTGATTAAAAGTTGAATCGCTTTGTTAAAAATTCATTTTTTTGTTTTTAGACCATTTTGGCCTGTGAAGCCCGTTACCGATACATTTGGAGAAATGTTTTTTGGCTTTTTCTGTCTCGATCTAGTCCGAAATTTAAAACATTTCAGGCCCTGTTTGAACCCTGAAAAACAAAAATGGTTTTCAGTTGTGAAAAGTTTTTTTCTTTAGCAGTTTATGTTGCTAATTTAAGTTAATTATTATCAAATCTCTAGGCATGATGGATTTTTTGGTTCCGTCTGAAGAGAAGATAACCTGTCCTACGTTTTCTCACGGTTCGATGCTTGGAAAAGTTTCGAATTTAATTCAGTTACTCTATCTCCATTCATTATTGAAATTCTCTTAAGCTGCTCTTACGTAATCTTTATATAAACACAAAAAAACTGGAAGCAAGATGCGTTGAAG
>JAUELO010000179.1:35980138-35995359 GCA_032357855.1 Amphibolips quercusostensackenii | reverse complement strand
TCCGTATACACTTTCTCGTCGTCGCCTCTCTTATAAGATTAGACTTAAGCCTCTTTGTAAGTTCTGAACTTACAACGAGTGTTGATAACTTGCACTAGACTGGTTTCTAAATAGAAATTGCTTCGTTGGCAGAAGGTGAAACAGGAAAGTTATAAAGTGAAGAAAAAAGTACCACATTTTAATCAAATTGTCAATTTCATTAATTAAGATCACTGGGAAGAGAGTCACCAAGACCCGAAAATCGAAATACGAGAATTTTCCAAATATCGATTTTCGTATTTTGGTAAATTATCTCTATAGCATGTGACTTGACATTTCTCTGCGTATGTGGAACCTTTTTTAGTATAGAGACATACTAGCAATAAATAGTTAAGACCCAGTAATCAAAATTGAAACTGCAGCGATTTTTGTGAATTATGATTTTAGTATTATTTAAAATTACGTTTATAAATTCTAGTTTCAAACATTTTTCTGAAAAAATGTGGAATTTTCAAACATAAAAATATACTAGAAGCAAAATTCTATCAAATACTAAATTTCACATTTTCTAAACTTGCTGTAATTTCGAATTCCGATTACTTGGTCTTGATGATTTTTTTTCAAGTGCATTTTGGTCACTGAAAAGGTTTCAAGTACCACATGAACTCATCTACTATTTACACAACAGCCAGGAATTTTTTCCAAAAAAAGAGGTGAATTAAATAGGGTATTGATTTTAATACCTAAGAAATAAGAAAGATTTGATTAAACTCAAAAATGAAAAAATAATTGAAATTTAAAAAAATTGTTTAAATATGCAAGCAAGAAAAAACGGGTGAACAAAGCGGAACAGCAATCCACTTATCTCACGTTATTTTTACCTACTACATTTTTCTTGTCAATTTATTAGGAAATTTTTAACTGAGAAAGATTTTTTAGCCAATACGGAAACAAAATCATCAAAAATATTAAATTTTCAGTCCAAAAAGGCAAGATTTCTACCAAACAGTTGAATTTTCAATTTAATTGTCTACCCCAAGGGATGAATTCTCTACCATATACATACATTTTTAACAAAATAATTTAATTTTTAAATTAGAAGGTTAATTTTACAGTAAAAAAAGAGTATTCAACAAAAAACATACATTATTATAAAAATCGTTTAATTTTTACCAAAGAAAACTAATAAAGAAAATTAATTCTTCAATAAAAAAACAAATAATCTACAAAAAAGATGATTTTTTTACTAAATATGTACATTTTCTTTTAAAAAATTGAATTTTTGACTTAAAAACAAATTCTAAACAAAGTTGATTGATTCTTAATAAAAAAGATGAATTTTTAAAAAAACTGTTACAGTTTATATTTTGAAAAAAATTTCAGTTTACAAATAAAAAAACAGTGAACCATAACCAAGAAAGAAAAGTTTTTAACAAAATACTTGAATTCTTGAATAAAAATGAGTAATTTTCAAACAAACAGTTGTATTTTGAAACACAAAAATTGATAGTCTACCAAAAAATTTCAAAGCAAAATACATTAACATGAATCTCCAACCAAATAGTTGAATTTTCAACTGAAAAAGATCATTTTTAACCTAAAAATTAAACACCTGATTTCTATTAAAAAAATCATTTGCAGAAAAAACAATTTTTAAAAAAAGTTACATTTTTAACCAACGAGATGAATTCTTGATTAAACTGATGAAAAAAAGAAACATAATTTTTCACTAAATGGTTTTCCAACCAAAACGAATCTTAATTTTAAATCAAAAACAGTACAAATCAACAAAAAAAGAAAATTGGTCAAAGAATATATAAAATTTTTAACCAAAGAAATGACTTTTTAACTAAAATAATGCATTGTTAGCGAAAAAAATTGATTTTGAACAAAGTAGTTCAAATTCAGTTCAAGTAGTTGAATTTTCTAACAAATTGTTGAATTTTTCATTCGAAAATACAAATTTCCCACAAAACAAATTGAATTTTCACCAAAAAAATGTTAATTATGAACAAAGTTCATTTTTAACCCAAACAGATTAATTTTTAACCAAACAGTTATACTTTTAACCGAAACAGATAACATTGAAAAAAAAAAATGATTTTTAAAAAAATTCTAATCAAATTGTTCTATTCTTTTATTAAGGATTGAAGGGGAATAACGAGAAAAAGGGAAAAGACTGCAAAACTTGCAAATAATAAAAAAAAATTTTCAAAATTTATATGATATGGTATAATAGCTTGAATATATAGTGAAGTTAGTTTCCAATACTTTTAAATTATTAGGTTGGCAAACTGGAAACGTTGCTTAAATTATTAAGGTTAATTTTTAACCAAACAGATTAATTTTTAAATATAATGATGAATCCTTTACAAAGAAAAAATAAGTATTTCACAAACAAGTTTATCTTTTAAAGACTCATTTTATCTTTCAAACCAAAAAATTAATTTTTAACAAAAGACATAATAGTTAATATTTTATTATAAAAATATTTCAATTTTAAATTAAAAATAGTTGAATTTATCGATAAATATGTATCCTTCATAAACAATGTAACAGTTAATATTTAAAAATAAAAAAAGATATTCATCTTAAAATCTAAAACAGTTAAATTAAACGAAAAAAGCGATTTTTCAAAAAAAAAAATTAAGTCCTTAAGAAAACAAATTAATTTTGAACCAAAAACATTGATTTTTTCCAAGAAAGATGATTTTTCAACAAAACACATGAACATGAATTTTCAACAAAATAGTTGATTTGTCGACTAAAAAAGAGGAGTTCTCAACCGAAAATAGAATAGTTTAATTTTTAGTAAAAAAGTTAATTTTTAACCTAAGAAATTACTTTTTAACTAAAATGATGAACCGTTAGCTAAAAAATTAATTTTTGACAAAGTAGTTCAACTGTAAATCTAATAGTTGAATTTTCTAACATATTGTTGAACATTCTTGTCAAAAATATTAATTTTTTACAAAATAATTAAATTTGCAACCCAACAATGTGAATTCTCTACAAGAAAGTTCATTTCCAACACAAAAAGATTAATTTTGAACTAGAAAGTTATACTTTTAACCAGAAAAAATCAAATTTCTAAAAAAAGAAGTGAAATACAAAATAATTGCAATTAAATTGTTGTATTTTTAAGCCAAAAAGACTAATTTTCAACAAAAACGTTTAAACTTCAAGTAAGATGATAAAATTTTAATCAAATGGTACAATATAAAAAAAATGAAATTTTGAATAAAAGAAGCTGAATTCCTAAAGAAGAATTTGAAATTAGACTTTTAAACCAAAAAAAATAAACTGTTAACCAAAAAGAATTGGATTCTTTTATTGAGTTCTGATCATTTATTTCAGATTTAAGTTTTTGATCATTTATTTTTCTGATATTTTGATTTTGATAATTTTGTTAAATTCTAGAACGAAGTTTTTGATAATTTGGAGAATTTACGAGAATAGACATTGAGGAAAGTTTTTAATTCTGTCAAAGTATAACGTTGAATAACTGGAAATATTGCTTAAAAACAATGCTCATTTTTCATTTCACACTTTTGGATTTCAGACCACACAATTTTAAATTTAGAAATTATAAAATTTGAAAATTGTAAAATCAAATACATATTGTTGTATAGTAATTATCGTTCACAATAAAATTAGTTTAACTTTTACTTTTTTAGTAATTTAAAGACTAGAAATTATCTAAAGTACGAAATGTTTAACACCACGTACCATCCCTATCTATTAGGCTCCTATCTATTGAATTTTTTGTCCTTTTTATCACGCCCTAAGAGACGAGTCACGAGAATGACGAGTCTCCTTATACCAGAATGTATTCAATTGATTATTATACCCACAAATAGGAACCATTATGCGCAATTTTTTTATATAGAAAAATGCTTGAAGGAGGGTTGCTTGAAACGAAACTGTATCATCATGAATCCACGAAACGATCTCCGTTATCAGTGGACGTCTTTCAATAGATGAACGAGCATCGCCTCTTTACGAAACCGACAATTAATTACTTTCTGCTAAAACTGCGGGAAGAGGACAATTTGTCTTCATTGTCGAGTCGACTTATCACGTAAAAGGAGAGAAAGAGAGGAAGAAAAAGAGAAAAGGAAGAGATATCAAAGTTATAATCTTCTTACGAATCTAATGTATTTGCGGGATTATACCAAGATTTATCATTCGTGCATTTCTCTGAATGAACTGACGAATTATAATTCCTCATTCTCGTGGATTATACTCTCTCTGGAACTTTAAAGAAGCAAGAAAGAAATAGTGCAAAGAAAGGAACGTGAAGCAAAAAAGCAAGAGCAAAATAGCAAGAGCCATCTAGCCAGGACACTATCAGATCATCTATCAATTGTTTTATAATATCGTAGCCTCGTTTGTCAATCTTTTTGTTCCACTCGGTCTCGCCTGATGGTAGTTGTAGTTCTCTAGTTTTCCGAAATGTTTTATTTAATGTCACAGTCATTAGTCACCATCAAGAAACTATTCGATTCTACAACGAGCTCCGTCTATTTTCCGTCTCTGGGAGAGAAGTCCCTCAGGATTGCTCAATCAAGATGAAGGTAGCTGATGACGTGGATAATAAGGACTCGTTATCCTCAATGCTACTGCTCCCCCAACAAAACTCAGAAGCCTCAAAGCAAGCTTGACAAAGGGGACATTTGAGAGAGACTAACCCAAGTTTCTGGTTTCTTTCTCTCGCCTTTCAGCATTCCTGTTGCCGTTTTATCTTGAAACAACACGCAACCATCTCGTCGTTTCATTCTTGGGAAAGTCTTCTGGATGCTAGGAGAAGGTACCTGAAGAAATAAGAGGATAGACCGAAGGCAAAAGAATTCCAAGCATGGTTCGCTGTTTCGAAACTAAACTGAAAATCCCACAGGATTCTGAAAGAATGGGAAGTGTAAGTTTACGAGGACCCTTTCCACTTCCATGTGGAAATCGAAGGTGGTCCAGTTGTCACACCCTTGTGACCCAGCTTTGGCTTTAAGGGGTATAAAGGTTTCATTAGATTAAGTGGATTTAGGTAGAAAGGATTTTCTTTGGGTGAATATTAACTTATGATCGTAAATTTTTCTTCTCCTTTATGTTTCACCATATCTTAGAATCGGATTAAAGTATTGGGACGAAGAATCATGCTTGTTAATCTCTGACAAGTACAACCAAACAATTTTTTAGAAACACATTTATTGGACTTGAATTGGATATCTTGGTTAACTTTAAAATGACATGCAACAAATTTTCTAGAGTTGATAAAAAATCTATTGAAAAATTAATTTGGCGCACAGAACTGATTTATATATTATGAGATTTTTCCGAAAGTTGCGAAAAACGCTAACAATCTTACACGGAAAATTTCAGTTGTCGAAACTTTACTTGACTAGTCGCCCATTCTAGGATACGCTACTTTTTTTTATGACCTCATCTAGTTTTTACTAGACACATCAGTTCTCTAATTTTTATGCAGCATATTTTGGCAAAGTTCTAGAAAAGCATTCAATTTTTTATAAAAAGTCCAAAGCCTGAAATAATAAAAAACTTAAAGCTGTTTTTAAATTTTGACCAAAAATATTTTTTTTTTTATAATAATAATTATAACAGTAATTAATAATTCTAAAATTGTAACAAAAGCAAGCAGATCAATAGTGGTAAAATTAAATATTTTAATCACAACATTCTAAAACTTAAAAGTTTATGTTCTATTATAATTTATTTTGTTCTTCTTAATAAATAATTATAACAATTTGAAAGTTTATTATTGTTTCCGAACCTTTTCAATATTTAAATGCTAAATAATTAAATAAAGCCTGAACTTTTATAAATTGTACAATTCAAAGATGTAAAAAAGTATATAAATCCACGATATCCTCGAACAGTTAAAAAATTTTATTTCAAAATGTCAAGAAAAAAACTATATTTTCTTTTCAATTATTCAGAATGTTTTCAATCTTTAATTATTTTAAAAATTCTTTTAAAAATTCAAACTATTTTTTTAAAATTATTCTAATTTTTTCGTAAACTTTTACTTAATCCTGGTAAATTAAAAACAATCACTTAAAATGTTCTAAATTATTTTTTTTACATATGTCATTGTAAATCTTTTTTAATAATCTGTTGAAAGTAAGTTTTCAAAATCAAAAATCATTTAAAATTTTCCCAGGAAGATAGGAAAATTTTGTATTATCTTAAAAACTTACCAAGATCCAGAAACAGATTCAAAATTTTATTTTAAAATGTCAAAAAATCTACATTTTGTTTTAAATTATTTGGAATGTTTTCAATTTTTTTATTATTTCTGAAATCATTTCAAAAGTTGTAAGTATTTTTGTGATGATTCTAATTTTTTATAAAATTCTTATTACGTCCTAAGAAAATAAAAAAATCACCTAAAATTTTCCAAATTATTTTTTGACAATTTTGAATGTCTTTTGAAATAATTTTCAATAATCTGTTAAAAGTAAATAAAAAAAAAAGTCATTTCGAATTTTCCCAGGAATTTTAAGAAAAATGTTGTATCATCTTAAAACCTTTCGAGATTCTGAAACAGATTCAAAATTTTATTTTAAAATGTTAAGAAATCTATATTTTGTTTTTATTTATTTGTAATGTTGTCAAATTTTTTGTTATTTTTGAAATTCTTTATAAAGTTCTAAATATTTCTTTTAGCGATTCTAATTTTTTTCTAGAACTTTTGTAAAATCATGGGAAACTAAACAAAAAAAACACTTTAAATATTTCAAATTATTTTTGGACAAGTTTAGATATCTTCTGAAAGCTTTTTCAATAATCTGTTAGAAATCATTTTTTAAAATAAAAAGTCATTTCAAATTTTTCCAGGAACTTCAACAAAAACGTTGTATTATTTTAAATCCTCTCTAAATTCTGAAACAGATATAAAATTTTATTTGAAAGTGTTAAAAGATATACGTTTTGTTTTCAATTAATTAGAATGCTTTAAAATTTTTAATTATTTCTGAAATTCGTTAAAATATTCTAAATACTTTTTTAAATAACTCTGATTTTTTCTAAAACTTTTATTAAATACTGGGAAACTAAGAAAAATCACTTAAAAACTTCGAAATTATTTTTTTGAAGATTTTGGATATTTTTTTAAACTTTTTTAATAATCTGCTAAAATTAATATTTTTAAATGAAAAGTCATTGTCAATTTTCCAAGGAATCATAAGAAAAATTTTGTATTATTTTAAAACTCCTCAATATCCTGAAACAGGTTTAAAATTTTATTTCAAAATGTTGAAAAATCTACATTTTGTTTTTAATCATTTGAAGTGTTTTCAAATCTTTAATTATTTTAAAAATTATTTAAAAAGTTCTAAATATTTTTTTTAATGATTCTAATTTTTTCTAAACCTTTTATTAAATCATAGGAAGCTAAAAAAATCGTTCAAAATGTTCCAAATTGTTTTTTGAAAATTTTGGATATCTTTAAAAACTTTTTTAATAATATGTTAGAATTAATTTTTCAAAATGAAAAGTTATTTTAAATTTTTTCAGGAATCTCAAAAAAAAGTTTGTTTTATCTTAATACCTCTCAATATCCTTGAACACGTTCAAAATTTTATTTCAAAATGTTAAAAAATCTAAATTCTCTTTTTAATCATTCAGAATGTTTTCAAATCTTTAATCATTTTGGAAATTTGTTTGAAAGTTCTCAATTTTTCTTAATGATTTTAATTTTTTCTAAACCTTTTATTAAATCATGAGAAACTTATTAAAAATCATTTGAAATGTTCTAAATTATTTTTTTTTTAATTTCAGATGTCTTTTAAAATCTTTTTTAATAATCTGTTAAAATTAATTCTTAAAATAAAAAATCATTTCGAATTTTTCCAGAAATTTGAAGAAAAACGTTGTATTATCTTGAAACGTCGCAAAATTCTAAAACAGATTTAAAATTTTATTTCAAAATGTTCAAAATTAGGTTTAGACAATATTAGGTGTCTTGTGAAATCTTTTTTAATATTCAGTTTAAATTAAATTTTTAGAATAAAAAGTCATTAAGAGTTTTCCCGGGAATCTTTGAAAAAATGTTTCCTATCTTAAAACCTTCAGAAATTCCTAAAAGTTTAAAAATTTTATTTTGAAATCTTAAAAATTCTATATTTCGTTTTAATAATTCTTAAAAATCTTAAGTTTCAAATTATTTTTAAATTTATACAAAACTTCAAAATTTCTCATAAACTTACTCGAATTTTTGCCTAAATGAGTAATTTTTTATAAAAATTTAACAATTTTATTTGCAAATAAAAAATGTTCAGACAGAAGAATTAAAATTGTAACTTTTAAAGTTTAAATTTACCTGACTGTCGTTGCTTAAGTTTCAACCAGATATACACTTATATCCCATGATTTTGACACTTATAATTATGCACATACTTATAACAAAACATAGAAACTTTATTGCACTACACATTTTTTGTCTTTATTTATAAATTTCGCAGATGAAATTAATTAGGTTAATTATTTATAATCTTCGCGCATGCATCACAATAAAAAAGTCAGCCGGCCTGATCGGAGCGCCAACTGTCGGATTAGTTCACCGACTGGAGGCTAAGAAAATAAGAAAAGTAGGGTCGATGCATACGGCTGTTTAAAATTGATAACCTGAAAATGATATATTACGCATAAATTTAAACTGTTCAGAATTGGCTCATTTGAAATCACAAGCGTTAATAAAGTTTCAAGCTTTAAACACAAAAAGCGATTTTATTTCATAAAATTTAATTTTCATGCGTTGAAACGGGGGCCAGGTATTTTTCATACGGCCCTGCAGTGCCGTGATTTGCATTTTTACTGGGATTTATACAGAATATTCCATGCAGTTGGTCAGCCGTGGGGTTCAGCTGTTCGAGATAAATTCCTTCGATATGTGATAAATATAGGTGTTTAGGTAGTTAGAATCCCACCTGAGATTTGCTTGCGATTTTTCATAAAGGTAAAAAGCGTGAGATAATATACAGACTATCAAAAAAGCAACGAAACCCCTAAATAATTTTCCAGGTAAAATATTTTTTCAAAAAGCCTAGGTGATTCTTGGATTGACTTTCAACGCGAAATCTATTGGTGACCTTAAATTTGACCTTGAGCTTGACCTTCAAGTCTATTTGAAGGTCAACTTATGTTTTTAAATAGGAACCTCTATTTTCGACAACGGCAATCAAAAGCGCGCGGAATTTACGTCCAAACATGTACTCAGGTCATAAGTCAAGGATGACCTTGAACCCTTTTCAAAAACAAAGTTGACTTCAAAATAACCTTGACGGTCAAACTCAAGGTTAAATATAATGAAACTACTGGATTTCTCGTTGAAAGTTACTTCAAGAATGACCTTGGCTTTTTAAAAAAATATTTTACCTGGAAAATTATTCAGGTGTTTCATTACTTTTTAGACAGTCTATATGTAAATGTGTACAATGTTCGTATGGCTGTGTAAAAATAAAAATAACTCAAACAGAAGTCCATTTGATTAACATCAACATTATAAAATAAAAGCGCGGAATAATTTTTTTCAATTTGGCAACACAGTCTTATAAGAACTCGCTAGGAGTCATCCAAAGTTTCATTGACTTACTCTATCAAATTTAAGAACTCTATTCCTCTGGTCTCCACATTTTTATTAAGTCTTCTGCACTTTTTACAATCCTATCTACTTTTTAAATGTGTATTAATTAAAGTTTCTAACAAAGTTACTTCCAATTTATGACATACGTTTAGCCTCAGTTTAATTTCAGATCAGTGTTTCTCACTAAAAATTATATCAAATTTTAGATTAAGAAGTTATGTAAATTTAAACAAAAAATCAATAATTTTAACATTAAAAATCGATATCTCAAAAACCATTTGAGATATTGATTTAGAAGCTTCAGATTCATGGTGTTTGAAAAAAATTGTGTTATTTTCCCAAATTAGTGAATTGATAAACACCAGATCCCAGATTATTATACTGATAAATTTTTACTCCTTCTTCTCTCGAATGAAAATATTAACAAAATTTTCTAATGATAGAAGCAAATTACATTTGTGGAAGCAAAATACGATTGTTATGATGAGCAGCAGCACGTTTGCTAAAGAGACGTGCTTCCCATTAAAGTTCTGTTTAAGTTTCCTCAACTCGATTTCGCCTTTTAATGTCTCGGAGATATTCCACGTATTTTCCTAGTAGAATTTCCGTATTCTAGCATTTAATCATTTCCTCACGTTTTCCTTAGATCGACTTGGAATAAGAAAAGACGAAGTGAAATGACATTACAACTGACTTTCATCCTTTCAACCCTGTCAAAAGGGGGTAGTAGCATCGAACGGAAAGTACCGATTAACAGGGGAATTATTCTGTGCTGTATTTACGATACCTACGGCAGGACCACTAATACCACTGCAAGAAGCATTAACATAACATTAGCCGTTTGCATTAATCCGGAATACATCAAGCGGCAGCCGCAGAGGCGCCCTTCGGTGCCTCAGTCTTCTCCCTTTTCCACCCTCTACGCGACGAGCGCGTCGATGACTATACATAAAACGATGTCGACCCAGGGAAATAAGGAAAAAAGAAAAAGAGGAAAAAGAAGCGAGCGGTAAAGAGGATGCGCTTTTCCGCATCTCGAGCTCCTTTATTCTAAATACGCGAACCGGAAAATAAACGGTGTACATTTCGATACTGCGAATTACATGATGCAAGAGAGGAAGACCAATTTCGTAAAGGATTTTAGACGAGATGAGATACTGATTTCGTAGGTTGGAAAATTTCAATATTTTTAAGAATGTCTGGGTGGTCTTTGATTTATGATTTTTAGAAGTAAAATCTTATCCTATCCATTCATTTAAAAGTGCATGACGCCGTTTTTCATTAATATGAAGAAAATATCTCGAAACTACTGTATTGGCATACTCGCTATCATGATTGGACAAAGTGTTTAGATTTCTGGAGATTTCTGAAAAAGAAGCCTGTTAAAGAATTTAAGAACGTTTCTTGATGATAAAAAATATTTCTTAAAATTCATAGGATAATTCAAACTGATTTTTTATTTTGAAAAATTAATTTTTAAAGAATGTTTAAAAATTCTTTAACTTATTTCAAAAGATTTCTAGAAATTGTCAAAACAGAACTTGGAAGATTTAAAGTCATTTTTTTTGTTTTTCAGAATTTTGAGTGAATTTTTAATAATTTTAGAATAATCAGAAAATTTGAATGTTTTGTCCAATTGATAAAAATACGTGACACTATTTCCGATTAATATCTCAAAACTATCTCAAAATTATCTTGAAACTATTTTTTTTCAGGAAAACCGTGTTCATGATTGGATGGAGCTTTTATTTTTTCCATTTAAAAACAGTCTGAGAATCTCACGTTTATAAGAAATGTGAGGTTATCTAAATAATATATTCAAGAATAATAATAATAATCAATGGAAAATAGGTGCCTAGCACTTTTATATAAAAATTGTAGTATGTAGGTTTCTAAAGATTTCTAAAAAAACAAGCATTTGAGGAATTTGAAAATGTTCCAGGAAAATGCAACTTTTTTTTAACTCCTAAGAAAATTCAAACTGATTATTTATTTTGAGAAATAAATTTTAAGATAAAATTTTCAATGAATTTAAAATATTTCGAATTGTCTTATAAGGGTTTGAAAAAGAATATGGAGATTTAAAACAAAATTTTTTTGATTAGCAAGATTACAACATTTTATAACAGATTCGATTAAGTTTAAAATACATTCAGAAGTTTTAAGTAGATTCAAAATAATTTAAACTTCAACATTTTTTGAAGAAGTAAGAAAAAAAATTATATTTTCGAACATTTGAGACTCACAATATTCAAACATTTCCAAGACTTTGAAATCCTTCCCAATAAAAAAAATGAAAGTCTCTAAAGTTCATGAATTTAAATAATAATTCAAACCAATTTTTGTCTTATCTTTTTATGCTTGAAATTCAGTACGTATTCAGGAGAAATTAATATGGATATGATATAAAATTAAATTTAAATCGATCCAAATTCTTAACTTTTAATTATAAATACTGAATTTTCAACAAACTCAAAAATTACAAATTTCAACAAGTCAAAAAATAAAAAAAGTTTAAAAGATAATTAGAAGTTCAAAAAAGTTACAAAAATAGTTTCAAATTTCAAAAGATTCCAAAAAATTCAAAATAAAATGTAGATTCATGAAGAATTCAAACAAAAATTTTAAAGGTGTTTTAAAATTTTCTAAGTGTTTCAATAGAATTCAAATTTTGTTTCAAGATTTGTGAGTAAATTAAAAAAATTTATTTGTTTCACAAAATTTATAATAAGACAACACTTCAAGGACTTGAAAATATGCCAAAATATTTATAGAATTGTCATAAAAGAATTTGGAAGATTTTACGGCATTTTTTTTAATTTTGCAGAAATAAATGTTCATTTTTAGTTTTCAATAATTTTGAAAGATGTTTAGAAGTTTTTTGAATTTCGCACATTATTTTGAGTTTAAAAAGATTTCGTAAGACTTAAAATAATATGTAAATTTTTAAAGATTCCAAAATATAATTTTGATGTTTTTTTAAATATTTTGAAAGATTTTAAGATAATGAAAAAATCCTTAAGATTCTTAGGAGTATTAAGAGTCATTTTTTTTTTTTAATAAATTTTATGAAAATATTAAAAACAATTTTGAAACAATAAATAAGACTTTCAAATTGCCAAAAAGGAATACGAAGATTTTGAGAAAATTTCAGGATCACAAGTATGTGAAAACTTCAAAAAATTTCCAAAAATTTATAAAAAATTTCGAAAATTGTTCAAAACATGAAAAATATCAGAATTTAACTAAATTTTTTATTAAAAATTAAAATCTTTTTTACTTTTAATATCTACTATTATATTTGTCTTTAAGAATTCGTATTTTTTGGTTGAAAATTTAACTATTTGGTTGAAAGTTAAACGACTTTGTCAAAAATATCCTTTTTCGACTGAATAATTATGATTTTAATTCAAAGTTTACCTCTTTAGTTCAAAATATAACAATTTTGTTAAATTTTTTTTTTTGCAAAAAATTATTTTTATTAGATAAAAATTAATCTTTTGGATTGAGAATTGAACTGTTTTTTTTAAACTTATTTTTTGTATGATTTTATCTAGTTTGTTATTTAAAATTAAGGTTTTAGGAATAAAATAGTTGAGTCTTTCTTTTGGTTGAATTCAACTGCTTTTGATTTAAAATAAGAGTATTTTTGGATTGAAATGGAAAAATGACATTTACATCAGTCGCAAATTTTCTAATGTTTGTTTAAACTTTGGCCCAATTGAAAAATAATTATTATAATATATCTAACATAATAACCATCGTTAGTAAAATTAAACCAAAGTATCTTCAACGTGAATAGACAGAACGTCGTATTTTATCATAAATAAATTCCAAAATATTTAATTTGTATAGATTCAAGGAAGCATGAGTTCCAACCTAAAAGTAAAATTTGAATTTTTTAAAGCTTAGTTTAAAATTAGTCTAATTTGAAAAAGTTAAATTAATTATAATAGATATCACTATCGCTACTCGCGGTAGCATAATCTAGTTTTAAATAGAATACTTTTTTTAATTTGAATCGAACAATCATATTTCAAAATATTGTATATTCACAGGGAAGAGGTAAAGTTTTTTTGAAAAAAAAAGGAAATTAAAAAAAAAGGAAACGCATTGGAATAGGGAAACGACTGTGCACACTGTTAAAATATTCTAAATTGGAAACATATAATGGAGGTGTCGAATATTAAGACTAATTGCAAGCGCCCGTTAAAAAAGTGTATAATCGAAATAATGCATGACTGACTCTGAAGCTCAAATTTGAGCTCTTTGAATTGGAAGCATTTACATAAAAAATGGAAAGCATTCAAAGGGCGAGCACGGGTACGTAAATCGCCCAACTGTAATAATCGCTAACGAGACTTTCCGATGATTACCAGTCGAAATCGTATTTTGTAATTCCGAGTGCGAAGCGCAGTTTCACCAAATTTATACGAAATTAATACGGTGCCTGCGTGTACAGCGTTTATAGCGAATCGCTGGTGCCTGCTTGCTTTCCGAGTCCGCCTTTTATACCCACTGCAAGCCCCCGAGCGGGGCCGACCTCTCCCACGAGTAGAATTTTAAACGTGTGATCCCGGAAATTAGGAAGATTTCATCGGCCCCACGAATTACAATAACCGTATTATCATCTTAGTCGGTTGCGCTAGAACCTGAAAAATGAGAGATGAGTTAGTGATATTTAACCCTAGACAGGGCACGTGGAAGATTTAAGGACCCCAAATGGAAATCGAGGTACTCTCCTGGATTTATAGACGATTTTTTTACGTCGAGACTCAGGGTTCCAGTGAAAAAATGTGTACAAAAAAGTACAAAGAACTAAAACTATTTGTAACGAAATTGCAGGTTTCTAATAAAGAGGTTTTCGCCGTCCCGTCGCCTCTCGACCGGAGGATGAGTTATGAGGACGAGGATACATCCTTTCATTTAAGTTTTGTTCTTTGGTTTCGCTCTGGATTCTGACCAAAAACTAAGTTAGGAGGGCGATAACGGTACTTAAGATAAAGATCTATCAATTTTAAATAGAGTTTACAAAAGTTCATTTCTTGCGATGTTGATGCGTGACGTGTCGCCTAGGGACCAATATTTCTTTAAATTTACTTTCAGCCAGAAGACTATGGATAGAAAACACTAAATGTGGTTAAATGGAAATATGACCAGAAAACTGGCGGATATCTTGAAAGGAATATCAGCAAGCTGACAGAGGTTGTGGAAGACCTACCAGAAAACTATTCAATGGTGGATAAATTTTTGAGCCTACCAGAAAGATTTTGAACAGAGCAGTGACGCTAACTTTGGCATCTAGAGGTACTGCGCTTGCGTTAGCTATGCGTAAAAGGAACACGGCGCAGCTTATTATTGCCATGGTAACGAGTTGTCACATCGTGTTCCTCTCAAGCATCCTGGCGCAAGAGCAGTACGTCTACATGCCAAAGTTGGAATCACTGAAACAAACAAAACACAAAGGAGTTGAAGGATGGTTGCAACTGATCTCTGACTTTTCAGTTCAAGTTCAAAATAGTCTTTATTGTTCATAGAATTTATAATACATTTGTTTATGACATTTATATATATATATTTGGTCCCTATCTTAATCGATTTTACCCTAAATTAATTTTGTATTTAATTTTTGTAATAATACTTG
>JAUELO010000179.1:35957839-35970146 GCA_032357855.1 Amphibolips quercusostensackenii | reverse complement strand
AGAAGGTTAGTCTAAAAATAAAATTTTTAGAAGATTTGCATGATTTCAGACCTTATTTATTCCTATGAAGCGAAGCTAAAGTTCTACTTTTCAGTTCCGAGGAGTGGAAAGTACTTTTCACTTTGTAGCGTAGAAAGGAAAATGTGGCGTTATAGGCAAATGATATAACATGCATCTGTGAGTACGCATTTTGCGATAATCGACCCCTCACCGCAAAAACTGAGGTACCTTTGGATTATCTGAATTTCCGTATATTTTTAACTTTTCATAAATTTCTAATATTTCTGAATTGTATCAAATGTTTAAAATTCCTAATATTATTCAACTTTCTGAAATTAAGATAATTTATGAAATGCTCAATATCGCTTAAATTATAGAAATTTCTGGAATTTCTGAAATGTCCACAATTTTCAAAATGTTCCAAAGTAAAATTACCAAAATTGATAAAATTACAAAAATTTATAAGATTTCCAAAATGTCTAAAATATCTATAATTTTCAAAATTAAAATTTTTCTTTCAAATTTCTAAAATATCTAAAATGTCTAGAAATGTTCAAAAATGTTCAAATAATTAAAATTTATAACATTTCTAACAATTATTTAAAACATTTTATTTTAATATACTCATAAAAAATATGTATTGAACTGAAAAGATTTGAAGAAAAAAAATATAATTTTTTATGAATTTTCAAGGGTGAAAACGGGGAAAATTTTGATTTTAAGGAAATTATTTTTAATACTTATATAGTGAAAATTGTAATAATCTACGCTTAAAATTTTTATTTCAATTTTATGACATTCAAAAAAGACACTTAATAAACACGTTAAAGTATCTTATATAAAGGCGTGAGCTTTGTCATATTTGAGGGTAAATTTAAGAATTTACTGCATTTTTAATGCCTTATGCATATTTTATATTATTATTATTATATTATTCAGTATGTATGTGCAGAAGCAAATATAAAAGAGATTGTGAATGAATTTATGTAATAAAAATTGAAATTCAACACATTAAATCGAAATAATCACAAGACTCATTTTGACTGCGTTTCTTCACCCAATATTCTATTGTATTTTCGACATTCATCTCTTGTAACGCAGGCATGATTCCTGCTTTATACAAAGGGATTTCAGAATCGTTATTCATATTTCTATATGAATTCAGAAAATTTTGAAAAGTTCTAAGATTTGTTAAATCTATGTTAAATGTAAATTACAAAATTTTTTGAAAACCTTAAAACTTTCAAAAATTTGAGAGTTCTATAGAAGTTTAAGAAATTATAAATATGTTGGGATTTTCAAAATTCAGCAACTATAAAAAATTAAGAAAAAAAATGAAAACACTTATGCAGTTTTGAACATTATATACTTTTCAATAACTTAGAAAATTCTAAAAATTTTGAAAGTTTTGATAATTTCAAATATTTTAAAAAACTCTTGAAATTCGAATTTTTTTATATATAATTTTTGAAATTTTGAAAATTTTAGAAATTTTAGACTTTTTGGAAATTTAGATTCATAAATTTTAGTAATTTCAGAAATTCTAAATATTTTACAAATTATAGACAATTTCACAAATCTTAGAAAATTTGGGACACTTTAGAAAATTAAATATTTTATAAAATTCTGAAATTTTTATAATTTTTATAATTTCAGAGATTTATAGATTTGAAAAATTTCGAACATCTTAAAAATTTTTTGAATTTTTAAAATATATACAGATAGTTGATAATCCAAAAGATTTTCACAATTTTTGGAATGTTTCGATACCACAGTTTTCGCGGTGAGGAAGTCAATTTACTTAAAATGCATGCTCATAGATGTATGTTTTATCATTTGCGTAAGAAGTCACTTTACTCTTGAAAAATAGAACTTTAGCCTTGCTTTATGAGAATTAAAAAGGGCTAAAATATGCAAGTCCTTTAAAAATTCGATTTTCTGACAAATCTTCTTGTCAGGATATCCGACGAAGACAGATGACTTTTCTGCCATTAAAGGATGAATTTTCAATCTAAAAGAACACTATTTCAATGAAAAGGTTGAATTTCGACAAAAAAAAAAATTTTAACCAAACAATCAAATTCTCAACAAAATGATTAAAATTTTATCAAAATAGATCAATTATTCCCCAAAAAGCTAAATTTTCAGCTAAGAAGATCAACTTTTTACCAAAAGACTAATTTTCAACAAAATAGTTGAATGTTTAGCCAAAATGATGAGTTTATAACACATTAGTGAAATTTTTGAATAAATAGTTTAATTTTTAACTAAAAAGTTTATATTTCTTACAAAATAATTTAATTTTCTACTAAGAATATGAATTTTCCATTAAAAAGGTTAGTTTTATTCAAATAGTCAATTTGCTACCAAATTGTTAAATATTTAACCCAACAAGACGAACTTTATACTAAAAATTACAATTTTTAACAAAAAAATATATAAATTTTCTACCCAAAAATATTAATTAAAAAAATTTTTTTTTCAGAAAAATAGTTAAATTTTTAACAAAATAGTTGAATCCTTTACCAAAACATATTAACTTTCAACTAAGCAGTTGCATTTCTAACAAAAAAGAGTTAATTTTTAACTAAAAATAATAATTTTCTAACAAGAAAAAATAAAAATTTTAATCAAAACAGAAAAGTTTTAACCAATCGGTTAAATTTTTAACCAAAAAGAATGAACTTTTTTCCAAAAAATTTACTTCGTACAAAAAAAGGCGAATTTTCAACAGAATACATCAATTTTAAACTAGAAAAAATCAATTTTCAATTTGAATATTACTTTTTAACCACAAATGAAATAGCTGAATTTCAGATAAAAAATTAATTTTTAAGAACAAAAAGCAGAATGAATTTTCAACAAAATACATCAATTTTAAGCCAAATAGCTACTTGAATTTTATACCTAAAAAGATCAATTCTCAAACAAAAATGGAATAGTTAAATTTTCATTTTCAAGAATTTATTTGTAACAAAAATAAAAACAATTTTTAAACAAAATAGTTTGAATATCAACCAGATATAAATATGCAACTAACATAATGCAGCTTTTATCAAAAAATAAATTTTTAAGAAGTAGTTGCAATTTTTACCAAGTAGTTGAAATTTCAACCATAAAAAGAATAATTTTTAGCAAAGAATCTATAATATTTCATTTTTCAGTTTAAAAAATTAATTTTCCACAACAAGAAAAAAAGGATTTTCATCTAAAGAGATGAATTTTCAAATGACATGATGAAATTTTAACTAACAACATAAATTCTTAATAAAGTAGTTCAACTTTCAACCATATAGTTGAAAGGGCCTTGGAAATTTGGAGAGCAATATTAAAAATATTTAGTTTCTATTAGTTTTTCGATATTTTTAAATTTTAAATTCTTACATTTTTAAAGTTTTAGCTTCATATTTTAAAATTTTTAGAGAATTAAATTTGAAAGTTATTTGACACGATTTATGCGTTTTTCTGTCCATTTTTTATCAAAAAAATTAACATAAGCAAATTTATTTATTGAGGCCTTTGGTTGAAAATACTGAATGCTTACAATCTTGTGTTACAGTAAACGAAAGTCTATGAAATCGTGGACATTACAGGTTAAAATTGATTTTTAACTATGGTTTCTGTTTAACTGGCTTTACTTATTTTTACAACTATAAAGTACAATCATTTTCAAATTAAACAGTTTCAGAAGTTACGAAAATACAAACAAACTATTTCATATGTCTTTATATGAAATTATTTTGTTTCGAATGCTTTTAAATCAAAATTTTTTTATTTTTAACGATTCCATTTGCAATAATTAAATCTTGAAAGTTTTAAGCTGAAAGATGATTAAGTAAGATATGAAATTGTTTAATTCACAGTTTTGAAATATTTAAAAATAGGAAAGTCACACAACTTATATATAATATTTAAACAAATTTTGACTTTTTTATATTATAAACTGAAAAGGTTAAAGACTTCACTCATGCTTGAAATGAAAAAATTTTGACCGTAATAGATTGAAGCAATTTCATTATTTTTCCTGAAACCATCAAAACTAGCATTAGAGCTCAAAAAGGTTAAAGGCTTCTTCTTTATATCAAAAATGTTAGTGTATAATTATTAATTCCATTTTGCTGTACAATTTCGAATATTCTAAATTGACCCCAGAGAATGTTATAGTTATTATCAAATGAATACGATTTCATTTTACGCTCATGAGTTTTTGAACTTAGATAAATCAAAAGAACCAACTTAAAAACAGGAATAATAAAGAAAAGCACCTTTACGAACCAACTACATGTTGCGAACCAAATGTATTAGATGCGAACAGAAACAGCTTTATGCCGCGAACACTTGTCGATTATTATTATTAATTAATTACCTTATATCATATTCATAACAATATTCTTATTTTATATTAAAAAATATGATGTGCAATGAATTCCGATATAATACAAGAACGTATCTGACAATTGCGTGCAATATTGGTGTGAGGAAAAGTGGAATTTCATTACTGGTCTAGCCAATGGGCGGTCTTCGATATCGGAATTTGATCTTTATCGGGCACGGGATTTGTACGAGCAATCGAATTCCAAAGTCTGAAATATATTGCATCTCGATCGATCGATAATCTCACACGACTCTACAGACAGTTATTTGTTTCGAGGAAGCGACCGCGATTCGCTTCCAATTCCATTTCCTACGCGTAAAACCCTTTGGCGGGAACCCATTTCCATTAATTAAATTCGATCGCTGTCCATTGAGTCGTGTTCTGAATGCTACGTGTTGTAACATTTGCTTATCAACGAAAAACAACATAGATGGTCATAGCCTTTCATATTTGGGCAAAATATTAAAAGTAGTATAAATAGGAATGAAAATAAAAATGTTTTGGTTAAATATTTCAATGGACCCTTTCAGTTAAGGTAGGGGAACCGACCTAAGTATCGATTCAAGTCGGTAACCACATAGGAAGGTGTAAGGCTTGAATATATACAGATACACTAATATTCAAAAGCCTTTAATGCTGTTTGCTTTTTTGTAAAGGCGAAGAACAGAGTAAATCTTTTGTTAAAAAATAAAAAATAATAATTAACTGATTACGCTAACAGGTCCTTAGGCATCACAATCCCTAACTTTGAGCCGATAGTTGACCTGGCTAGAGCCTTTCCAAACCCCCTTTTGGGAACATCGTATTATTTTTTGTTTTGTGTTTCAGTCGTTCTAACTTTCTTTAATTGTTTAAATTTTCTTAGCCGTCTTCACTGTCTTCATAAAGCACTTGTACGGTTGAGGTCTCAAGAACAAACTTGCTTAATGTATCCACCCGGTAGGGTATTCTGGCTTGATATCGTTCTCGTACTAAGTAAAAAATAATTGCTGCAAAATAAGAATAGCATCACATTATGCCTTTTCCAATAGCACACTGAAAAACAAATTATGTATAGCGTCGATAGAATTATGTCCTGCCTCTTATTCGCTAATGCTTCTATGTGATGGAGCATTCTCCGAACATGAAAAAAACAGCAACGATGCATACCGACGTAAAAGTTACAGTCAATATAAACACTACTATCTCAATCCTGTTACAGTCTGCACCACCACTGGATACATAGTTAATATTCTTGGTTCATATACTGCTGATAAAAACGATAGTGCAATACTTAGAAAAGTGCTTGAAGGGGAAACAAGTTTGCGCTGTATTCTCCGTCCAGGGGAATTTTTTGTGTTAGACAGAAGATTTTGTGGTCTTCTTGGCCATGCTAGAAAACTAGGAATTAATGTCATAATTCTTTCATTGAAAGGTTTACGTAATGCTTTAGAGAAACACAAGGCAAGGATTCACTTATCGTCACCAAACTTAAGGGGGTTGTAGAAGCCGTCCATGGAATATTAAAACAACGATTCACCTATCTGGATTTATTTATGCGGAACTCTACAATAAAAGACTGGGGTTACTACTTTAATATTAGTTCGTTCTTAATTGATATATTCTAGCATCCCTTAAAAAGTTATCAAGATATTTGCGATGCTGTAGTAGAGTGTATCATATGGAGAAAAAATACGCCCAACACACTTGCCAAAATAGTTAAAAAAGAACCTTAGCCTAGTTCTAAGATTCGATCTAAGACTGTAATGGCAGATGATCTCTTATATTTCCCTATGCTTACTGACAAACAACTGCGAATTCTATTTACAGGAAGCCATTAACTTTCAATAACAAGTTTATAGCCAGGAAAAATTAAAGAATCAGGCGAAAAATTCAATGTTTAAATTATCACTGAAGATGAAGGGATACTAAGAGCCACTATTCAGTTTCGTCAAGAAATCTCGAAAAGCTACAAATGTTGCATATAATATGAGACAGACAATTATTTCACGAACGCTACTAGGAATTTTTTCGAAAAGTTGTTATAGAAAAAAGGCACAGTATGATGCTATTTTAATGTCAGGACAATTCTTTTTTCACTTAGCGCAAAAACGATATTAAGTAAGAATACCCAACCTGTCAGACACATTAAGCAAGCTCTTTCTTGAGGCCTCAAGCGTACCAGTGCTCCATGGAGTCAGTAAAAACAAATGAGAGGATGAAGACAATCGAAGAGAGTGAAAACGACTAAAAAACAACACAAGAAAAACACTACGACGTTTCCCAAAGGGCGTTAGGAAAAGCTCTAACCAGGTCCACTACTAGCTAAGAGTTAAAGATTATGATATCAAAAGCAAAATGACACATCTAAGGATTTTGAAGTGAGTGTACCTAGGGTAAACAAGTGGTGTAGATTTAGAAAATGACTTAATTTGTTTGGGACATAATGGCCTTAGATATTTTTAGGTTATGTCTCAACCGATTTAGCTCCTTATTTTTATGCCATCCAAACATATTGAGCTGTCTCGCGACTCAAAACAATGTTTTCATGTACCCTACACTGTAAACATGTCTGTTAGAAATTTTAAAACATGTATTAAAAGTTTATTTCCATGTATTGGAAGGTTATTTCCGGAACGTAAGGTAAGGCTACAATACATGATGTATTGGAATTTTACCATATTTCATAGAGTTCGCCCTATTGAAAGGCTCAACGGTCACTTCACGAATTACAGCACTTACAATCCATGTATTGCAGTTTTGTCATTCCAATACCGTTTTTGCAATTTCAGCTTACGCTTGTATTGTATAAGTTTTGTAGATTTCCAAACGTTTTATGCAGCTTAGTGCTCACCCACGTCTACATATTAGCATATTTAGTTAATTACTTATTATTGTTGAAAAAAAGATTGATCTAATTTTGTCTTTGCATAAGACGAATAGCATTGAAGGCTTCTGAGAATTGGTGTATTTTTATATATTTAAGGGTTACACCTTCCTATGATGTTACCGACTTGAATCAATACTCAGACTAATTCACATATTTTAGCCGGAAAGGATCCTTTGTCTTAGTTTAATTTACAATATCATTTTTTGTTACTTTAGAAAAAATATACATAATTTATTAACTGAAAATGATGGAAAAAATTAATCTTAATTTTCATAGAGATGATACATTTTCTTTAAATAACATCGCAATGAACAAAAATTAACACGTGCACTACTTTTATTAAATTTGTTCTCGTCTAGTTCAAATTATACATTAAAGTCCTAAATTAATATCAAATTATCAAATATATTATTATTTTATTGTTTACATTATCTGAAATATTATAACAGAAAAGCAAGAAAAAGTTGTGAATAATAGTAATTTTAATTTTTATAATTAAATGATTTCTATTTAAAATAATCGATTTTCGATGAAAAACACTTTTATATTCCATTATTGTTCAAATGTAGTAAATATTCTTTGTATTTCATTAACTCTTAATTGTGAATAGTAATTTAGGAAGAAAAATACTAACGTAACATAAGAACAAATTATTTAAGATTTCGAATCCTCTTTTAAAAATGCGAGCTTAACCTGAAATTGTTAAGGAATTTATGATCTTTTAAATTCAATAATTTTTTTTGTTAAGAGTCTTGAATTCCGGTATATTAAAAAATCTTATGATTTAAAAAAAAAAATTTAATACGACTTCTCGTTAAAAAAAAACTAACATAACTAGACAAAAAATTCTTCTAAATTGTAAATCTTTGTTAAAAGGAAAGATTTTTGTTAAAAATACCCGATTTCCAAATTAAAACTGTTTAAAAATTGTACATTTTTTTTTAGCTCTATATAAGTTTTTAACCAATGATTAAATAGTAAAATATTTCGTTAAATGAGAAAGTTTTCATGTAAAAAAAAAAATTTTAAATGAATAGTCCAATTATTAATCAAGTAGTTTATTTTTCCACCAAATATTTTAATTTTCGATAAAGAATATAAATTTTGAACAAAAAATTTTCAACCACATAGTTCAATTTTCTACCACATTGTTGTATTTGGAGTCGACAAGACAATTTTTTAACAAAAATTTACATTTTTAACCAAAAAAGATGGACTTTTGATAAGAAGATTTATTTTTCATAAAAAAAAACATTATTTTGAGCAAAATACATGATTTGTCAACAAGAAAAGACCATTTATTGAACAAAATTTAATCACCAACAAAAATAATATTTAAAGAATTTTTGTCACAATTGTACCTTTTTTTACTATCGTTCCTTACAAATTTTTTTTTTAAATTAGTTGAATTTTATTTAATTATGGCTTATTTTTCTTAAAAAAAATTCTCTGCGATTTTCTTACATCTAATTTAAAATAAATTTTTTTATAGCGGAAATCGTTAACAAAATTTTAAAAGAAAAAAATTTTTACACGAACAATCAATCATAAAGATAATTCACTCACACTACAAATTGAAAACAGTAGAGTTGTAGGGAGTGCCCCTTCCCCCGTCAAAAAAGCCATGAATACTTTAAATTAACCTATTAAAAAATGGATAAAAAACAACAGTTATACAAAATTTATGCATAGAATCTATTTTTAAAGTAATTATTTTTCGTGATTTATAAATTTTTCAAATTAAAAATCAAGGTTTTGTTTTTTTATATAACATGACTGGAGATGACTTAATTTTGTAAATCGTGGAAAGCCTTTTTTCGCGAAAGCTGGCTTTCGGCATGACAACTACCTTAATGAAAACAGAAGTAACAAGTGAAATATTATTTTACAAATTAACAAAAAAATTAATCTTTCGTTGCTAAAAATAATCTTTTTGATCTGCTTGTTGTTGAACTCTTTCATTTCACAATAGTCACAAAAACAACTTCATGAAACTGGATTTCCGTATTTTAACTGCTATGCTTTATGCATGCATAACCCCGTTTATCGCTCATTACATGAAGCAACGTCGGTTTAAAAGGAAAAATGCTACAAAAGACGGGTTATTATGAGGGCGTCTGTTTAGAAAAATCACATAACCGCACTTTTCTGTGGAAACTCACCGGAAATAGACCCTACACATAGACTTTAAATTTGCGTCTCTCCTTGCTGTACTTCCTTTTCCTCCTTTTTTCCCTCCTTTTACTTTAATCTGTTTTTCTTTTCTTTTGTAGACTTTCGTACGCTATGAAAGTGTGCCAACATGGAAAAACGAGTCGTTAAATAACAGGGAATTTATTACTCATAAAACTAGTATGAAAATCATCCATTCTGCTACGCGCCTCGTTTTCTTGGGGCTGGCTTCTCATCTCCTCAATTTCCGGTTTCTAATAAAATCGGCCTTTGCTCTTCTTCGCTCTTTGACAACAAATCGAAAAACTTCAGACGCAAGTTAATTTAGATCAAGACGGGGGGCGGGGGGGCGATTACGTGACTTTCCCACATCCCACTTCCCGCTTCCCACTTTTCACTTGTACGAATTTTTTTTTTTAATTACGCCACACGTCACCGCTGAATTTTGAAATGTCACTCATTACGAAAAATTAGGTGAGAAATGGTAAATGCTTTATGCGAAGGTTACGTAATCGACCCTCTGCTTTAAAATCCTAATATCTGAATTCCCTAAATTCCTATGACTATTCCCTGACTAATTTTTCATTTTCCCTAATTTTTAACACAGGTAGACAAATTTTTAATTAATTTTTTTTCTATCAAAGGAGACGAATTTGCAATCCACTACGGTGAATTTTGTGTCAGAAATACTAATTTTCAACAAAACAGTTAAATTTTTAATTGAATAGTTCCATTTTTTAAATAAAAAAAGACAAATTTTTAAGCAAAAGTTTAACTTCCAACTCAAAAAGATAATATTTTATGAGGCAGTTAAATTTTTAATCCAAAAGGACAAATTTTTTCTAAAAAGACGAATTCGCCATAAATAGTTGAATTTTCCACTGAAATAGATAACTTCTTTGCAAAATAATTAAATTCACAGCAAAGTAATTACATTTAAGGCCAAATATTTGATTATTTACCCTACAAAGTTATATTTTCATCAAAAAAAGAATTGTTAAACTTTTAACAAAAAAATTATTTTTTAACTAAAATTATGAATCTTCAATCAACAAAATGACCATAAAAGGTATTAATTTTAAATTAATAAAGTTGAATCACCCAAAAGAAGCAAATTTTCGACATAATAGTTGATTTTCAAGTTGAGAAAGAAACAATTTTAAACAAATTTCTGAATTTTCTACTAAAAACAATCAATATTCAACAAAAAATAGTTGTACTTCCTATCAAAAGAGATAAGTTTGCAACAGAATAATTAACTTTTAAAAAAAGTAATAGAATATTCAACCGAATAGTTGAATATTAAAAACACACAGTGTAATTTTAAAGAAAATAGTTGAATTTTCAAATGAAAAAGATAAATTATGAACCAAAAAAGAAACAGTTAAATTTACAACCAGAAAAATGATTTTTCTATCAAAATAATGAAACTTCAATAAAAAAGTAGTTTTTAACCTAGCAAGTCAACTTTTATACAAGTAATTGAATTTTTAACTAAAAAAGATACATTTTTTAGACAAATGAACGTGTAAAAAAAATTTAACCGAAAACAGTTGCATTTTTAATAAAATAGTTAAATCTTTAAGCAAAAAATATGAAATCGCTACTATAAAAGACGAATTTTTAACAAAACAGTTAAATTTCCGACAAAGAAAGATGAATTTTCAATAAAATAGTTTAATTTTCAATAAACAATTGAATTTTTAACAAATATTATAATTTTCAACCAAATAGTTGAACTATCAACCTATAAATATATGTTCTGAACCAAACCGTTGAATTTTCAAATAAAAAAGATAAACTTTCAAATAAAAATAAAATAGTTAAATTTTTAACTAAAATAACGAATAATCAGAAAAAAAATTGTTACAATTTAGTTTACCTTTTTCGCAAGTAATTGAATTTTTAATGAATAAGGATTAATTTTCAACAAAAAATGTAATAGTTAATATTTCAACCAAAAAATATCTGAATTTTAAATCGGAAACTGCTAAGCTATCCAAAAAAGACGATTAGAAAAATAGTTTACATTCAAATTGAGAAAGTGAAAATTTTAGCCAAATTATTGAGTTTTTTACTAACAACGTATAATACTTAACTAGAACGAAATATTCAAATTCGAAATTTGAAAAATTGATTTTTACAAAAACAGAGAAATTAAAAAAATAGCTAACCTCGAAACTAAAAAGATGAATTTTTAACTAATAAAATGAATTTTTAACTAAGTGGTGGAATTTTTAATTTGGAAGATTAACTTCCTATCAAAAAGAAAAATTCTAAATAAAATACATGAACTTTCAACTGAATAGTTGTGATTTTAATTGAAAACGATCAATGTTTAACTAAAAGTGAAATAGTGAAATTCCTATCTACTGAAGAATTCACCATCAAACAAATTTTAAACAACATAGTTAATTGCTTATCTAATGGAATATTTATTTAAGAGTCAATTCAAGATTTAACAAATTAGTAGAATTTTTTACCAAAAAAGAATAATTCTGAAATAAAAAATTTAATTGTTGAACTTTCAACTCAAAACGGTTAATTCACAAAAAAAATATAATAGTTAAATCTTCAATTCTAAAAATTATTGTAAACTAGAAAAAAAAATCAGCAAAATAGCTAAGTCTGTAGCCAAACAATAAAACTCTTAAATAAAATAATTAAATTCTGCAAAAAATAATTAAATTTTTAATCAAATAGTAGAATTTTTAATCAAATAGTTGCATCTTCAGCCTATACAGTAAGGACAAGATTTTTGTAGTCATACACGGAGAGAAATCGCGAGATCTGAATTCACGGAAGCGCGTCATATTAGAGCTACAATTTTTACGTGAAATAAGAACACAGAGTTCTAGATATGAATTCTCGAACTCCGTGTAATAAAATCA
>JAUELO010000179.1:35944512-35955882 GCA_032357855.1 Amphibolips quercusostensackenii | reverse complement strand
CAATTCATCATGGCGGACGACCAATGAAATGCAAGAATTCAAAAATGTTTCCTGCGCAAATATCTTTTTCCAAACTTAAGTGCATTACGGGTTGCATTTGGGGCTATTTCTTATACTCGCAACAACCCTATGACTACAAAAATCTTGTCCTTACTGTATAGTTATAATTTTAACAAAAACTTAAAAAAATGAACTTTGAACACAAAATAAAAAATAAGATTTTCTCACTTGATTCTATTGATTTATTTAGCATTTGAGCGAAAAATAAGGAAAGGGAGAAGATTCATGAAAATAGGGGAAGAAAGACGAATTCTTTAAGAAAGGGAAAAGAGGGAAATAAGGAAAATGGTGTGGAGCCTGGACAACTGTCATACAGAATTGTTTAAATTTTAACTTTACCTTATAGAAAAATTCCTTGACTTTTTCAGGTTTTCCTTAATATTCCCCGACTTTCACTAACTACATTCAAACACCCTTATTTTCCATAATGTTATGAAATCTTGCAACCCTGTCTATCGAAAAATTATATTCCCTTCATTTTTTATTCTAGTTTAAGATGCTTAAAATTTCCCACTGTATTCAAAATTAATAGTCATATTTCAGTAATTTTTTTAATTTACCATCCAAGTATAATTTCTTTGAATTGAATCGAGCAGAAACTCAAATAATTAAAATAATTATAAATAAACATATAAAATGCAAAAAGAATTTTAAATCAGCAATAAATATAAATGAATGCGCTGCACGTATTATTGCTATTCAAGCAAACTTTTCATTGTGCTTTAATGATCTAGAGTAAAACTGAATATTTTAATTGAATTTGTTATCTGATGCTATATAATTTTCTGCTCTGATATTAATACCAGCTGCATAAGTTGCTCTTTGAAATACATACACTATTTAAATTTAAATGCGATTACACTCAGTATTTCAAACAGTTTTTCGTTTGTTATTGTATTTTAACATCCTATTTTAATTATATTTACGTTATTTATTTTTGTTTTGAAACAGCAATATTCAGGAAAGATTGTTAAAATAATAAATAATTTAAAGAAATTTTTCATTAGTCTAATGATTTTAAGTAGTTCAAAAAAGTGTATGCGGTCTTAAATAATTTCTTAGAAATGCGGAAGATTTAGAAGAATTTCATAGGAACTATAAGGTTTTAGAATATTGAAAAATATTACCGGGTATTTTAAGTAGCTTTGACTGGCTTTGACTTTAAAACATTTAATTTTGAATTGTATAATTTGTATCGTTTTATATTAAAAATTACTAAAATTTGAAAGGCTAGAATTTATAATTATTTAAGTTTAAGCAGTTTTAATAGAAAATAATACAATTTCAATTACTTTGCATATTAAATTATTCTATTTTTTTTAACCTAATTCAAAAATATTTTTATTTTGAGTATTTTCAATTTGTCCTATTTTGAAAGTTTGAATCTGAAGTCATTTAGTTTCGAGATTCTTCAAATCAGAATAAGATTGTTTGATCTCGAACGCTTTGAGTAAGAAAAAATACAATTTCAACTCTTTTCGAATAAAATTGGCCAATTCAAAAAAAAATCTGCAATATTTCAAAGCTTTTATTCGAATTATTTAAATTTTAAATTTTAAGCGATTCTCTTTAGAACTGATAAAAGTTAGACTTCTTTTTATCCTTCTCGAGAAAATTGTTTTTTTTTCAGAATTTTACCTAATATGAAAGAGTTTGAAATAGAACGCTTTTTATTCAAAATCGTTTAATGTATTTCTTTTTAAATTATAAATGCTTTAAGTTTAAAATGATTAAATATTACCAATATTTAATTATAATACCTTGAATCAAATAATCAGTTTATTTTACATAAGAGAGAAAAATTAAAATTTAATTTTCATGAAATTTAATATTGAAAAAAAATTAATCATTTAATAATAAGTTAATCAGTTCACAACATTAAAAGCCTGAAGCAATTATTTTCATTCAGACATTCAAATAATTCTTACTTCATATATTTTTCTTAAGCTTGGAATGTGATTTCTCTAAATTTGAATTACTAATGAGCTTTTATACCAATTTTCGGAAAATGGAAACCTATGCACCTATAATTTTGAAAATTAAAGCTAGATCCTCATTTTACAACATCACAAACATTTAGAGAAGTGATATAATTGTAACAGAGCTACGTGTTTTGAATGAAAAATAAACTTTGATCATACAAATAATAGCCAATATTTAATTACATGATCTCAAAGGAAAAAATTTATTTAAATTACTAAATTTAAAACAATTAAGATTTAATCTTTACGTAATTTAATAGTGTACAACAAATTCTTTAGTCAATAATTAATAAATTAGTTTGAAAGGTAAGTTAGTTAAATCAGTTAAGAAGAAACTTTTATTTCTGAAAATTTTATTCATTAATAACCATTTAAACTGATTTCAGAATAATGTGAATTTTCATAGAATCAGTGTCTAATTAATTATTCAGTTTACAGCATGAAAATCATCACACAATTATTTTTATTAAGGCATGCAAATAAATTGTACATTATATATTTTTTTCATTTGAAATTGTAATTCGATAAATATTTGATATAAACCTTTAAAATTAATTAAAAAATAGGATAAAATATATGTAAACATAATTTTAAAAATTGAATTTAGATACTTATTCAACAACATCGCAAACATTTTAAACAAATATTTAATTATAAAAGTCATGTAAAGAAAAAATAAAATTTTATTATGAGAATAATAGCAAATATTAAATTATATTACCTTGGAGTAATAATCAGTTTATGTTACTTGATTGAAAAGCAATTTAAATTCAATCTTTATGTAATTCAATATTTTAAACAAAATTACTTTGCGAATAATAAATCAAATACTCCATTAGAACATTCTAATGCTTTTCACGTTATATAGTTTCATTCATTTAAAATTTTATTCATTCTATACATTTAACTTATTAATAAATTTTCATACCAATTTTAGAAAAAATAAAAAAATACATACACATAATTTAAAAAATTGAATTAAAATAATCATTTTACAACATCGCAAGCAATTAAAAAAAATTATATAATGAGCATGAAAGTATTTTAAATAAAAAATAAACTATTATCATGCAAAATATAGCCAATATCAATTTGCATAAGCCTAAAGTAAATAATTAAAATATGTGTTATTTTATTGAAAATAATGAATATTCAACTTTATGTAATATAATTTTGTAAAAAAATTATTCAGCTAATAATTAATTAATTAGTTTATAAAATAAGAAGGATTATACTATAATTTTTATCAAAACATTTAAATAATTTTATCGTTATATTTTTTTCAATATTCAAACTTTCATTACTAAATTATTTTTGTTATTATTGATAACTATGTAAACTTTTTTCAGAAAATGTAAGTTGAAAAAATTAATTAATAATTTATGAATCAGTTCACAACATGAAAAGCAATTAACATTATATTTATTAAAACATTCAAATAATTTTTACTTTATACTAAAACTTTGCATTATAAATAACCTTTTATACTACTCACATAAAAAATTAAAATATATGAACATACAATTAAAAAAATTAAAGTCAGATAATCAATGCATAACATCACAAACTTTGACACAAATTTCATAATTGGAATAGAGGTATTTTAAATATAAGTGAAATTTTATTATACAAATCATATAGCCCATATCTAGTTACATAACCTTAAGCAGAATAATTTTTAAACAATTTCAAATTAAAGCTTCGCGTGATTTAATATTATGAAAACAATAATTATTGAGCTAATAATGAATTAACCAGTTCACAAAATACGAAGCTTTAAACTGTAATTTTTATCATAGCATTCAAATAATTTTTGCTTTATATTTTTTTCAATTTGAACTTAAGAGAGTTAGTTGAACACTAAAAATACATAAATTGTACTTAATAATATATCACCGAGTCAGCGCCACGAACTGACACTATTTTTCTTTCATCTTTAGTAGAATATAGTACAATAAAATCCACCAAAATAGAACGCGCATATAATGATAAAGTAGAACATCTGTGACTGGATTAAAAATGTAGAAAAATTACTGAATTGCAATCTACTCCGTGTATTTTAAAAACCAATCATAACGAACATAGACATAATATCTTTGATAACTACTTTCATTACAAGAAAGTTTACCATCAAAGACATCGAAACCATATTCTGACTGGTCAAAAAGCTATCGCCCGAGGCGAATACTATCATCTGAAATATATTTTTTTCCAAGGTGTGAGAATCTGACAATGTGACAGTGACGTGGACAACTTGGCTGACGCAGACGACATACGAATCACCCGAGGGGCATCCATCCTCATAGAAAGTTCGTGATGATTTCGCTTCCCATAGGAAGTCAGAAAAGAGGAAAAAAGTCTGTTGCCCGCTGTAACTTGTCGGCATTAAGCCAATTAAGATGACGCATGACCAAAACTTCTACTCCGACGACGTGAAAAGAAGTAACGTTAAAGTGGAAGAGTAAGGAGGGAATTTTTCCTCCATTTTTCTCCTTTTCTCTCGAAAAGAAAAAAGGATGGAGGTCTGGAACCAAGACGATCAATTTCCAGTCCTCATTTTTCCACCCTGTCCACCAAGCGACCCCTACACTTTCCTTCCCTCCTTCTGCTTTCTCGCCCCGTGACTCGAGTCAACTTGCCGCGAGTCACCTCGCGTTTCTTTTCATGACGCCTGGCGATTTTTCACGCTTTCCAGGCAAAATTGATTCACTCTGCGATTATTCTAAGGAAAAATCATTTGATTTTTGTGAATGAAATTATTATCCTGGGTCAAATCATAATCAGGAGAAAAAATAAGGGAGTTTCATATATCGGGGAGTCCAAATGACAAGGTTCTATGTCGGATAGTGCAAACTGAAAGACTCTATTTTGAAGAGCGCAGACAGAAAAATTCTATATCAGAGACACAACCTTTTTGCTCGGACTCCCAAAATTGATGAGGAAACAACTCTGGTAATCTGATGAACGCTTAGTCATTCGAACTTGTAATCCGATTCAATTCAAATAATTCAGTGTAATTTGAAGTAATCCACTTAAAATCCGTGGTAATCCTAATATTCTAAAAAAATCTATTTGTAATCCGGAGTCATCCACTTGTATTCTGGAGTAATCCAGTCTTATTCAGGGTAATCCACTTGTAATCCAGTTAATTCATCTCTAATCCTGAATAATACAGTGTCAGTCCAGTTAGTTCAAATTCATTTGTGTTATCTGAGTAATAACCTGTAATCCAGAGTATTCCAGGTAATTCGAAGTAATTTTCATAGGTAATTCACATAGTTTCCAACTAGATTTCTAAATTTTCTTTGTTAAAAATTAATTTTTTTTTGTTGTAAATATGATTACTTGGTAAAACAATAAAATCAATTTTTGTAAAAATGTAACTATATTGTTGAAATTGGTTGGAATTCTTTTTTTGTGAGTAGAAAATTAATTTATGTAACTAAAAATTTAACTTTTGCATTCTTAATTGTAAACTAATATTATTAAGTAAGTATTCAACTATTTGGTTGCAAATTAACATATTTTGTTGAAAAATTTTTCTTTTTTGGTAGAAAATGAAACTTCTTATCTAAACATTTTTTTTTTTAAATTCAACTGCTTGTTTAAAAGGTGAAGTAATTTTTTACAAATTTATTTTTTGATTAGAGATGCATAATTTTAGTTGAAAATTCATCGCTTTGGTTCAAAATCTATCCATTTTGTTGAAAATTTATTTTTTCTGACAACTTAATGTTAGTTAATTAAAAATGTAATAATTTCATTTTTGGTTTAAATTTTTTTTTATGTTGAAAATTCAACTAGTTGGTTAAAAATTCAGGAATTTTTGTTGTCTATTTCAGTAGAACATTAATCTTATTTTAAAATTGATGTTTTTATTTAAAACTTTAATTACCTGTTAAATCAATCTAATTTGTACAAAATTTTACTATATTTTTAAAGACGTTTCTTTTCTTTTGGTTAGAAATTAATTTGTTTAACTAAAAGTTTAACTATTTATTTTGTAGTGAACAGTTGATTTTTATTTTTGAAAATTTAACTTTTTGGTTAAAAATTTATGTATTTTGTTTAAAATTTATATCTTCCGTAGAAAATTATTTTTATTCGTTAAAAATATATAATTTTAGTTAACAATTTAAGTATTTTGGTGAAACATTTGATCCTTTTGTACAAAATTTGTAATTTTGTTGTTTAGGGATTATTTTGTTTAACTGAAAATTTGGCTGTTCTATTTTTAATTGTACATCAATCTTATTAAGTGAATGTACAACTATTTTGTTGCAAATTAGCGAATGTTGTTGGTAATTTGCCTTTTTGAGTAGAAAATGAATCTTCTTGCTAGAAAATTAATTTTTTGTTAAATGTGCATAACTTTCATTAAAAATCCATTTCTTTTTTATAAAATTTAACTATTTTCTTAAAAATTCATTTTTCATGACAACTAAATGTTATTTAATTAAAAATGTAATGATTTAATTTCTGGTTCAATTTTTTCTTTAGTGAAAAATTCAATAAGTTGGTTAGAAATTCATGAATTTTTTGTCTATTGCGGAAGAACATTATTCTTCCTATCTTAAAATGTACGTTTTCTGTTGTAAATTTAATTACTTGTTAAATCATTATTTTATTTTGTACAACATTTCGATGCATTGTTTAAAATGTTTTTCCTTTCTTTTGGTTAGCAATTAATTTGTTTAATGAAAAATTTAACTACTTACTTTTTAGTAACCAGTTTTTTTTCAATTTTACTATTTGGTTAAAAATTCATGTATTTTGTTAAAAATTCGTCTTTTGAGTTGAAAATTATATTTATTGCTTGCAAATATATGTGTTTGGTTAAAAATTAAACTATTTTGGTAAAACATTTTAGCTCTTTGTAAAACATTCGTAATTTTGTTGGTTAAGAATTATTTTATTTGAATGAAAATGTAGCAATACAATTTTTAATTGTAAATTGATTTTATTAAGTAAATATTCAACTATTTGGTTGCAAATCATTGCATTTTTTTTGCATGTTTTAGTAGAAAATAAATCTTCTTGGTTTTTTTTTATTTTAACTACTCGGTTGAAAGCCAAATTACTTCGTTAAAAATTCAATTTTGGTTAAAGATGCATAATTTTAGTTGAAATTCATCTGTTTGGCTTAAAATTAAACTAATTTGTTGAGAATTTTTGTTTATGACAACTTAATTTTATTTCAAATTAAAAATGTAATAATTTTATTTTTGGCTGAATATTTGTTGTTGTTTCATCAGTTAAAAATTCAACTACTTGGTTAAAAATTCATAATTTCTTTTGTCTATTTCGGTAGAACATTAATCTTGTTATCTCAAAATTTACATTTTAAGTTTAGAATCCAATTACGTGTTAAATCATTATGTAATTTATACACAATTTTACTATATTGTTTACAATTTTTTTTTTTTTTTTGAGAAATTAATTTGTTTAACTGTAAACTGGAGGTAGACTGGAGGACACCTGGATATAAGGTGAGAGAAGAAGCGCAAAGAGACAAATTAAGTACAAGTGCGGGAAAGAGGGCATGGCAATTTGAGACAAGGTTGAAAGAGGGAAAGGGAGGGGAATTAGCCAAAAAGTGTTTGAAGGAGGTAGAAGAAAGGAGAGGGAAGGCGATAGAAATAACAAGATGGGAAGAAGAAAGGAGGGAGTTCTTTAGTGCTAGAGAAATAGGAGAGGGAATTGGAGTCTGTTATGAAGAATTGGAGAGAAGGGACAGGGAAAGACAATTAATGGAAAGATGGAAATTATTGAGGAATCAAAATATAATAAATGGTATAAGATGATAAAAAAGGAAGGAATACCAAAGTATTTAGAAAAGGGTTGGGGAGAGAGAAGATTGACTAGAATAGCAAGATTTAGATTAGGAAACGAGGTAAGGGAGGGAATGTATTGGGAAAAGAAAGAGAACAGAAAGTGTAGAATATGTGAGTGGAAGGAGGAAACATGGGAGCATGTATAGGAAGGTTGTAGAAGAGGAATGGAAGATCAAGGAAGTTGGCAAGAGAGTGTGGTAAAAATTCTTGGGGAGGATGGAATGGGTGAGGAGTGGATGAAGGAGTTGGAGGAGGCTAGAGGAGCGAATGAGAGAGAATGAAAGAATAGATGGCTCGCTCACTCTTTCGACATATATGTTATATGGAAGTAAAGATCTAGATGTAAGAATTGATGTAAATAGTTGTGAATAATTGTAAATAGTGAAGATAAGTTGATATAAAGTTGTAGAAAGTCTTGTAAGAAACGGAGGTCAAGTAAACCCTCAGGGGACACATTATGAATAAAGAAGAATAATTTTAAATATTTCAAAAATAATCAATGATTTTTTTAATTAATTTGTAATTCGAGTATCAAAAATGTAACAGTGATTGATTTTGCAAGCTGATTCCTATTTTGAATTGTAGGATATATCAAATGATTTGAAAATTAATTGTCATTGTAAATATACGTATTACAATGTTATTAGCTAATTATTTATCATTATCTACTTGAATTTTTATTCTACAAATGATGTTCGTCAACTTCCCCAGCTAACCTCGAACGATTGTTGTACTTCACAATGAAGAAATAGAAAAAACAGACATCACGCTACCCCTAAGTCTGATTTGTAATCACTCCATAATAATTTATTCTTACAAATTATAGAAACATAAAACTAAAAGGGCATTTAACACAATCACGAATTGCAATTTTCTTGAAGTATATCAGTTTCGCTGAAAATTATTGATTAAAGCAATGACTCATGAGAGCCACCTTTTTCCTACAAATAATGAAAGATAAAATGATTATGCTATAATCTAATTTTAAATTTTTCAAACTTCAAATTACGTAAAATCATGTAATTTAGAATAGGTACAAATTTACTGATATAATCTTCAATTTAGAACAAACGTTCGATTGCAAAACTTTTAATATGGAATTATTCTGAAAAAACGTTCAATATAAAAAGTAGTTTTAAATTAAAAACATCACAAGCGAAAAAGTTTCTACTACAGAATACGAAAACGTTAATAATTGACGAAATATAAACTTAATTTAAAATTTAAAACGTGGGTAGTCTCCAAGAATTATAACACTTAAACTTTTTTATACTGAATGTATCTTTTCTAGTTAAAAATTCAATAATATTGTTAAAATTCATTCTTCTAGATTAAAAATTAACTTTTTTGTTCGAAAATGCACCTGCTGTGGTAGAAAATTCATAAATTTTTTCGAAAACGAACTTTTTTTATTGAAATTTTTGTGTTGAAAAGTGAACTGTTTTGTAAAAAATTTGTCTTTTGAGATTAAATATTCAACAATTTAGTTACAATTTTTTATCTTTCTTATACAAAAATTCTTTATGGATTGAAAATAAAGAACTTTTATTTGATTTTACGTATTTCTTTTAAGAGAAATTTCATCTTTTTGGTTAAAAATGCAACTGTGTGGTCGAAAATTATTTAATTTTTTTGAGGATTCAAGAATTTTCTTAAAAATTCGTCTTGTGGTAGAAAATCTTATTTTTATATGAAAAATGACTACCTTTTGGGTGAAAATTAAACTACTTGGTTCAAAGTTGAACAAGTTTATTGACAAGTATTTATTTGGTGAAAGATTGTCGTTTGTTAAAATTTCAGCAATTTTGAAAACTCATCTACTTGGCTTAGTCTTAAACTACTTTATTAAAATTTTATTTTTGAGGTTGAACTTTCATAATTTTTGTTGCATTTCTATCCGTTTCGTTGAAAATTTAACGATAGGCTCAGAATTCGTGAAATCGACACGAAAAAATTAGTTTTTTTTTTGTGAAAATGTTGATATTTTGGTTCTATTTGACCTCCTAAAAATTTAACTATTCAATTTTTGGCTGTGAAATAGACTTTTTTCTCTTCTATTGAAATTTCTTGACATCTGCACAAGTTCTTTGAAATATTTTGAAATCTTGTAAAGTTTCTATAATTTCTTCAAATATCTAGAAGTTTTTGGAAATGTTTGGAAGTGACTGAAATCTTTTGAAATTTCTTGAAATCTGTAGACATCCCTTGAAACATTAGGAAATATTTAGTAATCTTTTAAATGTTTTGAAATTTCTTTAAAAACTCCAGAACTCTCTTGAAATCCTTTAAAATCTTCTTAAGGTCTCAACAAATCTCTTAAAATCTACGAAATCTTTTAAAATTGTTTGAAATCTCTAAAAATGCCTTACATATTTTGAAATCTTTAACTTTTTTTTTTAATTTACTTTCAATTACTTTGAAATCTTCAAACTATTATAAAATAAAAAAATTCTACCAATAAATAAAAGCTATTGCAGTATATTTAAGTAAGATACTCAAGAAATTTCTATAAAATTTCATATACACTTGAACATTAATCTTTCATTTTTAACATTTTAAGTCAAATAACATATCGTTAGAATCGTTGTAACCTGCATATACCAAATATCATATTTGTAAATAAACAAGCTCTAAAATTTAAAAAAGGTTATTTTTCGCATGCTAGTGCTCATTAGGTACAGAGGACTCCCGTCGACTAGGCAGAATCGACGGCAGCATTTTGGAAGTGAGGAGAAGCCGTATATTGGGGGAACCGTACACAGATAGCCAGGGCGGAGTTATAATCTGACCAATGCCAAACATATGTAGATTCTGTTCTTTTAACAATCGCAACGCTTCTTTTTTATAATTTTCTATGTACCAAAGAATTATATTCTTTATTATTATCATACACGAAATTTTTTGGTATCAAATTTAAATCTTCGAAAACGTACAACAAAATGAAAGAAATTAATACTTGAAAACGAGAGGCAAGGGGACTCACGCTAATCAAGCACCCCGAAACGTGAGAGGCAAGGGGACTCACGCTAATCAAGCTCCCCGAAACGTGAGATGCAAGGGGACTCACGCTAATCAAGCACCCCGAAGGGAACAGAGTTTACTACGTCCACGTCGTTGTTCCTGGGTAATGCTAAACGTAAACGTAAACTGCTTGGAAAAAACATTGAAAAAACCTTGAGGATCATCACCAAGATCAATACAGAGCTCACCAATGAATTTCTCGTTGAAATTTACTTCAAGAATTACACTGACCTCTTGGAAAACTCTGTTAATTTCAAAAAACCTCTGACTGTCCTTAAACTTTACACTTGACCTATGGCTTGGGTACGTAACTGAACGTAGAATTTTATGCTCTATCGATTTCAGATGTAAGAAAGGGGGTTTCCATTTTAAAAAAACAAAGTTGACCTTCAAAAAGCCATGAAGGTCAACTTCAAAGTCAAAATGAAGGTCACCGTTGAATTCCTCGTTGAAATTTACTTCAGGAATGACCT
>JAUELO010000179.1:35904358-35919168 GCA_032357855.1 Amphibolips quercusostensackenii | reverse complement strand
TTTTATTCTATTAATTCAATAGAGTTAGATGCCCATGAAATATTTCCGCCGATTTTTTATTTATAGCCAATTAAGTGCATTGATATGTACGGTGATATTAACGTGTATCTTAGCAGGTAATAGATAAATCGCACACATTCATTTAGTGCTTTATGCAGTTTGGCATCGAGTTTAAGGGATACGTCATAGTACTCAAGACAGCAGTAGCCTAAGGGAATGAAGATGAGGGCAGATACTAATTTAATTCGTAGAAATAAGTTATCTAGAATTTTCCTAATTATTTAAAGAAGATAAAATGTTCTAAGGATTTCATTGACTATATGATATACATATTCCTCCCAGTTAAGTGAGGGTTTGAAGATCACACTTAAATAGGTGTATCGGAAGTTTAAACCGTTAAACGTTGAATGAGGTAAAGTTCAAATGTTGATGCTACTAAGATAGGCAGGGATACCGCGGATCATGGCCTGCGTCTTAGATACATTAGTGGATAGTTTTTTAGTTGTGGTCCGTTTAAGAAAAAGCTTAATTGTTTGATTTAATATTCCGATTGCCAAAGATATTTCAGATTATGTACAATGAATATATATTTGTATTGGTCGTCAGCATAAAAGATGTGTAGAAATAGTTCAAGATCAATGACGTATGATATAAAAAGGACAAAAACTTGAGCAGATCCCTGGGAATATTCAGAAGTATCCGGAAGGCAATTAGATTATATATTGTTGTCATGATCGAATACCTCTTGTTGTCTTTCTGAAAGACAAGCAAAAAACTATATCGCAACCTCATTTGAACATACACTTTTTTTGAGTTAGCCAAAAAAAATGCTATGATCAACCACATCGAAAGCTCTGACTGAGGTCAAAGAGAAACAAAACCGTGATCATCCGCGATTCAACTGCATACTTTATGTCATTGGTGATTTTTAACAGAGCCGTCTAGGTATTCTAGCTCTGTCTAAATCTTGCTTGGTATATATCAAATAGATTGTTAGATTTAACGTATTCAGATGATTGTTTAGATATGATTTTTTTTTAAATTGTAAAGAATATGCGTGATTGAGAAAAAGGCCTATCATTATTTATAGAAAGTGAATTCTTTATCTCAGTTGCAGGTCGAATGGTCGATTTTTTCCATAATAAATTTAATGTAAAGGAAGTGATAAAATAATTAATAATGTTAACTAAGTTAGAAAGAACCAAGAATAACTAAGTAGGAAAAAAAGAAAAATTAATGGAAGGAAGACATATTTGAGATGGAATGGTAATAGGCATTGAATTCTTCTACAGACATATGCATTATGTAAACAACGTTCATTTATTTTAGAGTCCAATCGACGGAATCAACTTCAAAGATAAGAAGGTTGAATAAATTTGGCAATTCGGCTATATAGAAAGGTTTCTCGTGGTGCGAAACTTAGACACGAAATAATCAAAATTATTTTTTATAGCAACTTTATGTAGCCCATCCCTTTCTTTCTATCACCATTGATCTTAGTTCCTAACTGATCCACGGTGCATGTAATCTCTGCCCTTAACTTTCAAGTTATTCACATGCTCAATATTCCAATGTGTAATTCTGTAAGTTTTTGAACGTATCCTTATTTCTCATTTTAAAAATGTTTTAAACTATGACTCATTTGCAATTCAAAGAGAAAACTAGACTCTACTAGTAACGCAACTGCAGAAATTGTTCACATAACAACCACTACTTTAATTTCACTAAATTTAAGATATTTCAAGGAAGAAACTTCTAGCCAGAAGCTTCTGAAGCATCAAGGAAGAAATGCTCATTTGTCGTATTCAGTAACATGACGAGAGTAAGACTCTCGTGCAACTCTGACGCGATTTTGCTTTCCTTTTCAGGATAGGAAAATTTGCCACTCTGAGTAAAGTTTTCCTATAATTCAGTTGATGCCAATAATGATCAGACTTTTGTCCACAAATTTTACGAAATGCTGACGTTATATATTGTTAAAGTAACTACATGTACCACTGAACGCAAACCATGTACTGCAAACTATGCTACGAATCTCGTATAAGGTACAAGCACAGGAGTACTGCTCGTTACGTCGGCCACGTATATACGACACGGAAACGGCTCTGAAATTAATATGGCTTTGCGAACGGCGAATCGCCTGGCACTACCCCTAAGAATTTATGTTTCGAGGCAATTAAGCCAACGGTCGGCTATCGCGAGCGTAGATTCTCGTCTCTCTCTAATCGATCGGACCACCATCCAACGCTTACATGCTTAACCACTCTTCAATAAAAGCTTCGGCCGATTCTGATTCTCGTATTTTCAAGCTTTTAGACTATCAGTTGTCTCCTTAGATTCTCTCTAAATTATAAGTGAAGAGAGTCTCGAATTCAAATAGCTAGGCTTTGGACACATTATAATTCCGATGCTTTCAACTGGATCTGCTTTCAATTTGTATGCTTCAGAAAAAATACCTATAAGTTTGCATTTTTGGAGAATTGAATGTTTATAAATTAGAAAACATAAATTTAAGCTTTTTTAGAATGGAAAAAAATTGATACCCTCTTGAAATTATTTTAATTCCAGGGAATTTTTGTTTTGATTAATATTAAGTTTTTAATAAGATAAATGTAAATGCTTGCAAATGCACGTACTCATTAAATGTTATTTGTCACTTTTATTAACAACTAGGCCATTTCTAAGTTCAATGAAATTCGGTGCACGTTGCACAAATATTTTCAGTGAGCTTTTAAACTTTGTAACAATTATTTATGCATTTTATTATTTCGCAGAGCGAAAGTATAATTTAAAAAATCTGCCTTCTGCGCGGCCACAATCTCATTGTGCGCTGTGCGCGCGGCTCGCAAGTTTGAGCGCGACTGAGGCGCGCGACTGTTGTTTCTCGCGCTTCGCGCTTGATGATGTATGTATCTCGCTCTTCGGGCTCGATAATGTATTTACCTAGTGCTACGCGCTCGGTCTTTGTACTTTTCTCACGCTTGTGCGCAAAACTTTTAAAACTTAAGGTCAAAGCATGGAGAACTGTAATTTAGTGATTGTCAATTCTTTTTTGTTTCAGCTCCTTTAGATTTAAAAAACACATTCTCATTACGTATCTTGTGCTTCGCAATCGATTCTGTCCAAAATGTGGACTTTTCTACAGTATTTTTAACGCAATTATATTAAATGTATATTATATTAATTTTTTTACCTTGGTCAAACGATGGCAGGTAAGTGAAAAAGTTCTAAAGAAAAATTTTACCTCTTAAAAGACCTACAGCTTCTTTCGGAACCAGTTTTTGATAAGACTTTATATTTTGTTTTGGCTTTTCGAAAATGCCATTAGAAAATCGAAAATTCTAATTTTGAGACAAACGACAAAAAATATAGGGAAAAGGTTTAATAAGTAATTGTAACTTTTAAAATGTCCTAAAAAAAGTCTTAAAATTTTTTGTCGTGAGATAGGAGAACAAGTCTTGTAGAGCAATTGTATATTTTTAAAGGTCCTACAAAATTTGAGTCAAACATTTTTCGATACTACTCTTTATTTTGGTTTAATTTATTTGAAATACTATGTGAAAATTCAAAATTCAGATGTTAAACCAAACGCTGGAACGTGCAAGAAAAAGTCCTGAAGAGAAATTTTAGCTTTAAAAATGTCTTACGAAATTTCTTCAAACCATTTTTTAATAAGACTTGTCATTCTGATTTTATTCATCAAAAGTTCTATAAAGAACATTCAAAATTTAAATTTCGAGCCAAACGGCTTGAGATACGGAAAAAATTATTAAAAGAAAATAAAGCTTTTAAAAGGTTCAACAACATTTATTAAAATAATTTTTTGATAGAATTTCTCAGTTTGATTTTATTTATCAAATATACTTTGAAGAATGTCGGCAATTCAAATTTTAAAGCAAACGATGCGAAACATTGATTTTAGCTTTTAAAAATTCCTACAACATTTTTTCGAAATATTTTTTTTTTTTAATGAAATCCTCGTTTTCAATTTATTCACCAAAATTCATATGCGAAAAGCGAACATTCCGATATTACGCCAAAAGACGCCAGATACGTAAGAAGTATCAAAAAAGACTTGCAGGAGATTTTGTTTCATTCATCAAAAATAATACGATGAAAAAAATTCTGTTGTAGCTTTTCATTTTAAGGTAATTCAAAAAAAATGGAGCGCGTAGCGTGAGTTTCACGATGAGAATGTGCACCTCAAAGCCTATAGAGCTATGAGAAATTTAATCTTCAACATCTTTAACCATACTTAATTACGTTGAAAATTCAAAATATGAAGATGCATACATACACTGGGATCTTAAGGAGATGTTTTTGATAAGGTTTCATTTAAGCATTGCAAGTGCAAAGAAGAAATATAAGAGCGCGAAGCGTGAGGTAAAATATTATCGAGCGCGAAGCGCGATATCCTTAAAGCGCGCTTAAACTTGCGAGCCGCGCCCGCAGCGCGCGATGTGAATGTGTCTGCGCGGCAAGCAGATTTTGTTTTATGGCTTGTGCCATTTGTTCAAAAAGTTAATTTTTTTATTTTTAATTTAATTTTTACGATTAAAACCAAAACTACGCGTTTCATCAAAAAATGGTTAAGAAAAAATTTAGAGCTCTTTTTGGGGTTAGCAGCTTTTGTCTTATTATTTTTTTTGTAGATTGTGTCCGTTGTCCGAAAATGTTATTTTTCACGAATAAAACAAAAACCACGCATCCGATCAAAAAATGATGCGAAACAAATTTGTAGATCTTATTTTAGTGCACAATTTTCATTAGAAATCTTTTTTCATATCTTGCACAGTTTGACCGCAAAAAAGAATTTTTGATTTTTCATTGTTTTTTTGAAGATCAAAATTTGAATTTTCGATTTTTTATGAAAATTCAAAAAGTTGTTAGGATAATCTTGTGAAGCTGTCAAAAAGCAACCTTTTTTTGAATTTTTTTTATATTGTGTGTTTTTTGGCTTAGAATGTTCATTTTCCTTTGTTTTTTGGATTTCGAAAGTGCTGTAACTGTAGTAATTTTTTATTTATCAAAAAAAGTCATCAAAGTACATTGTTCGTCTTTTCGTGTGACATGAATGGCCGTCTATAAGATTTTCTGATTAAAAAAAAAGTATCTAAAAAAATTTTAAATGCTTTTACTTTTTAAATTTTCATCCAAAATGGCTGGTTAACGAACTTAATCTTTCTTCTTGGCCCCTCAAACTGTGTCACAAAGCCTTATATAATCCGACTAATCCTTTAAAAGTTATCCGGTATACAAACGACAACGATGAAAACGAGAACGACGACAACGACGACGGCACACAGAGAGACACCGTCTTAAAAACGTTTTTTTCGGATTCAGGGGTTCCCGAAACGTGGAGATTCAGCAAAATCCGCGATGGTCAGCTTTCACCTAAAACTAATACCTTCTTATTATTATGAGAATGTAAAAAAAATTGTGAGGTAAAAAAATTTGTCATGATTGTTTAAATTTAGCCTCACAGTTTTAAATTTCCTTTAACTCATTTTCAGTTAAACAGAAATATTTAAGAAAAATTTTGTTCGCCAAGCCGGGGCTTTGTATGAAAATTTTCAAAAAGTGCTGTGCTAAAACCACTTCACAATGTTGTAAATTCAGCTGAATTCAACCAAAAACGGCGAATTTTCAACAAATTAATTGAATATTCAACCTAAAAAGATTGAGTTTTAACTAAACAGTTCAACTTTAAACTATAAAAGATCAACTTTTTACCAAAAAAGGTGATTTCAAAAAAGAATCTACCAGACATTTGAACTAGAATTAATAATATAAATTTTAAACCAAAAAAATCACTTAAAACCAATTAGTAGCATTTTCAATAAAAATGCTGGAACTTTTAACCCAAAAAGACGAATTTTTAACGAAGAAGTTCAATTTTTATGCAAAAATATTAATCTTCTACTATAATAAAATAAATATTTAGCAAATTAGTTCAACTTTTAGCTAACAAATATTTTTTTAATTTAAACCAAAAACAGTTTAATTCAATCTTAGGCGACAAATTTTTAACAATTCAGTTTAATCCTCTACAAAAACTGATTTATTTTAACCAGTTCTATTTTTTTTAATAAAAGATCAAATTCTCACCAAAAAAGGTGAACTTTAAAGCTGAAAATGAGAAGGGATTTAAGTTTAGTTTTAGAAACATGAGTTTTCAACGAAATAATTAATTTTGAACCAATTAGTAGAAATTTCTACAAAAATGCTGGAATTTGATATACAAGAAGACAAATTTCTAACAAAACAATTTAATTTTCGAGCCAATAGTTTAATTTTAAACTGAAAATAATCAATTTTCAACAAAAAATAGGAAAGTTAAATTTGCGGTTAAAAAAATGTCTTTTACAAAAAAAAGCATTTTTTAACAAAATAGTTTGATTTTGAAACAAAAAGGTGGATTTTGAATAATGATACAAGTAATTTTTAACAACGTAGTTCAACTTTTAACCAAGGAGTTACATTATGAATCATGAATGTTAATTATTTACTAAGAACGACGAATTTACAAAAAAATACATCAATTTTTTACTAAATTAAAGAATTTTTTACTAGAAGAATTATTGTAATAGTAACCAATAATGAAATAATCAAATTTTTAGTTTGAAAAATAGATTTAAACAAAGAAAATTCTGTTTTTCGACAAAATAGTTAAATTTTTAACCAAAGAGATGGATCTTCAACAATAAGAATAAATCTTTGATAAAGTAAATAATTTTTAACTGAGTAATTAAATTTTTAGTCAAGAAGATTAACTTTTAACCAAGAAAATAAAAGTTACAACTAAATACATAAATTCTCAACTAATTTATTGTGTCTCTAACTAAAAACGATCCATTTTTAACCAGTCACAGAGCTGTTAAATTTTCAGTTGAAAAATTAAGTCTAAACATTAAAAAAAGCTTTTCTACAAAATATTTCCATTTTCAACCAAACAGGTGAATCTTCAACTAATAAAATGCATTTTCGAAAAAGTAATGCGGCTCTTAGCAATGTAGTTCAATTTTTGATGAAAAATGTTAATTTTTTATTAAAAGCTACGGATTTACACAAAAATATATACATTTTTACCTGAAGAGGATGAATCCAAATGAAAAAATAAATAGTTAAACAACGAACCATAAATTATCAATTTTCAACTAAAAATAGAATAACTAGATAAATTTTCAGTTAAAAAAAATGATTCTCAATAAGAAAGCGAATTTTCAGCAAAATAGCTTAAGCTGAAACCAACAAATTTAAATATTAACAAAGTATTTCAACTTTCAATCCAGTGGTTAAATTTTGCACCAGAGAAAATGAAATTTCAATGAAAAATTTAATATTTGAATTTTCAACTGAAAAGAATTAATTTCATTTAAAAGTGAATGAGTTAAATTTTCGTTTAACAGAATTTATTTTGCACAAAAAACTAATTTTCAGAAAAATAGTTCAATATTCAACCAAATAGGAAAATTATGAAACAAAGAATATGGATTGTGAACCAAAAATATAATAGTAGACTTTTCAGTTTAAAAAAATTAAGCATCAACGAAAAGGTGGATATTCTTATTAGTTTTTATTAAGTCAGGTCACATTGAAAAAAAATTAAAAACAGGGAAAGCTTCTTGAAAACAGAGGAAAAAGGAAAAATTTTTAAAAAAGGGGAATAGAGGAAAGAGTGTAAAATCAAATCAATCATTTTTCTTTTTTAAGCATTTCAATAAATCGTTATGCATTAATACATTTTAAATAATTTTTTACTGAATCAATGTATTTTAAATTAGAAAAATTACAATAAAAACAAAGATGGAACAGTTTAATCTGAAGTCCAAAAAATCGATTCGAACACATAAAAGACTGTTCCTCTTTAAAATAAGTAAATTTTTTTAAGCTTTAAAGATAAATCTTGTATCCAAATAGACAAATTTTCAACATAGTATTTGATTTTTCAAATGTAATAATTTTCGAAATGTAACTATTTCGTTACAAAATCAACTAAAAAATTAACTTATTTTAAAGAAAAACTTTTTTTTATTTGTTGGAATCGATTTTTTAAACTTCATATTGATAATAATTTTTTTAGTTTCAAATACATCAATTTAGTAGAATATTCAGGTGCAAAATTCTACTTTGTGAAAAATTAATTTTATTGCAGTAAAAAATCCACTTTTTTATTGAAAATTAACCTTTTTTGCAGAAAAGAAACTTTTTCAATCGCAAATTTAACTAATCTATTCATATTGGAAATCGATCAACTATTGAATTTGTTTGTTAAACATTAATTTCTTTGGTTATATTTGACCATGTTTGATATACATATATTATTTTAAAATATCAAGTCTTTTAATTAAAATTCTTACTATTTTGTTAAAAGTGTAATTATTTTGTTGCAAATTAACTATTCTTTTTAAATTTTTTCTTCATAAAGATTCACGTTTAACGGTTGAAATGTAAATATTTTTATAAAAATTCCTTTCATTTCCGCAAAAATTCAAATAGTTGGTTACAATTGCAACTGTTTAGTGTAAAATTGTTTGTTTTTTTTAGAATTCAACTATAATATTTGGTTGAAAAATCATCTTTCATTATTCTACACACGTTGATAAACAAATTATGTCCAAATTATAATAATTATTTTTTAAGTTTAATAAAAATCGAATACATATAATAAAAAATGTGTAACATTAACAAATTGAATTTATATTAGGGACATTGAATGCTGAATTGGAATCAGTAATTAGTATGATGTTTTCAGACATGAATAATTATGACAGAAAAGCGAAACTTTCGATTTTGCTTTTTCTCGCATTCGGATTCGAACCCTTGACACGCATGACGTTTGATACGCAATCCAAGCATGCTACTATCTCAGCTACGCTGCCTCCGAAAATATATAATTTCTAACATTGTACTACCAGCTTGGATTCCTTTAATTTCAAAAATTTAATACGTAATATATATGCGCTCTCAGTGCTTGAAAGTCAAAATACTCGCAAAAAATTAATTTTATCAAAGTTAAAGACTGCTTTGTTGAGATGATTTTGGTTTGGGATTGAAAATTCTATTATTTTTGTAGAAAATTCAACTATTTATACAGAAGTAAACGTTTTGACAGAATATTCATATTTTCGAGTTAGAAACTTATCTGTCTTTTAGAAAATTCGTCATTTTAGTTAAAAAAAAATTTTCTCATGACTTAAAAATCATTCCTGGTTGAAAATTCAACTCTTTCGTTAAAGATTTGTCTTTTTGGTTTGAAATTCATGGCTTTTGGTGGAAATCAAATCTCTTTTACAGAAGTTTTTGTTGTTGTTAGGAATGTAATTATTTGGTTAACAATTAATTTTTTTTTTGGTTGGGGGTTGAACTATTTTGTTAAAAAATTTTCGTTCCTGCTTGAATTTAGCTGTTTTTGATTTTGAATTAATATAATTTCTGGTTTAGATATCAACCAATAATTTTTTCTTGAGAATTGATTAAAGTGGGTAAATTCGACTGTCTTTCATTGCAAAATTATTATTTTTTTAATATAAAATATTATATTTTGAGTTAAGAATTAGTCTTTTTATTGAAAACTGAAAATATTTCGTGAAAAATATAATTATTTTGTTAAAAATTTATATAATTTTTGGAAAATGTAATTATTTTGTTGAGAATTTTTCTAAGTTGTTAAAAATTCGTCTTTTTGCACAGATAATTCATCTCTGAAGGTTAACAATTCAACTATTTTCAGAAAATTTCGTCTTTTCTCCGTGAAACTTCAACTATACGGTTGTAAATGCAACTATTTGGTTTAAAATTAATTTTTGTTTTTTGAGAATTGAACTACTTGGTTAGAAAATTATCTTTTATCATTCTGCACTTATTGATTAAAAATTTTTAAAAAATTTTAATAATAATCGTTAAAGTTTATTAAAAATTAATTAAGGTCCAAAATGCAAATTCTTTGCTGCAATAAAATGGCGCATAATGGAAGATACGTGTCATAAAAAATGTTAATTTTCAATAATAAGATTAGATGCTGAGTCCAAGTCAGTAATCAGTATGATAATGTTTTAAGACATATAAATAATCATGACAGAGAAGCGAAACAATTGATTTTTGCTTTTTTTTGCTTTTATAAAAATATAGAAGCGCTCTAAGTGAAATGACTTTAATTTGCTTAAATTTGAATTTTAAATAAATTTTAGTTCATGAGCAATCAAATGTGGATCCGTCCAAATATAAATACTCATCTCACGTCATTAGTCACACCATACAAGCCATATCACCTTTGTTTCCTATGTTTAAATTAATGTTTGAGTTACATTGAAAGAAAAAAATGATTTCCCTACTTTTGTAACTTAATAATCCCAGTCTGAGAGAACGCTTGAAAATCTCAGAGGCTTTGCCCTTCCACCAAATTGAACGTTACGGTCGGGAATTCACGGAAAACTTTTTCGTGCAGGGTGTGAATATGGGATAGAACAGAGGGTAAGGGACAAAATGGGAGTTAAAGCTTCGGATGTAGGCTTTACTTTTTCACGCTCAGGAAGCTGACTATCTGTTGTGAAAACAAACTATAAAAATGTGAACCTAAAATTGGTTTAGGACATCAATTAATTATCGTACAAGTTAGCTACAAAACTTAATTTTCGAAATTTATTGACTTTTCCCTGATTTTTTCTTGACTTATTTTTCATTTTCTTTTACTATTAATATTAAGAAACCAAATTCTAATCTTGTAATATTTTTAATATAGAATCTTTTATGTATGTAATAAAAAAAATTTCAATTAAATTTTAATTTATTCTTCTTGATACATTAGTCACTTAGGGTCATTTTTTCGATTTAATAGAACAATGTAACTTATGTTTTTTTGAATTAAAAAGAATTCGATGAGTTTTATTTCAATTCTTGCTAATTTTAACGAATTAAGGATATATTCATAAGATTTGAAAACAATTCAACTTAAGCTTTTAAAACTCGATTTGATTAGAAAAAAAATAAAAAAAGTGATGATTTTTGCCTTGAGCCATAGCTTTTTAAATAGTGAGAATCTGGTTAAGATGTCTTTCATAGAGACCTTTACAAATAGGAAATAATTGTGTCTGGCGAGCTACTAATCTACACATGAGTTTTCATTTTCCATCATTAACAATATAAACAATTGAAAAATCTATAATAAAATTAATTTTTGACTATTATCTTCTGAAAATTTTTTGAGCAATAATCATTCATCTCTAACTGAAGGGGCTTAAGATTTTTAAAAAATACATTTAGCGATTTTGAATTCAAAACGTTCCATTTCAAACTTTTAGATTAGGTAGCATTTTGAAAAAAAACAATTTTTTAAAATAAAATAACAAGAAATATAAATTGTATTATTATTAGATAAAAGCTTTTGAAATTGGATAATCCAAAATAAACCAATTTTCAAACAAAAACTCTAAACATTGAAATATTGCAAACTAACAATTTTAAAATTAGGCAAGTTCATCGGAAAGCAAATAAAATTTTTTTCTTTATTTAATTCAAAGAGTTGAAGATCAAACAATTTTATTTTGAATCGAAGAATCTCAAAATTGAATGACTTCAGATTTCAAGTTCGAAAATAGGACAGTTTTAAGACACTAAAAATTGAAATATTTTCAAATTAGAATATGGAAATCGGATGATTTGATATTCAATGTAATTAAAATTGCATAATTTCTTATTATGATTGTTTTGAATCAAATAATTTCAGATTTTAATATTTGAAGTTCCAATAATTTTTTATTTAAAACCAATAATATGTTACAATTCGAAATTAAGTGTTTGAATTCAAAGGAAATATATTTATTAGAATTTCAGGGATATTTCAAGAAATTCAGGATATTTTCATAAGACTTCTAAACAATTCGAATTAAATTTCAAAGAATTTAAATGATTTTGATCAAATGTTTGAAATCCAAAAAATGATATTGATTTTAGTGAAGTTTGAGTAAATTTAAAGGAACTTAAGGGTAATCAGTAGAATTCGAAAAAACTCACAAAAATCCAAGTCAACTTAAAACAGTTATAAAGTATGAAAAAATTAACTTCATTTATTAATTTTGAAATGAGCTTGCAAAAATTAACAAGAATTCATAAGAACTTAATTAAATGCCTAAGATTCAAAGGAGAGTTGAAAATAATTCAGAATTAATCAAACGACAAATAAAAAAAATTGTCAAATTCTACATAAATTTAAATAAATTGCAAGAAATGACTAAAAATCTTTTTGAATTTATGAAATCTGGAAAAATTCCACGCTTTCTGTTAATGAATTTTTTTAAAATTATTAAGACATTATAAAAACCTGTGAAATTTTATGAAATCTAAAAATATTTTCTGAAATTATAGAAAATTCTTGAAAATCCTATAATATTTTTCAAATATCTCAAAAACGCATTGGAATCTTTTAAAATACTCGAAGATTTAAAAAAATTTGACACATCTCTGAATAATTAAAGTCAAGTAAAACTTTATTGGAATATTCTAAAATTCAAATTCTTTTATAAGTATGGGGAGATATTTAAATTCCTTTAAAACTGTTACAATTCCTGAAGATTTTTTTATGCACTTTAAAATTTTCTAGAAATGAAAAAAAACTCCTAAGTGTCTCAAATTTATTGAAACACCTTTAAATTATTTAAATTAATTGAAAATTACTTATATTCTTTCAAAATATCCTGAATTCGATAGAATCCTGTGAAGTCTTGAAGAAAACCTTGAAATATTTTTGAAAATCTTTTAAATTACCTTTAAATACCTTAAAATATTTTAAAACCATTAGCAATCTTTTAAAATCCTTTAAAGCTTTTTGAAGCTCTCTAAAATTTCCTGGATTTTCAAAAAAATATTGTAAAATCTCCGAAAAATTCTTAAAATCCCTTCAAATTATTGAAATAAATAAAAAATTTCTGGATATTTTTGATATTCTTAAATCTTTCAAGTTTTTTGAAATCTACTCAAATTATTAAAATAAATTGAAAATTCATTTTATTGTTCATAAATGTCTTAACATTTGTCCAATTTTGAAAAATCTTTGGGAATACCTTGAAATATTTTTTAAAATCTCTTAAATCGCCTTTGAATACCTTATGATATTTCCTTCTAATCTTCATAAACATCTTAAAGTTTCTACAATATTTTAAAATCTTTGCAAATACTTTGAAATATTTTTGAAAATCTTATATTATGAAATATTTTTGACTCTTTAAAAATATCCTAAAATATTTTAGATTCTTTAAGAATCTTTAAAATCTTTTAAAACATTTTGAAGCTCTGAAAAATTTCTTAGAATTAAAAAAAAATACCCTTGAACATTTAAAATCTTTTAGAATTACTTCAAATTATTGAAAGCTCTTATAAATATTCTAAAAAATATTTCACATTCTTTGAAATATGTTACAATATCTTCAGATTTTTTTGTAGCTCTTTAATATTTCCTGACATTTTGAAAATATCCTTAAATCATTAAAATTCTTGGAAATCCTTTAAAATCATTCAAATAAATTAAAAATTTCTTTTATCGTTTTTAAATATCTTAAAATCTGTACAATGTTTTCAAATCTTTGTAATTACCCTGAATTATTGTTGAAAATCTTATATTATAAAACATTTTTGAATCTCTAAACATATCCCTTAATATTTCAGATTATTTAAAATCTTTTAAAATCATTAGGAACTTTCTAAACCATTTGGAAATTCCTTAGAATTTTAAAAATATCCTTAAATCTTCGAAATCTTCTGAAATGACTTCAAAATATTAAAATCTTTTATAAAAATGATAAGATATTTAAATTTATTAAAAATCTGTTACAATCCCTAAATATTTCTTGAAGTTAATCAAAATCTTTTGAAATTCTTGAAAATACTCTAAAATTATTAAAATTAATTCAAATCCATTTAAATTATTGGAATAAATTAAAAATTCCTTGTCATCTTTTAAAATATCCTAAAATTTGTAAAATTCTTCAAAATTATAAAATATTTGTAAAAATCTTTCAAATCCTATAATTTTTTATGCTCTTCAACATTTTTTGAAAACTTTAAGAAACTCTAAAATCTCTAAACTTTTTGAAATGCCTTCAAATTATTTAAATGAATTAAAGATTTCTTATAATTTTATTAATATATCCTAAAATCGGTAAAATTCTGTAAAATCTTTAGAAATACCTGGAAATATTTTTGAAAATCTTTTAAATCCCCTTTAAGTACCCTAAAATATTCCAAACCCTTAGCAATCTTTTAAAATTTTTTGAAACTTTTTAAAGCTCTTTCAAATTTCCTGGATTTTTTAAGAATGTTCTAAAATCTCTAAAAATTTCTAAAATCTCTTTAAATCATTTTAATAAATCGAAAATTCCTGGATTTTTTTCAAATATCCTAAAATCTTTTAAGTATTTCAAAATCTCTTTAAATTATCTAAATAAATTGAAAGTTTCTTTTTATGTTTTTAAATATCTTAAAATTTTATAAATTTCTCAATTCTTCAATTTAACTTTTCCAAGTTCCTAGAAATTCCTTGGAATTTTAGAAAATACCTGTGAATCTTTAAAATCTTTCAGATCACTTTAAATTATTGAAATATTTCGTAAATATGAAATAATATTTCACATCCTTTGCAATCTGTTATAATCTTCTTGAATTATGTTAAAGCTCTGCATGATTTGCTGGAATTTCTAAAAACACCCTAAAATCATTAAAATTTTTTAAAATCCCGTCAAATAAAAAAAAATTTTTTTAATTTTTTTTAAATATTATAAGTCGGCAAAGTTCTTTTATATAAAATCTTATAAATCTTT
>JAUELO010000179.1:35852265-35872048 GCA_032357855.1 Amphibolips quercusostensackenii | reverse complement strand
CAATAGGAGTATAACACCTGGGACTTCGCCATCTAGAACTCAATTAAAAGCAGGGCATGTTTCAAGCGACAAAGTGCCAATGCTACAGACCGGAAGTGCTGGAAGGATGCCAAGCTCAGCGACGATCCAAAGATCTGGGCAAGTGTTCCCCCAGAATCGTTGATGAGTAGATATCGTTCGATAGCTTTGTTGAACGAGACTGCAAAGACGTCGGATCCAGGTGCTCAAATATACATGGAATAAACTATACCTTTTCGTGAAACTACAATTTACCTTGCACATGTTTTCCGTCCCTGCCAAATCTAATTTCCGATGCAGTTTTAAAAAAGCTGTGTTTTCATTTTCCTAGAATTCGTATTTTTGCAATGAAACAACTGTTTGCTTAAATTAAAGAAAAAAATTTATTACGTACCATGTAGTTGCAAGAAACAAATGCTTTGTTTAAATTAACAAAGCTTTTATTTGATTTTGATAAATTAAAAATTTTATCTTATTGCTTTAAACAAATAGTTTAATAGATTCGTTAAAATATAACTGGTAAATCAAAGACACAATACTTCCTCAGAAGAACGGTTTTTACCATCTTTTTTCAAGTTGTGAACAGCAAATCTCTTCTTACAAAAAGCACGAATAAAACGCATTTATCAGTTTTTATATGCGTAATTTTATGTATTGTTATATCATATCTAAGCAAAATAGAAAAGGTTTGAAAAAGAGCCTGAGAAGGCTAGGGTGGAAGAAAAGGTTTGGAAGATATTAAGCAGAGAGAGAACGAGAGAAAAGGAAAAGAGTGAACCTGGATATAAGGAAGGTATAAAAAAAAATATTATATGTATTTTCTAGGAGGTATAGAGAAAAATATTAGGAAAGGAGGAAAATACGGTAAGGAAAGAGATGAGAAAGAGGACATAACAAGGGAAGAAGTAGTCAAGGTTGATACGCTCTAATAGTGGGAAAAAGGATGTGTTCGAGGAAGAGAAATGAGAATTGTCAGCAGAAAAGGAACTTGGTTAGGTTCGACGAAGATGAAGCAATTCAATTAACAATTTCTAGAATTAGGTGATATAATATATTAAATATAGACTCTACGAAGGAATTATAGTATTTTAAAAATTATTTTTTGGTATTTGGGTCGTGCGAACTAATAGGAATATTCCTCATTCGGGATTGGTGCGCAGTGCCTGAGACTCGGAGCACGCAAGCTAATCAGAAAACTTGATCAATCGTAATTGGTGCGCAATACCTGCTGCACGCGAGTCTTCTTATTTTTAAATCAAATAAGCTGAAAATTGATGCAAATAATTTTCGTAAATTAAACGTAATTATAATAACATGTTAGTACCATATTATAATATATAATTAAGTTATATTATACTACTGTGTCAGTTAAGTGATATTATAATAAATACGATAAGTAGCATAATAAAGACAGATACCAAGCAATTTCTTTACCAATAATTTTAATTAAGTACTTCTGATAGTATTTAAAAATATAAGCCCTCGAAGGAAATAATAGTGTTTGAAAAATAAATTTTTGATGTTTGGGGCGTGCGAACCAATAGGAATATTCCTTGTTTGTGTTTGTTGCGCAGTGTCTGTAGCACGGGGCACGCGAGCCGAACAGAAAACTTGCTCGATTGTGATTGGTGCGCCGTGTCTGTTGCACTCGTAGCGCACGAGCCAATCAGAAAATTACGAGTTTTGAAAAAATTTCAGGCCTAAAGTCCTATCTAAAATGGCTAAACCAAACCTGCCTTAATTAAATTGAATGTAAAATATGTTTCTCAATGATACCGATTAGTCATCAGTTTACAGGCATCTTACGAGAAAAGTTATCAATTATTGAAAACAACACATACAAAAGGCTATGTAAGAATATTACATGGTTGGCTTGGAATAGTAAGACTGGTGAGGCAAGACTGGTTGAGGTGAGATTTAAGAATACGAATCTGTCGAACTGACACTTGTGAGAACCGCAAGCAATAATTCTTAAAAATTCAGAATTCTGAGCTCTTCATTTCTATATATTGAAGAAGTATATCAAGGTGTTAGGAATAATAAAAGATGGCAAAGCACCTAGAATAAATGAGATTAAAATTAAGTCTGAAAATATAAGAGGATATAACTAAAAGAATGGACATGCATAATGTGCAATAGATTTTGGAGCAAAGACAGGTAGCCGTAGTTATGGAAAGAAGAAGTATTGGTACACATTTTAGTAGAGAAAAGGGCAATGATAGCAATATTCATGGTGGGGTCTGACTCATTGGACAAAATCGAGATGGAAAACGTTATGGTGAAAAAGGGGATACGAGAGGGCTTAATAAAGGAACTATCAGAAATTTTTAGAGAGATAAGAAGGGGGTACGCTTTAATTGAGTATTTTAATCGGAGACTTAAAAGAAAAAATTAAGATAGCGAGCAAAATTTCAGGATTGGAGAAATACTTCAATGGAAAAAAATTGAATTTAAATGTAGAAAAGACAAAGATAATAAGGTATAGAAAAGCAAAGGAAAGAGATAAAGGATAGAATACTAGCAGATAAAAGAGAGTAAAACTAAAAAATATAACGGGATTGAAATATTTATGATATACCTTGTAAACAAATATGGATCATAGAGCTCAAATAAAAAAAATTATAAAAAAAGCAGCAGGGGTAATAAAACAGATATAGGAAATAGGAGAGCGAAAGTTAGAAAAAGATTTAATTATAAGAATGTGTTTACTTGATGCGTTGGTGTGGTCGGTATAAGGTAATGAAGCGAAGATATGGGATGGAAGGAAAGAAAAGAGATTGAGAGTATACAAGGAAGGTATTAATGTGGAAGCTAGGTGTAGACTGGAGGACGCCTGGATATCTAGCGAGAGAAGGAGCGCAAAGTGATAAATTAAGTACTAGAGCGGGAAAGAGGGCATGGCTGTTTGAGACAGAGCTAAGGGAGGAAAAGGAAGGAGAATTGGTAAAATTGTTTTTAAAAGAGGTGAAAGAGAATAGTGAAAAGGCGATAGAAATAGCAAAATGTAAAGAAGAAAGGAGGGAGCTTTTTAGTTTTAGAGATTTGGGAGAGGAAAATAAAGTGCGCTATGAAAAATTACAGAGAAGGGACAGGGAAAGACAATTAATTAAAAGATAGAGGATGACTGAGGAATCGAAATATAGTATAAGATGATAATAAAGGAAATGAAGCAAAGTATTTAGAAAAGGGATGGAGAGACAGAATATGAACCAGCATAGCAAGATTTGAATTGAATGACGAGGTAAGGAAAGGGATATATTGGCAAGAGAAAGATAGCAGAAAGTGCACAATGTGTTAAAGGAAGAAGGAATCATAAGATTGTCTATAGTAAGGATGTAGGAGAGAGATGAAAGATAAAAGCAGCTGGCAAGAGAATCTGGTGAAGATTGTAGAGGAGGATGGAATAGGTGAAGAGCGGATGAAGGAGTTGGAGGGAGCTGGAGCGGAAAATGAGAAAGAATAGAAGAATGGATGTGGAAAAACGGCAAAATTAAGGGAGAAGACAAGTAAAAGTGAAAAAAAGGAAACGTGAGTCGCTTAGGTTAGAAGCGTAAAGATCTGTAAGTAATGGTTACGTAATAATACAACTAGATTAAGATGCATTCTAATTTGTAAATGATTCTTAGCTATAATTTTCTATGTTTTTTGTATTAACAATTCATCGGTGACTTATTACTATTGCAAAGTGTTTATATAAACCAATTTTCAATCTTTTATTATAGCAGTTTAATCAAAGAGTGGCAGTACAAAACTAAATAACCAACACGGCTGGATTTTTTCAGGAGAGTGAAACCCCATTTTTTAAAATCTAAATAGCCACTTGAAAATAAAAAATATTCACATCTGAGCTGAGGCATTACTGAATAAAGGCCAAATAAGTTTAATATAGAAAAAAAATGATCTATTTCGCGTCATTAGATATGAAAATGAATGATGTCTGAATGACTAAATTTAAAAAATTTAACTATTCTTGGTTAAATTAAATTTTTTTGCTGTACCAATTTTTACCATTATATTTTTAGTTCTGAATTCATATCATTTTGTTGAAAATTCTACTATTTAGGTAAAATTTTGATTATTTTGTTGAAAATGGAAAGATTTTGTTGAAATATCGTCTTTTTTGGTAAAAAAATAATTTGTTGGGTGAAAGTTTAATTTTATTGTTTGACAATTTAGCTACTTTGTTAAAAATATATTTCATTTTTGTTTGTGTCAGAAGATTCACTTTGCTTTTAAAAAAATTGAACTGTATAAATCAGTTTTAAACAGTTTTCTTTACATTCTTCTTTAAATTTATTATTTAATGTAAAATTTTATCTGTTTGTTTGAAAATTAACTTCCTTTACTGAAGATTCAACTATTTCATTTTTGGTTAAAAATTGATATTTTATATTAAAATTAACACTTTCTGGTTACAAATTCATGCATTTTGTTAAAACATTTTTTTTCAAATATCTTATGTTGAAGATTAATTTTTTTGCAGAAAATTTGTCTTTTTGGCTTAAAAATTCAAAAACATGAAAGAAAATTAAACTATTTGGTCTGAGATGAACTTTTTTGATTAAAAATTTATGTTTTTGTGTTGAAATTTAACTAGTTTGGTAGAAAAAGTAACTGTTCATTTTAAATTGTAACTATTTTGTTGGAAATTATTCTCTTTTGTTAAAATTTATTATTTAGTTGAATTTCTGACTATTGTTTTTTGGTTGTTGTAAAAAATTATTTTTTTAAACTTAAATTTACACAATTTTATTTTTCGTTAAAAACTTATCTTGCCTTAATAAAAATTTATCTTTCTTGATTGAAAATTACGTTTTTTTTTTGTGAACTGCAAATTAAACTGTTTTATTTTTGGTTAGAAACTTGTTTTTTCTACTATATATTCTTTAAAAACTTATAATTTCTTATTTAAAAATACTAATAATTACCAAAAAGGAACGTTAAAATAAAATAACATAACAGATAATTGTTCAGAGTTGTGAAATTTCCTAGAAATCTAATGAATTTTTTTAAATAACCAATTTTATATGAAAAGTATTAATATTGATATAACCTGAAACTGTTCAAAAATTAGAAATCTTATTCGGACCATAATGTTTTTTTTCAATACCAATCTTTGGCGTAAAACGTAAAAGTAGTCTAAAGTTAAAAACAAAAATGAATGACCTTTAAAATCTGATAATTGTTGTTAATAGGCCTTAGTTGAAACTTCAACTATTTTGTTAAAAAGTCGTTATTTGTTGAATTTAACTGATTGATAAGGTGAACGTCAGAGCTATCATGATGACCATTTTCTTGCATTTGTTTAATTTGGATAAATGTAATTAATAGTTGCTATTATGAAATACTAAAAATAAGAAGGTTTCATCAGTAAATGTGAATGTTATCATATTTTTAACCAAAATATTAAAATTATAATCAAGTTTCACGATTACTGGCACCATCACGATTACTGGAACATTTACCTAAATTCTGTTCTTCTCTCCCAAAAAGTAATTTTTTAAACAAAAAATTAAACTGTTCCATTTTTGGTCCAAAACTTATATTTTTAGATAAAAATTTGACTATTAGGTTAAAAGTTCACGTATTTTGTTAAAACTTCATCTTTTGGTAAAAAATTAATTTTTTTCGGTTAAACATTCAAATATTTAGTACAAAATCTCATTACCTTGCTAAAGGTTTATTAATTTTGTTAAAAATTCAACTATTTTGTTAAACATTTAACTATTTTGTTAGAATAATCATTTTTGGACGAAAATGTGACTGTTTTGTTAAAAAGTTGTCCTTTTGAATTAAAAATTCATCTCTCTTGACTGAAAATGTACTTTGTTCTAGAAAATTCAACTTTCGGGTTGAAAATTTAAATGCCTTCCCAGAATTTGTCTTTTTGGATTTAAAGTTCAATTTTATATTGTTTTAAATGCTAATAATAAATTTTTGTGTATTAATAATATTGGTCTTTATTGTATTATCACGGATTTTAATTGTATTTGTTTTAATTTTAATTTTTAAAAACCTTTGTGACCCGCCTTCTATATGTTACTATATATTTCTGAAAAATTCGCTAGTTTTTTCGGTTATATATTGTAATTTCCGACTATTTTTTCTTCCCCTTAATTAGTAGACACCCTGTTAATGTTAATCTGAAAAAAGGAAATAGTAGGGCTAAGCCGACACTTGCTTTTTCAAAGAAAAATGTAAACCGTGTGACTTTGTTTTTTTTTCATAAAAGTGGACCCTAATGCCTTACTTTATCGACAGAGTTTCGTGATATACTGCATGACACGGCACATTTTACGAAATAAAATGTGTTTTCGAAAGTCAAAGTTTTTCCAACACTTGTAAAAAATTCTTTTTTCCTTTTGCAAATAATCGTTTACTATAGTCAAGGTATGATTACCCCACGAAAAAAAAGTGCTCAACATTAATTTGCTGTTAAATTTTGATTTTTTGCTGATTTTTAATGTGTTTGGATACTAATATGCGAAACTGACGCGTGGGGCTCAGTCGACCAATCCAATCCACTTTTATATAAAACTAATACCTTCTCATTATTAAATGCAAATGTAACAAAATTTCTTTGGACAATTTATTAGGTATTATAATAAAAGGGAGTGTTTCATGTTTCAATCGTATGCAAAAGTACAAATCTTGCCAACGTTTCGTGAACATAGCAGTTCACTTCTTCATGGCTAACCTAAAACTTCAGTTTCAGATTATGATATTCTTATATATACTCTCTACGATACCAGTGATTAGCCGGAACTCCCTACCGTGGAGACTGGTCGAACTCAATTTGCCAATCAAGTTTGTAAAAGAAAAACCAGGAGGACGGATAGCCAAATTAAATTGGTATTATCTCTATTATCCCTGTTGGTGTTATTAGGGTGTTTTAAGATTATGATTGCTTCCTTATGTTATCTTAGAAAAATATTGTATGTTTTTGCGATGATAGTTCTTTGTCAAATAAAATGTTATGTCTCGTTTCTATATGATGCTCAGCTAGTGCTGATTGCGTGAAAAAATTTTAGCCTGACTTTACTGTTATGTTCCTTCACACGTTGGCTCATCGCTCTCCCAGTTTCTACAATATAGATCGGTCACAAAAGCAAGGGATCGTATATACTCTTGAATCACTCAAAGGTGCCTTTTCATCTTTCGAGTTGTTGAGAAGTTGTCCTATTTTCGCAGGTGGTTTAAATATAATTTGGATGTTGTGTTGGTTGAGAATTCTTCCTATTTGTTCTGCGATACCTTGTATGTCGGGTAGGTGTATTTTCTTATTGCGTCAGCAATTTCTTTGTTTTTGTAAACTTTCTGTATTAGGATTTGTTTTACGTTTTGTAATTTTTTTTGTAACTCATCTCTATCTGTTATTGAGATTATGACCGATTGCTTTTAAAATGAGCGGTAGTGGGAGAAGGCATGTAGGTATATATTTGGGTGTAATCGATTGATAAAATCAAAAAACTAGTGTAGTTCACCTCGTCCATGTCTCTAGATAACAAAAGTATCGCTAATGTAACGGCACAGAAATTCCGCTTTAAGCTTGGATTGGTTAAAGATTTACGTTTCTAGATGTTCTATAAAGATGTTGTTTGTTACATGTGGGATTGGATATTTAATGGCTGCTACTGAGGTTTCTTCGTAAAATTGTTTATTGAAAGAGAAGTGAGTATTTTTGATACAGTGTTCTATCAAAGGTATGAGATCAGAGAAAAAGTTTGCAAAGGATTTAATAATATCTATTATATCAGAGATTAGTACTTTTTAAAAGAGAGATACTACGTCGAAACTCACTAGGATGTCTTGGGGTTGAATATGAATCTGTTGTATCTGTTTGATAAAGTCAAAAGAGTGTTGAAAGTGTGTGAAAGAGTTTTCTGTGAAAGGATTCAGTTCCTTAGTGGGGACGCATGATAGGTTGTAAGTTATTGAGTTTATTGCGCGGCCGATCGATCAGAGTGAAATGTTGTTTATGTAGATTTTTGGGATTCCATAAAGTTTTAGACAGATAGAATAAGTAGGTAATAATTAAGATATTGTTTTGTTGTCAAGTTTAGAGTCCTTCAGAAGTGTTTTCGTTTTGCTGACTATTATTTTTGTGGTGTTTTTTCAAAGTTTTTCATATGTATCGTCACTTAAAAGGTCCATGATTTTGTTGCTATAGTCTTTTTTATTCATTGTTTTTGTTGTGTTGCCTTTGCAGGTGATATTATGTCTTTATTCTGATTAAATTCTTTAATTGCTGTTTTTTCTTATTGTGCTAAGCTTGAGGAGGGAAGTTGGGCTTTGCGTAAGATGGTGGCTATCCTACGTCTTATGTCATTCCCTTTTTCGGTTGGAAGGGTATATATGAAAAATTTAAAATTACTGATGGTTTCTTTTTTCGTGATTTTGGAGGGGACGACTGCAAAATGATTTTCATTAGACAGGGCTAAAATCATTTTATTGCTAAGAGGATGGCTAGAGATGCTTTCTAGTGTGTTAGTTAGTGGTGTGTGCTTCATTAGAAGTAATTCGTCAAATTTTAATTTTTTTTTTAAATGGAAAGACCTTCAATTCATTTGGATTAGTTAAATAATATGCAGTCCAATATAGACCGAGTGTCAAATTTGAGGGTCTTTGATAGAAAAAGTTGAAGTTTTAATAGTTTTTTAGGGGCAGTGTGCAAGACAAATTTGGTATGTTGTGCTCTTTCTTTCAAGAGAAGCAAACTTGTTCTATGTAGAACTGATTTGGATCTAGATGTTTGCAAATGGTTTTTTCAATTGTGAGAATTTTGGAGCGATGTTGTTGTCCCTGAATCGTTTAAAAAAAGTTTAAGATGTTAGTAACTTAGCTTGAGAAGACCTGAGCTTACTAAAAGTGTTAGTTTTAGTAAACGAATTAGATATTGTTGGATCGAGAATTGAATTAGCTACAACAATAATGAAAATTTAAAAAGCTTGGCCTTTTCTTTCTTTAACCATCATAGTCAAGTGTCGAATTAGCTCCAAGGGGGTGTCGGCTTAGCCCAACGATTTTTCGCTTCCCAGATTTTCCGTCATTCAACTTTTTTTCTAATAATTGTTAAACAAAACATTGTTATTCAAAATCTTTAGTAACATTTTGTAGTCTACTGAATTCTCAATCTAACCGCACCTAATAGAGTGTGAAAAATTTTTTTTGAATAAAAAACGACTTTAAACAAAAATTGTCGGCTCAACCTAACTCTCCCCTAACTTTATTCTACAATGAAAAGGGTTTTAAAACTGATTGGAAAGCATAAAACTCGCAAGTATAGAATTGAAGATCCTGATGATCTGAAACATCGACCTATTCACCCTTCCTTCCGGGACTTGGGAGAATTTACAAAGACTGAAGCCTCTTGCGATCCTGAGTCTCGTTAATGGCGCACTCCACTCTTCTCGAATCTTCCTTTTCACTGATGATATTATACTCTTTCAAGTAATACTCTTCCTTCTTTATTTTACGCTTTCTTCAGAGACCTTTTCTTAGAAACATCGATGGAGCAAATCTTTAATAGGATACTTCACTCTGAGAGGATTTGAAAAGAAGCGCCGATTTTCGTTCAGCAGAAATTTTACTTACTATTACTAATAGGCTTATTGCTAATACTCAGTAGTTCTATTCTATTGGAATGCATTACCTGATTCTCCTTATCTATTTAAATCTTTGATTACACTTCACAGACTTCAAATAAAAAGATATTAATCTTGAAAGTACTATAGTAGGGTAGTTTAGAAATAAATCTAAATTTTTTTACAAATATTTATGCTAAAGCCCTCAAGTTTATTCGAATTTTATTTAGAGTCGTCAATATTAGGTGTATCAAGTTGACTCTCATAATTTTTTTTTGCAATTAGCTATACAATACGAATCAAAAATTACTTTCCGAATTTCACGCTATAAATTGTTTGAACACTTTATTACTGTTCTTATTAATATTTTTTTGTGATAATTTGAGGTGATAATTAGTGCAATTCAACAAAAATAACTGTTCAAACAATTTTTTTTGAATAACTATCCTCTTTTATGTGTGGTATTGCTAAAAAATTGCTGGCTTTGCTGTAATTTTTAACTTTGCTTTGGTTTTCAAGTTATGAACAAATAATAAATGAACACTAAAAAAAACTTTAAAGAAAAATCTTTTCATGTTAATGGAGATATTTAAAAAAAACAGATACATGAAATATTTTTTAAATTTTTTATGTGAATCATATTGAATCTAACTCTTCGATAAATTAGTTACTGTGAACCTTTTTGCTCAAATAATATTTTTTTAACATAAGCTACAAATGAATAAAAACCGCAAATTTTTAGACAAAATCCAACAGAAGATAGTTATAAGCAGTGATAAACTGTTTGAACAAACACATAGTTTTATTCTCTATGAAGTTTTTTAATTTTTAAGCTGAAAAGATTTTCGTACAATACGGTTCAATTAAAAAAAAATTATAATTTACAATCGAATAGCTAAATTCTCAACTAAAATTATAATTCCTTAATCAAGAAAAATGAATTTCTCAGAAATTTGTTTCCCAAAAACTGTTGAATTCAACCAAAGGCAAACCAAACAGGTCTGCTTTTAACCAAAAATAATGTAATTTGGACCAAAATAGCGAAATTTACACTCAAAAGGACAAATTTTTAACAGAACAGCTAATTCTGGACCAAAAAAAGATGGATTTTCAACAAAATAGTTGAGTTGTCAACAAACGAATTAAATTTTAAGCCAATTGCATTTTTTACCACGAAAGATAAAATTTGTGTCAAGAGAAATGCATTTTCAAATCAAGCAGATAAATTTTCAACGAAACTATTGATTTTCATAACGAAAATATGAGTTTTCAACAAAACAGTTATTTTTAACGAAATACTTTTATTTCCTAATTAATTATTGAATTTTCAAGACGAAATGAGAATTTTTCTGCAAAAAAATTTTTAACGAGAAAATTAATTAACAACCAAATAATTGAATTTTCACCTGCAATGACAAATTTTTAATAAAAGAAGAACTAACATTCAACCAAGCAGTTAATTTTAAACCAAAAAAGATTAAATTTCTAAGAAAGTAGCTAAATTAAAACGCGGAAACACAAATTTTCAACAACAAAGGATAATTTTCAACCCAATAGTAGAATATATAACTAAACAAGATGAGTTCTAAACCAAAAATATAATATAAGAATTTTTAATCGAATAGTTCTTTTTTTACCAGAAAAAATAAAATTTACGTTAAGAGAGGTAACCTTGCAATTCAAAAAGACGAATTTTTGAAGAAACAATTGAATTTTTCAACCGGAAAACAAGAATTTTTTACCAAAAGAGATTTTTTAAATCAAATAGTTTCATTTCCTACAAAATTGTTGAATTTTTAAGCCAAAAAGTTACGTTTTCTACAAAACAGTTGAATTTTTAATAAAAAAGTTAATCACGCACAAATAGTTAAATGTTTAACTAAAATGATAAATCCTTATTCACTTCTTGAAAACAGAAAACCAAAAAATGTGTGCGTATGCGTACAAATTTCCCCTTTCTCTTTTTTTTTCACCCTTTTTTCCTTTCAACTTTTCCATTTTTCCTTTCCCCTTACACTGTTTCCTTTCTTATTTCTTTTCTCCCCTTTACTCCTTTTCTTATTTCCTCTTTCAATTTCACCTTTCCCTGTTTCCGTTCCCCTGTCCACTCCATCCCTTTTGTCTTTCTTCTTTCCCATTTTCCCTTTTTCTCTGTCCCCTTTTCTCTATCGCCTTTCCCCTTTCTAATTTTTCCTTTTTTCCTTTCCCCCTTTTCCATTCCTCTTCCCCTATTTCCCTTTTTCCCTTTCCCCTTTTCCCTTTCCTTCTTTCCCTTTGCCTCTTAAGTGTTTAAAGTCTGCGAATTTGATTTATTGTAGCATTTTTCTAAAAGATAATTATTTTTATAAGTTCAAACCAACCACTAGCTTATCCTCATTAGGAAAAATTGACTTCGATCCCTTAGCCACCTTAGTGGGAACAATCGTGTGTCAATTTATCCACGTCTGCGTCAATGGAAGTGTCAATTTTTCAGATCAAGTGACTCCGAAGAACTGCAAGGAAACGAGAGATTGACGATTAAATCGTCCACTAATTAGACCTTGTCGGGCTTCCTCGCTAATGCTAATAATTTAACCATTCGACCCGCGGGCTTGAATCAACCCGCCTCGGGAAACCTAGCTTAATATAATCTCCTTATTAGCCTCTCTCACCCCCTTTTCAAATGCAAGCTCGCCCCATTCTACACTTTCCTCTGATCTCTCGATTCCTCGACCTTTACCTGCACCATCATCTATCCGGTTTTTCTTACGATTTATTATCATTTTTTTATTCAATTAATAATGTTTCCTTTACAAAAGATGTTGCACTAAAGCAAATATTATTATTTTACGATTAAGCCATATTTTTTAGCAACTCGCTGACCATTCTCTCTAGCAAGCAGCGTGTGTGAAGACCTTCACAAACTCATCATGTAAAGCTCTCTACCCAAGTCCATTAGCACACCTTGCTAATAATAGATTATGTGCCAAGGGGAGAAAGGCAGCGATTTCTGACAAGTGCGAAGTCTGCTACCCAAGCACGTATACTTTTTTTCACAAAAAGCCTGCTAAATGTTTGACTTTCATTTAAGCATTTCCAGTTTCGGCATCTGATCAGTTGGATAGCTAAAGGCTAACAGAAACAAAAAAGGGGTACTAGCTAAAGAACCGATGCCTTAAAAAGGTTTGCATAAACTTTAAAAAATTTTTAAATTCCTTAAAATTAACCAAATTTTAAAAAAATTTTAAAACTCAAGGAATTTCCGAAATTTTCAAAAGATTTCAAAATTCCTGACTTTTAAAAAAAATTTAAATTTTAAAATTTTTGAAAGATTTTACAATTTCTAAAATCTTCCAAAAAATTCAATGTTTTTCAAACTTTTCAAAAATCTCAATTATTTCGAACCCTTTAAAAGTTTCCAAGAATTTTTGACATTTCCAAAAATTATTATAATTTTCACAATTTAATTAAGTTTCGAAATTCTCAAAAAATATCCCCGAAACTCCAAAATTTTTTTAAATTAAAAAAAATTTTTTTTTAATTTTTAAAATGTTATTTAATTTTTAATATTTTTTTTAATTTTTGAAATTTTTGAAATTTGAAGAAATAATTTCAAAAAATTTCAAACTATCAAAAAATTCCAAAATTATTAAAAGATTATAAAATTTTTAAGATTAAAAAAATTCCAAAACTTGCAAGATTTTAAAATTTCTGAAAATTTTCAGAAATTTTCAAAAATTTTAATAATTTCCAAACGTTTCAAAAAATTTCAAAGTCCCAAATTTTCAAATTTTTTTAAATTGACCTAAATTCTCCAAATTTTCAAAATTTGTTTAAATTTTGGAATTTTCCAAAAAATTTAAATACTTTTAAACAATTTTTAAATTCCATAAAATTTTTGCAACTTTACAAAAATTTTTAGAATTTACAAACATGTTGATATTTTCTACTGTTCAAAAAAGTCAAAAATTTTGATATTTTTCAAACTTTATAAAAAAACTCAAAATTTCAGAAATTTTTCTTAATTTACAAACTTTTCAAAAAATTTTAGTATTGCCAAACCTTTATAAATTTCTAAAATTCTTGACATTTTGAAAAATTTAGGAAATTTTCACAAATCTATTATAATTTTTAAAATTTTAATAACCTCAAAAGTTTTAAAAAAATATCCCAGAAATCTCTATAAAAATTGTAAATTAAAAAAATTTCACAAATTTCTTAAAAGATTTTAAAATTTACTAATTTCAAAGAATTTCAAAATTTTCATAAAATATAAAAATTTTCAAAAATTTACAAAAATGTTAGTAATTTTAAACTTTTCAAAAAATTTCAAAGTTTTCAAAGTTCAAAAATTTTTAAAGTTGACCAAAATTATCTAAATTTTTTTAAGTTTGAAAAAAATTTTTCCGGATTGAATAATTTTCAAGCTTTGAAAAAACTGTTATGCTTTCAAAAAATTTCAACATTTTCAAAAATATTTACAAATTTTCAAAAACTTCCAAAATTTACAAAAATTTGTATATTTTCCAAACTGTTCAAAAAAATTCAAAAATTTTGATATTTTCCAAACTTTTTGAAAAAATACAAAATCTCCAAAATTTTCTAAGTTTTTATTAATTTCCAAGCTTTTCGAAAATTCCAATCATGTCAAAACTTTTTAAAATTTACAATAATTTTTAGAATTTAAAAAAATTTAGGAAATTTCCAAAAATTATTATAATTTTCCAAATTTTAATAATCTCCAAAGTTCTCAAAAAATATCCGTAAAATTCCAAGAAAATTTTTAAATTCCAAACATTTTCAAAATTTTCAAAAGATTTTAAAATTTGCAACTTACGAAAAATTCGAAAATTTTTAAAAGATTTTGAAAATTCAAAAATTCACAAGATTCACAAAAATATTAATAATTTTCAGACTTTTCAAACAAATTTCAAAGCTTAAATTTTTAAAATTATCAAAATTTCCAGAATTTATAAAATTTTTGAGAATTTCCAAAATATTTCAAAATTTTCATAAATTCTAAACTGTTGAAACAATTTCTAAACTTCCAAAAAATTGAAAAATTTTTAAATTGCAAGAATTTCCAACAGTTAAACAAATTAAAAAATATGAATAATTTTCAAACTTTTCAAATTATTTTAAAACTGAAAATTTAAAAATTCTATGAGTGAAAAAAATGAGAAAGACGCATCCGCAATAGATCGGTTTCATCGAATTTGTGAAATTTTAGATCAAAAGATAAATTTTTAACTAAATAATAAAATTTTGACTGAAATAATTAATCTTCTATCAAAAATGTAGTTTTTAAGAAAGTCGTTCAAATTTCGACTAAGCAGTTAAATTTTCAACTAGAGTTGCATTATTCCTCAAACAAGATAAAATTTCTACTAATGAGATGAATTTTCAAACCAAGAAGTATAACTTTCAACTAAAGAATTGAATTTAGAACCAAGAAAACAAATTTTCAACCGAATTGGTAAATTTTTAGGAAAACAGTTGAGTTTTCTACCAAATAATAACATTTTTAATAAAAAAATTAATTTTCATACATGAAATTTATTTTGAATAAAGTACGTCAATTTTCAAACACGTAGTTGAATTTTTAACTAAATAGATTTATTAATAATCCAACAGAATTAAATTTTCACCAAATAAAGTAATTTTTCAAATTAGAAGGTGAATTGTCAAAAAAGGGGTGAATTTAAAAAAAAATAATAATTTCTAACAGTAGAGTTTAATTTTTAAAGTAAAAAGAAGAATTTTCAACCAAAAAGGTGAATTTTTAGCCAAATTTAAAAAAAGAGTTTGATTTTTGAACCAAAATGACAGGAATTTTCGACAAAGAAGTTGAATATTAATACCAAAAAGACTATGATTTTCAACCAAATTGATGAATCCTTATCCAAAACAGATTTGAAGTTTTTAACTGAAAAGACGATTATTCCGCTAAATAGATAAATTATTTACCAAAATATTTGAATTTTTAACAAAATAGATTCGTTTTTTATCAAACAGCATAAAATTTTTACCAAAAGAGTTGAATTCTCAAACTAAGAAAATGAATAATCAAAAAAGAGTTGATTTGAAAAAAAGACTATTTTTTAATGCAAGAGTTCAATTTTTAAAGCAAAAAGAAAAATTTTTAACTAAATAGGAAAATTTTTAGCCCAAAAAGACGAATTTTGAACCCAAAATGACTGACTTTTAACAAAACAGTTATAAGTTTTAGACAAACTACAACATAAGAACAAATTTTCAACCTAGAAGTTGAATCCTCAATCGAAACAAAAGAATTTTCAAGCAAACATTTGCATTTTTAATTAAATAAGATAAAATTCTTATCAAATGGATTAAATTTTTTAACTAAAAAGACGAATTTTTAACCAAATAAGCAAATTTCCAGCTTAAGGAAAAGAATTTTCAACACAACAGTTCAATTGCTAACCAAATAATAATAATAATAATAATAATAATAATAATAAAAAGAATCAATTTTTTAACCAAATAGTGGCATCTCTGACCAAAACAGATTATTTTCAAAAAAAAAAAAAAATCGAACAAAGGATTTAAACTACTAATCAAAATAAATAAGTTTTGCAAAAAAGAGTTAATTTTTATTTTAAAAAAATTTTCAACTAATTTGTGGGATCCTAGACCGAAGCAGATTAACTTTCAACTAAACAGTTTCATTTCTAATTAAATAAGATAAAATTTCTACTCAATGAGATAAGCATTTAAATTGAACAGACAAATTTTTAACATAGGATTCGAATTTTTAAACAAAAAAGACGATTTTATCAACCAAACAGGAAAATTTTTAATAAAAATAGCGAAATTCTGAACCTAAAAAAGGAATTTGCAAGAAAACATTTGAATTTTTACCAAAAATTTGCTTAGTATGGAAAACATTAGGCCAACTTGTGAAAATTAAAAATGTAAAAATATATATTTTTTTTAATAAACAATTGATTTTCTAAGCATCATTTTTTCATATTTTAATATTTATTACTTTACAATATTATTTTTCTCATACGTTCAGCAGTATTTCCAGTGTGCCCCAAATTTTTTTTTTGTGGAAATTGATTTGATACTTTTAAAACAGCAGTCATTTAAAAAAACGATAGGGTCAATTTTACCCAGTTTATGGTGCATGAAACTTCAGATAGGGCTGTGGTCGAAAGGTTTAGTTTCAATAAGAAATAATTGGATTTTCTTATTGAGTTCTATTATTTTAGTTCGTATTTAAGAAAAAAAGGAGAAAAAGCAGTAAGGAGGGAAATAGGGGAGAAATTGTGAAGCGTGCGATAAATAAATAGGAATTTTTATATTTTATATACTGCAATTTATTAGTCTAAATAATTATTTATATTCATTTTTTATACTCTTGAAATATCAGGTTAGAAATTTGGAAATTTTCCTGCATCATACTTAAATAAGCCAAATTTATAAAACACTTGCAAATAATTAAATTATATGTACTGAAAATAAAAAATAGGAATATGTATTCAATTCAGCAAGCTTATCATTAATAATTTTTGTTCAGTCCTTATACATATATGAATATGTGAAAATGGTTCTATTAATATCTCAAATTAAATAATTGTTATTTCATTTCTTAAATTAACTTTAATAAAAAACAAGTAATTTTTTAATAATACAAGCTTTTAAAAAATAATTCCATTTGTTTAAATTTGGATGCTTTGACAAAAAATTTTAAGATTTTCTCAGATATATTAATTATAAGCATAAAAAAATTAAATAAATCAATAAACCTTAAAAATAAATAATTATATCATAAATATGTTCCTAATGTCTATGAATTTAAATGATAACTTGAACAAATTTTTATTTCAGATTGATAATTAAAATTCAGTCCATATATAGCATGTTATTACTTTAAATAAAAGATATTTTCCTGAGATTAGTAAAAATTATTAAAGTTTGATTTAAATAGGTATCAATCCAGTACTTTAAAATTTACTTTCGCAAATAAAAAAACAGTGTTACTTAGATTTGACAATAATTTAAATAAACAATATTTCTGACTTTTACAAATTGATTTAAGATTCTTTAACAAACTACAAAAGACAAAAAAATCAACCTTCTTTTCAGCGTTGTCTATTCAAAAACGTTATCAGTTGATAAGACATTTGAAAGAAAGGATTTTTGAAAATTGTCGAAAGAGGTCTAAAATATTTTATCTCGTCGCAGTACCTTCTGAAGTTTCTCAGAAGACCCTTCAAGTCTCTAACAGGTTCTTGGTAAAAATGTTTACGTTCTTTTTATTTTCACTTCAGAACTTTCTTAAAGTTTTCAAAATCTTACGATTTGATTGTAACGCATAAGTTTCAAGGAAGCTTTTGAATGCAGTATAGGGTGGTCTAAAAATACATTGAAAATTTTTAAAATAATTTTAATGCATATCACCTATAATTTTTTCAAATCCATGCAAGGGAAATCCATTTTTGTATGTAAAAATTTAAGAATTATATATACAGTAAGCACAAGATTATTGTAGTCATAGGGTTGTGCTTGTTTAAGAAATAGCCCCAAATGCAACCTGTAATGCACCCAAGCTTGGAAAAAGATATTTGCGCTGGAGATATTTTTGAATTTTCGCATTTCATTAGTCGGCCGCCATGATGAAGTGGCATAGGTGTAGTGATACGATAGACCAAGATGTAAACGAATTTAAATTCCCGTTTTAATGTTGTTTATTGTTGAATAAGTTTTAAAACACAATTACAGGATAACGAAATGTTAATTAATGAGAAAATGTAAAATAAGAATTTAATAGACGTATTTAGAGTCGACCTTGTACATTTTCGCGAGGAAAAGTATTTTGTTTTGTTTGTGAGGTTATGATTGAGAACAGTTTTGACAGTTTTCAGTGACAGCACAAAGAAAAGCAAGTTTCGTGTACAATATGATAAATTAGTACGGAGCGTTATTGGACATCTTATAAAAAATATTACGCAAAAATGTCAAGCATCATTGACTGTTATTTAGAATCAATGCTGATACGTAGATTTTTAAACATACTCTAATTATCATAAGTACAAAGTTAACAATTGTAGCCCGCATTATGAATACACGGGAACTTAGAATTATGCACGGTTTTGAGCATGGCTTACAGTGGCCTTCATCGTACATCCAAACATACCAAACGTCAACAGGCAGGGCCGCATGATGAAGATTTATGTTGAATAATTTCAAATAGTTGAATTTTCAACGAAGAAGATAATTTCTCTACCAGAAAAATATTTATTTTTGAACAACTATTTGCATTTTTAGACGAAATACGGCAACTTCTTAACAAAGAATTGAGTAGTTTAATTTTTAATAAAAACCAAAAATTTTCAAATCAGAAAAGCCATTTTTTGGCAAAATAGTCTAACTTTTAACCCAAAAATATTGAATTTCAACAACAAAAATTCAAGTTCAGACCTTATAGTCCCTATGGGATAAAATATAAAAACCAAAGAGTACTTTCTGCCACGCCCATGGGGTACGTTTTTCGTGCTCAAAGAATAAGAAATTAATTATAATTTCATAAGACTTCAAAACAATTCAATTTAATTCTAAAAGAATTCAAATAAATGATAAACAATTCAAAGAATCGAAGAAATTCCATTTATTTCAGTGAAATTTGAGTAAATTTAAAAGAATTTAGGGAAAATGAGAAGAATTCGATAAAATTCATTAAAAAATCAAGCTCAATTCCAAGGAAAATCAAGTGAATAAAAAAATTTTTTAAATATAAAAACTATAATTGAATTGACTGAGTTTAAAATGTGTTTAGAAAAACTAAGGATGATTTAAAAGAATTTGATGAAATGCCTAGGAATGTAAGGTGAGTTTCAAAGACTTAAAGATAAATTAAACAAAAACTTTTGAAAAATCAATTTAATTGAGAAAAATGAAGTGAATTAAGAATAGTTTAAGGGCATGTCCTACGGTGATGACGTCACCAAATCAGTCCTTGATTATGAAATTTTTTTTTGTGTTTACCATATCTAAACACAATGATATATCCCTCTCAAAGTTTGGAAAATAGGAAATAAGACAACAAATTGCGTTTGTATATTCAGTTTGAGTAATAATTTTGAGAAAAATTTTACGAGAAAAAAATAAATGTGTAAAATTATTTTAATTTTTTCGGTGTTCACTACGTCCACACGGATTGAGACATCGTGTTTAGA
>JAUELO010000179.1:35835510-35848146 GCA_032357855.1 Amphibolips quercusostensackenii | reverse complement strand
AGAACGCCACCTCAAGGTAGGCCTAGTGGCGCCATCTCTTGGTCAGGCCGGAAACTTATCAATCCACCCTCGTATAAGGAATGAAAAGAAAATAAAGTAAATAATTTCTTTGAAATCTATTTAAAATATATTTTAAAATTATGTGAAATTATACAAAACCTGATCACATTCCATGATATTCTACAAAATTGATTAAAATAACTGAAGAGCTTTCAAAACTACTTACAATCTATTGAAATTGTCTAAAATCTTATAAATTCCCTTTAAATCATTTAAAATATTTTAAATCCCTTAAAATCTAATTAAATTTTTTTAATTAGCTTAACATCTCTCAAAATCTTTTAAAATACTCTGAAATATTTCCAGTTCTTTGAAATCTCATTAAATTACTGAAATAAATTTAACATTCTTCGGAATTTTTTACAACACCCTGAGACATTTCAAATTCTTTAAATACCCTATAAATTACTGAAATTAATTGTAAAAAATTCTTAAAATTCTTTCAAAACCCAAGCAGATTTTAAATCCTTAAAAATTTTATTAAATCACTAAAATAAATTTAAAATTCCTAAGTTTTTTTTCGGTGCTATTAAATATTTAAAATCCTGTGAAATTCCTTCAAATTACTGAAATCAGTTTAAAATTCCTCTTGATCTTTTAAAATTTCCTAGAAAATTTCAAATCATTTAAAACATTTTGAAATCTCTTAAAACCTTTTAAAGCTCTTGAAGATGCCCTGATATATTTTTAGTTTTTGAATAGCTTAAAATATTGCAAATTTTCAGAAATCCTACTGAATAACTAAAACCAATTTGAAATTCCTGAGAATTTTTTAAAATACACCAAAATATTTTAAAAACCCTTGGAATACCTTTAAATGATGAAAGTCAATTGAGAATTCCTAAAATCTTTTGATATTTTCTAGAAAATTATAATATTTCGAAGTCGCTTAAAATCTAATTAAAAATTTTTAAAGCTTTTAAGGATGCCTTGAAATATTTTCAAATATCCAAAATAAAATTCTTCAAAATCCTATTAAATTACTGAAATAAATGTAAAATTTCTCAGAACTTTTTAAAATACACTCATTAAAAAATTGTAAAATACCTAGAATTTCTTTTAATCTTTTTAAATCAATTTAAATTATTGAAATTAGCTAAAAATTCGTTGTTACCTTTTCAAAATACCTAAAAACCTTTAAACGCTTTTGAATATTTTTAAATTCCTTGTAACCTTCAAAAGCTTCTGAAGACTTCTTGAAATATTTGCAAATACCCTTAATTATTTTAAATCCTTTGAAATCCCATTAAATTACAGAAATGAGTTTAAAACTCCTTAATATTTTTCAATATACCCTTAGGGATTAAAAATCCCTAAACATATTTTAAAATCCTTCGATGTTATTGCAATCCATTAAAAAATCCTTGAGATTTAGAAAAATATCCTAAAAAGTTTTGAATTTTTTCAAATCTGTGAAGCTTCCTTGAGATACTTGGAAATCTTTGAAATCCTACAAAATCCCTGAATTATTGTAAATAAATTCCTGAAGTCTATTGAAATGTTATAATATATCATGAAATTACATGAAGTCTAATAATATTTTCTGAAATCCAGCATTAATAAAAATTCCTTTAAGACTGTTTAAATCCTTTACAATTATATAAATCATCGGAAATCTTATAAAGTCCATTGGAATCTTTTTTAATATCCTAAAAACGTATAGATCCTATATAATGTAATGATATCCTTTTAAATCTTTTAAAATACAAACTTTTTTAAGATCGCAAAAATTTCTTAGAGATTTTTCAAAAATACCCTAAAATCTTCAAAATTCCTTGGAATACCTTCAGCTTATTGACATCTGTTCAACATTCCTTTAAACTTTGTAAGATACCCTAAAATATTAATGTAAATATTAATTTAAAAACTTAAACAAATATAAAAAAATTAACTACATTCAGATAGTTTAAAATGAGCTCCGAAATATTCATGGTAATTCAAAATATTTTCATAAAATACCCCAGAATTGAATTGGAACTTCCTCCCCTTTATTAAAACTTCCTCTCTTTTCTTTGTTTTTAACAAAGTTCCCCTTTTTCTTTTAAAACTTGATAAAGCGAATGAAAATCACATGGAATTTTTTTAAATAGCCTAAAATCTTGAAAATCCTTTGAAATCCCTTCGAATTATTGAAATCTATTACAAATTTAGAAATGGTGGTATAGATCTGAATTTAACAGTGATTATCTTATGGGTTAATTTATTTTAAAAAAGTGACTAGATATAGTCAACTTAAATCAAAAAATGATTTAAAGTGGGTGCCTTGAGCCTACAAAAACTTTTCCCCCCCTCTCCCACAACACTCCTCTACACTCATTCCCACGCTTTAACCCTCACTTTTTCTCCTTTTCCCGACTTCTTTCTCATCTACTCCCCCACTTCTTACTTCCCCTCACATGTCCGTTCTTTTCCCCTAGTTCTGTTTTTCTTCCCTACCTATGCTTTACCATCTCTTATTTCCTACCACATCCCCTACTCACATTTTCCCTTACATTCTCTACTTCCCACCCTTTATTTTTCCTGTCTTTTCCTACTTTCCGTCCTCTTATTTCTCTGACTTTTTTCTGATTTCTAGTTTTCTGCTGACATGCAGCCACGCTGAAAAAGGCTTTCTTGCAGTTTTTAGGGTAATTTACCATCAATACATTAAAAAACATATTTTTTAAATGAATTTTAGTACAAAAATAATATTTAGTAAAGTTCAATGAAAAGATTGAAAAGATTTAGAGAAATATCAGAGGATTTGAAATATTATAGAGTATATAATAAAATTTCAAGTAGTTTTAAACAGATTTTAATAATTTAAATCTATTTCAAAGATTCATTGATACTAAAGCAATATTCCAGTAAGATTTGAAATTCATAAATTGCATTATACGCAAATACGAAAGCAGTGTACGAATGTCACAAAACGAGCGATAAAAAAGGAAAGATTTTTATGTCGCTCGCAGAAATCGTAGGAATTAATGGACGAAGCCGAACAACGGCGATTAAACTTAGCGGTAAGAATGCATCTTGCCAGTTCGAATAATAATTCTGGAACATGCTTCATCGAGCGCCATAAACGTCCAGGAAGATGCCGCCGCTGCAAGTAAATTGAAATTATTTCATGGCCGTGCTTGCTGCGCTGTTACTGTATCCGACTCTGTAAATAAGGAGTAACTGCTCCGATTTGTGCCGTGGATTTATCTTCTACGTTTTATCACGACCATCTTTTCAGCGACATCAACCAACGAGCTGCCAGGTAATATTTCAAGTAAAATTTACCGTAAAATGTTTTCTCATACCAGTACTGGCTGCAAACGAGAGCTGTGCCACTATTTTACGGATAGCGGTTTCAGGCTAAATTTATTCACGTCTAGCAAAAACCAGTCATTCTTCGCAAATTTTTCATAAAGATGAAGATCTATTGTAAAAAGTGTAAGAGGTATAACAATGACATAGACCAGACCAAAAAAATACCTCGATGATGTTAAGAAGATACTTCATCGTCAATATTTTGAAAAACAAATGCTCATTCTAATCAAGAAACGAAAATCCAAAGTAAAAAAATAAGTGCTTAGTACCATAAGAAAGCCTTTCAAATTAATTTTGTAAAAAACACTAAAAATTGTAAATATAGAAAAAAAAATTTAAAACGAAACATAAACGTTTGCGATAGTGATGTTTGAAAAGTGAAATTTAAAAAAAAATTTCGTAGTCGTTGATACTGTGAATTTGACTATGTTGAAATTTATTAATGTCCATCAGTAAAATATGAAGGACAGATTAAAAAATTATGAAACAAGTAGATGTTAAAAAAAGCTTATGTTGTAAGACGAGACATAATAAGCATTCAGTTCCAACTTGATGGCTAACGTCGAGTTATATGAACTACCGATTACTAGAACTAACAATAATATAATAATAAAATTATGCTAAATATTATATAATGATATAACTTATAATAATTGAATCTTGAATATTATATAATGATATAACTCACTATAATTGAACCTAAAATAAATAAATCTGAGATTATGTTGCATAATAAACTAAAATCAGTCAGATTAATTATCAAAATCAAACATCTATCACTCTTCTTCTTAATAAAGAACATCTCTGCATTTGTTTTAAACTTACTGGGTTCATGTTGTAAAACCGAAATATGTTTCCAGTCACACTAATGCCTAGCTTCTAACTGATGCTCAGCAATAACTTTATGGTTCTTTGGATTACGTTCAAAATTATTGTGATATTATTTGCTTTCAGTGGAAATTGATCTATCAAATCTATCAATCTGGCCTGCATGAAATTTATCACAATTTTAGTAAACAATTTTCATATACTACATTCCCAGTAGGCACAAACGTTAAAGAACGTCATTAGAACGTTTTAAAAACGTCCTGAGTCGGTCTTAATAACGTTCCAAAAACCGACAATGTTCCAGAGAAGTTTTAAGAACGTTTTTGGAACACGAAATTTTTTTAGAACATTATTTGGTATGACTTAGAACAGTTTTTGAAACGTTTAAATAATGCCTTTTGACTTGCACGTACAGGGAACATTTTTAGGACGTTCCAATTACGTTCTTAAAACACTCGCGCACTGGGTTCAGTAAGCTGAAAAATGTCAAAAGATTCTTTACATAATTTTATAAACTTATCAAGTTTGAAATCCACCATTAATGTTGTTTAAATGTTATATTCACATAAAATTCGTTTAATCTTAAAAGACAAACTACCATGGAATGGTATACAAAAAAAATTTTGAAATCTACATTATTATCTAGACGCAAATTGAGTTGTTCCGGCAAAGGATCTTTGAGTGTTTTTATTTTTTCATTAATGTGTGTTCAAACAAGTTCTTTTGGATAATTATAAAAAAACAGAACATTTTTAATAAATTCAGTATTAAACTTGCGAAGAGATTCATGTGATAGTGTGATTTCTGTGTCAACAACATTTTTTACAATAGTTATTTTATACTAAATCGGATGCTTAGAAAAAAAGTTAATTCATCTACCTGAATAAGTATCTTTCCTATACCAATCTGTGACAATAATGCAACCATCAGTTTTTATAACTTCACAATTTAAAAAATGGAATTGTTTGTTTCAATATCATGTGTAAATTCAGGCTTGAGATGGAAGAAATTAAATTAATGTAAAACGTAATCTAATTAATCTTTCGGCAAAGTAATGAAAATATCATAAATAAATTTAAAATATGTATGAACTGTGAAATCTTAATTTTTAATTACTGTTGTCTCGAAATCTTGCATAACAAGGTCAGCTCAAACAGGTGATATGGAATAACCCATATAAGAACTTTTTTTTCAAATTTACTTGGAGGTAACCCTGTGAAATATTTTATTTTAAACCATCTACTTAAAAGGAAACCATAATGTGATCAGGAGAGAATGTTATCAAATAACTTAGCCATATTGCATGCGGGAGAATTGATTAAAGAAATGACAGACATAATGGTGAGTTTAGCTTGTACATTTTTGTAATTGTGATTGTAATTGTAAATTTTATATATAATGATATAAATATAATGTAATATAAAAAAGTATTAAATTTTCATATAATTAAGTTGACAGTTCAACTATTTGGTAAAAAATTAATTTGCTTGGTTTAAAGTTCAACTATTTCGTAAAAAATCTATCCTTCTTTGTCTGAAATATAAAATACTACATTTTTTGTTAATTTTCAGGAATCTTAGTATCATGAACTAATATATCACGACGTAAAATAGTTTTACGTAAACAGCCACTTGTTTTTCATGAGTTCAATAATTTAAATTTTTTTCTTAAATTTTTTTTTGGGATTGTTATCTAATTTTTGACATGTTGTGACATTATTTAATAAATTCTGCATATTATTATTATTATTATAAGATTGTTCATTAAGAAAAACAGTAATGTTCCCTTTGCCTACATGTGTAATTAACAGTTGTTTATTATATTAATTAATAATGTCTTTTATACTTTAAGCAAAAACGCTATCGGAATGTGGAATTTCGTTATTATGTGAAAAATGGTATTTCCAATTAAGAACTATGAGCCTAAACATATCACGAAAATCTGCATTTCCAATCAATCTAATATTAGACTCAATATCTTTCACAATACTAAAAATAAAAAGATTCAGAAAATGATGTATTTCATTTTTCTTTTTATGGTTTTTTAAGACTTGCGTGAAAATGGTTCTAAAGTCTTTCGATTTCGATTAAAAATTAATTTTACTACCCGAAAAAGGATTCTGTTTTTTTAACAGAAGGAAGTGTTTTGGACTTCAATTCTGTGAAACATTTCCTTTTGTTATAATGAATCATTGTAAAAGCAGCAAATCGACTTTATTTTTGGTTGCAAATTTTTTATTTAGTTGAAAATTTAAGTATTAAATTTTTCATTTAAATTTCATCTTTTTGTGGTTGGAAATTAAACTACTTAGCTTGAAATTGTATTGCTTTGTTAAACGTTTATTTTATTAGTCGGGGATTTCACTATTCTGTTAAAAATTCGTCTTTTTTGTGTGAAAATTCGTTTTAATAAAAATTTAACTATTCCATTACTAGTTAAACATTATTAGTTCTTAGTTAAAAACTTAGTTGTAAATTCCGCTTTTCGGTAAAAAATCTTTCTGATTGAAAATTTAACTGCTTGGTTGAAAGATCAACAACTTCAAAAAACTTTACTTGGTTAGTTGACGATCCATATTATAGTTTGAAAATTATATTATTTAGTTGAAAATTTGTTTTTTTTTCTTTATGCTAAAAAGTAATTTATTTCTTGAAAATTAATTTTACTTCCGAAACTTAAATTGTCTCATCATTGGTTGAAAACTGATCATTTTTTGATAAAGAATGAAAAGATTTTGTTGAAAATGTATGTATTTGTTGTAAATTTGTCTTTTTGGTAGAAAATTAATCTTCAAGTATAAATAATTCAAATACTTTATTGAAAGTTTAAGTACTTTTATGAAAATTCATTTTCTTAGTTGAAGATCCATCTGTGATTAAAATTTTTTAATATTTTGATAGAAATTTGTTCTTTCTTGCGTTGACAATCAATTTGTTTAAGCTGAAACTTAAACTATTTTATTTTTGTTCAGAATTAAAAGCTTTTCTATATATTGAACCACACAGTTAAAAATAAACATCTTTATTGCGAATCAATATTTTTAGAATGAAAATTCATATTTTAGGGATGAGAATTTCACTATTTTGTAGAAAGTTCTCCTTTTTGGCTTAAAAATTCAATTTGTTTGTTACTACTGTTTTCGTAGATAATTCAGCTATTTAGTTCAAAATCAATTTTTATGTTTAGAAGTAATTTTCTGGTTGATAATTCATATTTTTAGGTTGAAAGTTCAACTATTTAATAGAAAATCAATTTGCTTGGGTTAGAGTTCCACTATTTCTTCAAAAATTTATCCTTTTTTGACTGAAATATTAAATACTACACTTTTTTTCAAAAATTCAACTGTTTGGGTAAATTTTACTATGTTTTATCTAAAATTCAATTATTTTCCTTGTTGCGATACCACCTGTTATATTTTTTGTTTGAAATTCATTTCTTTTAACATTTTTGTTTTCAGTGGTATATTTAACTATTTTGTAGAAAATTGAATTATTTGGTTTAAAAAATGAACTATCTTGGTAAAAATTTATTTATTTTTATTAAGATTAAATTGCTTTGTTCATAGCTCGTCTTCTTGGATAGTAATGTTTTCCTATTGTTAAAAAAGTTTTTTAGTAAAAATTTAACTCTCACCTAAAAAAAATTTTGTTAACTTTGAAGATTCGTCTGCTAAGTTAAAAATGCAGCTGTTCATGGTTGAAGTTAATTTTTGTTTGTTTGTAAATTTAACCATTTAAATAAAAATTCGTCTTTGTAGGTAGAAAAATCTACTATTTTGGTGGAAATTTATCTATTCTGCTTGTAAGTTCAACTATTTGGTTCAACAAATCATTTTTCTTCGTTTGGAATTCATCTTTTTGGTAAAAATTAATTTTTTTGTTTGTTAAAAGCTTAGCAATTTTTTTGAAGAAACAACATATTTTGACTTGAAATCATAAGCGTTTCATATTTAATTAAATATAATACCTATATAATTATCTGACTAAAAACAATTTATTCACCTGTTTTCGTTATAACCACCATATTTTCTCGGTTTTGAGAGAATTTCAAGCTGCGATTCCTGTTAATAGCACATACTATTTTGTACAAACACCACATGGAAAATTAGCACATTTTTGCAAATTGAAAATAGTGGAGAAGACGATCGATTTTTCGATTGATGACGTGAGCGTTGAGAAAAGTATGCAAAAACCCACTAGTGTGGAAAAATGATCACGTTAGCGTTGAGAAAAGTACTTTTCTCAATGCTCACTTCATCAATCGAGAAATCGATCGTTTTCGACACTAATTTTAGTTGAAAAAAGGGGTATTTTCGACGTGGGTGTTGGACAAAATAGTTTCATATCACTGCTTTGAAGTATTTTGTTGAAAATTCGTTTTCTTTTTTGCTTGACATAAATTTTTTAACTGAAAATTCAACAATTCTTTTTTTGGTTGAAAGTTATCGTTTTTATCCGAAAATTTAAGTATCTGTTTGAAAATTCATCTATCTTTTGAAAATTCGTTCTTTTTGGTAGAAAATTAATCGTCTTGGTTGAAAATTTATTTATTCTAGTTGATAGTTTATCATTTCAGTTGTAAATTCATCACTTTGGTAGCACATTTGTTTTTGCATGAAAATTTAAAATTGTTAACTGAAAATTTAAGTGTTGCATTGTTAGTTGAAAGTTTATCTTTTTTTGTTCAAAATTCAACTGTTGGGTTGTAAAATGGCTTTTTTTACTTGAAAATTCGTGTATTTTGTTGAAAAATCTTTTTTTTTTTTTAACAAAATTAATCTTCTTGTTTGAAAAATCATCTTTTTGGTTGGAAATAAAAATACTTGGTTGAAAGTTAAACTTTTTTATTAAAAATTTATCTTTTTGGTTTAAAATAATCAAATCTAGTTGAAAAATCATCATTTTTGTTGAAAAATTAATAAGTTTTGTTAAATTTTTTGTTTTCAATTAATTTTTAAAAAATAAAAATTGAACTAATCTATTAATTGATTGTAGTTGAAAATTCAAGTATCTGATTGAGAATCCATGTATTTTGTTGAACATTCGTTCTTTTTGCTTTGAAAATCCAACAGTTTGTTTGCAATTTTTCCCTCCTCTCTCTCTCTCTCTCTCTCTTCAATGGAAAATATTTCTTATTGGAAAATTCAACTCATGTTAAAAAGTTTTATTTTTTGTTTGAATTCAACCGTTTTTGAATAAAAATTAATAATATATTTCTTTGTTGAAATATCAACTACTACATTTTTTCCTTCAAAAATCGTATTTTTTAGAATGAAAATTTAATTACTTGGTTGAAAAATGAGCTATTTTGTTGAAAATTCGTTTTTTTTTTTGCCGAAAGTGGATTTTTTACTAAAAGTTTAACTATTCCTGTTGAAACTTGATCTATTTTGTTAAATTTTTTTCAATTAATTTTTTTCTAAACTAAAAATGTAACTATATCAGTTGAATATTCCATCTTTTTGATTAAAAATTCATCTCTTTGAACATTCATTTTTAACTAAAAATGTAGTCATTCATCATCTGCTTAAAAAATTATCTTTTAGTTGAAAATTTCGTCTTTTTTGGTATAAATTAATCACTGCGGTTGAAAATTCAATTTTTCTAGTCAAAGATTCATCATTTTATTTAAAAATTCATATTTTTGTTCGAAAGTGTAACTGTTCCTGTTAAAGATTCATCATTTTAGTTGAAAATTTATCACTTTGTTGAAAGATAAAACTTTTTTTTTAATTCGTCCTTTTGTTTTTAAAATTCATCTCCTTTGGTTGAAATTTGTAATATTTTGGTGAAAATTCGTAATTTTTGTTGAAAATCAGTTTTCTTTAACAAAAAATTGGCTTACATTTTTGGATGAAAATTCATCTCTTTGGTTAAATATTAATTTTTCGACTGAAAATTTAACTATTTATTTTTTAGTTGACATTTTATCTTTTTTAGATAAAAATGTATGTATTTTCTTTAAAAATCAACTATTTCAGAAGATTCATCATTTAGTTAAAAATTCATCATTTAGTTGAAAATTCATCAGCTTGGTTGAAAATTAATTTTTTTTACTGAACATTTAACTGTTCAATTTCTGGTTGAAAATTTATTTTTTTTAGTTAAAATTTAACTTTTTTATTTTTGATTGTAAATTGATCTTTTTTTTAGTTCAAAATTCAATTATTTGGTTGAGTATTGGTGTATTTTATTGAAAAAAATTTTTTTTTATAGAAAATTAATTTTTTTTAGTTGAAAAATAATCTTCTTGTTTGCAAATGCATTTTTTGGTTGAAAATTCAAGTATTACAGTTAAATATTCATCATTTTAATTGAAAATTCATCTTTTTTTGTTTAAAATTCAACTATTTCAGTTGAAGATTCATCATTTTTGGTGAAAATTCATTACTTTGGTAGAACAATAATTTTTTTAACTGAAAATTTAACTACTCCAGTTTTTGTTGAAAATTAATCTTTTTTTTTTTTAATTCAACTATTTCGCTCAAAATTCAGGTATTTTGTTTAAAACTGTCTTTTTGGTAGAAAATTAATCTTTTTAGTTAGTTAAAAATTTAACTATTACTTTATAAATTCACTTATTTTATTGAAAAATTGTATTTTGTGGTAGAAAATTAATCTTTATGTTTAAAAATTCTTCTTTCTGGGTGAAAATTTAAGTATTTCAGTTGAAGATTCATAATTTTAGTTGTCACTTTTTGTGAGAGATTTACTTTTTAACAACACATTTAACTATTCCACTTTCTTGTTGAAAATTCATGTATTCTAGTTGAAGATTCATAATTTTTTTTTACATTTTTGTGCAAAATTAATTTTTTTAACCGAAAATTTAACTTCCATTTTTGGTCAAAAATTTACCAATTTGGTTGAAAATTTTTTTTTGTGGAACATTCAATTATTCTAGTTAAAGATTCATCATTTTAGTTGAGAATTCATCAGTTTAGTTGAAAATGAATTTTTTTAACGGAAAAGTCTTGAGTAGTCCAGTTTTATTTGAAAATTGATATTTTTTAGTTAAAAATTCAACTTTTTCTTTACAAATTCATGTATTTTATGGAAAAATCGCCTTTTTTGGTAGGAAATTAATCTTTATGTTTTAAAATTCTTCTTTGGGGTGGAAAATTCAAGTATTATAGTTAAAGATTCATAATTTTAGTTGACACTTTTTTTGTAAAAAACTAATTTTTTTCACTAAAAATTTAGATATTTCATTTTTGGTTGAAATCGATCTTTTTTAGTAAGTTTAACTAAATGGCTGAAAATTGATCGTTTTTAGTTGGAAATTGATCTTTGGTTAAGAATTTATGTATTTTGTTGAAAAATCATCTTTTTTGGTAGAAGATTAATATTTATGTTTGAAAATTTTTTTCTTGGTTGAAAATTCAAGTATTTAAGTTGAAGATTCATACTTTCAGTTCACATTTTTTTGTGAAAAATTAATTTCTTTCACTGAGAATTTAACTATTCCATTTTTGGTTGAAAATTCAAGTATTTTAGATGGAGTTTCATAATGTTAGTTGGAATTTTTTTTGTGAAAAATTAATTTTTTTAATTGAAAATTTAACTATTCCATTTTTGGTTAAAAATTCAACAATATGGTTGAAAATTTATCTTTTTGGGGAACATTTAATTATTCTAGTTAAAGATTCATCATTTTAGTTAAGGATTCATCAGCTTAGTTCAAAATTATTTTTTTTAACTAAAAATTTAATTACTCCTTTTTTTGTTGCAAATTGATCTTTTTTAGTTCAAAATTTAAATAATTGAATGAAAGTTGGTCCTTCTTAGTTAAAAATTCAACTATTTCTTTACAAATTCATGTATTTGATTGAAAAATTGTATTTTTTGGTAGAAAAGTAATCTTTATATTTGCTAATTCTTCTTTTTTATTAAAAATTCTAGTATTTCAGTTGAAGATTCAGAATTTTTCGTTGACATTTTTTTGTGAAAAATTAATTTTTTTAACTTAAAATTCCGCTATGTAATTTTTGGTTGAAAACTGGTCTTTTTTGTTAAAAATTCAACAATTTGGTTGAAAATTTATTTTTTTTAGTTGAAAATTCAACTGTTTGGTTGAGAATTTATGTACTTTGTTGAAAAATCATCATTTTTGGTAGAAAATTAATCGTCTTGTTTGTAAATTCATCTTTCTTGGTTGAGAATAAACTTTTTTGTTGTAAAATCACCTGTCAATCAATTGTACTCTTAATTTTATTTTTTGGTTGAAAAGTTTTCTATTATATTTTTGTTTAAGAATGTGTCTCTTTTGGTTAAAAATTCTTCTGCTTGATTAAAACGTCCACTATTTTGTTAGAAATTCAACTATTTTATTGAAAATTAATCTTCTTCGGTGGAAAAATTAACTGTTTCGTTGTACATTGTTTTTCAATTCATCTTTTTGTGTTGAAAATCGCACTGCTTGATAGGAGATTCGTTTTTTTTTGTTTGTCTA
>JAUELO010000179.1:35798459-35811789 GCA_032357855.1 Amphibolips quercusostensackenii | reverse complement strand
TCGTTAACTATCATTTTTAAATCAATAGCTTTCTTCAAATTGTCGAAAGTATATCTTGCAACACTGTATAGCTGATCTTCTCGGTCACCACCACTGTCGACTTGTTCTTGCCACCTTCGCTATAGCCACTCTGAAACAGAATTCCAAAAGTCAACAGCCTCTTTTTTATAGCCAAAATTATCTCTATGCTCTTGATATAAACAACTAGTTACTTCACCATAATCGTTTTCTTTTTCATGTTCTTTATTTTTAATTGGTTGCATATTAATTTGACTATTCCTATCAGCAAATTGTAAGTAAACTAAATTTTTAATTATAAATGAGAAATCAAACATATTTCTCCTTATAATTTCCTTCATTATATTATGTATACGTACCTCCTCAGGTGTTATTTCTAAAGGCTAAATGCCGAGGTTTTTGCATTAAACGTTATTGTCAATAACGATATTATATTTACCGGATTGATTATCATTTTATGTAGTTATACTTCACACAATAAAAAAAAACAAGTTAATTCGTAACTGAACAAATATTTTTTTCTTTCGGTTTATATACATTGGGGTTTGTCGAAAAAAAAAAAAAAATTATGGAAATCGAAATTGGAGCTATATGGAAAAGTAGTGTATCAGGACCCTGAAAAAGTGAAAAAAATTTGTTACTGATTGACAAAAGCCTTCATGTCGTGCGTTGGCAAAATGTGCTTAATAAAAATTCTTATTTTTAAAGTTTTAATATTTTCGTGTGTGTCAATTTTTTTTATGTTTCTGGAGGTCTTAAGTGTTCCTCGAATTTTTTTCAGACTTCTTATTAACAATATGTAGGAGATAATTTATGTTTGATGGACCCCTGTTTTCAAAAAACAATTTTTAAATCTACAAAATTGTGAAAGAATTATTTCATTAATAATCTGAAAATTTCTTATATGCGCAGTTATTATTACAAATGGCAAAATAATAATGCCTTGATCAGATCACACATCCAACTTGTAAACAGGCAATATTTGGCAGTTTTTCCATTTATTTTTGGTACATTTATTTTTTATTTCCTAGAAGATATATTGTTAGTGAAAGCATTTAGCAATGAGTGATGAAGGGACAATATGTGTCAGGATATGTGTGTATGTGTGCAATTCTTAATCAGAATATGTACGCATTAAATATCAAAACAAGATGTTTGCATCAACAAAGTCCAAAATCTTAAACTCTATGTCATATAGCAAAGCATTCTGGCGGTAGATTTTCTAAATTATCATACTCTAGAGTGTTCACAGCTCAAGCTAATATTGTTATACAGCATTAATTAAAGAAATTTTATGTTAAAGCAATAAAAATAAAACAATATTACCTCTTAAAACAGTGAAAGACTCGAAAATATAGAAAGGGTGATTTCAACTCCTAAATGTGAACGATTGTCCTAAATAAAATTTTTCACAGTCCGTGATTCTCTTCTCTCCTGCAAAGTAACACAAAAATCGGCGCCAGACACCAACTAACCCCCCTTGACAGGGAGTAAATATTTTAGATAAATACTGCTCAAAGATACATTCCGGATCAGTAAAGCAAAGTTCAATACTTTTCTACTATAATCAAGCCATCCATCAAATTTCAGTTGCTTGTAATGAAAAAAAACTGAAAAAGTTCAAGCACCCATAAGTTTATAAGTTAGAGCCATTATTTTCTGACTGGTACTAGAATTACAGCCACTGGAGTACACTCATCGTATCTTTTCGAGTCGAGGCGCCGATGTGCTATCTAGGGCTGGTAAGAGTACGAGGTGGTGGTATTAAGGGATGAACGTATTTTGCCTGTAATCCGAACTACCCTCGCTCCCTCGGACCCTACGTCTTTTCGGATCGACTTGAGAAAAGAAGTCGAGGAGTTTGGTTAAGTCGGGATAGACTCTTCTGCACTGGTTTAAGCCCACAGATTTAGACGATTTTTCGAGACGAAGGTTAGAAGTGCAATCGCCACAATTGTCTTTCTAAGTCTACTAGTTTCTTGAGCTCATAGGATTATGAGAATGTCGTGATAACAATGGTGATCCTCTTGATATGGGAAGAAAAGCAATTTCATTAGCTTTTCTTATCCCTTGCCCCTCATCTGATGGGGTGTGGTTATATTGCGAGGGGAATTACTTTTTTTAGGAACCAATCTTGATCCAAAGTTGTTTTAGGATCTTGGTGAAACTATAATTGATTTTAGTGTTTTTTTAAATATAATTCATTTCGAATTCTTCAGAGAGTATGTAATCAGTCTTTTGGACAACGTTCATTAATTGCGGTACAGTTTTCGGAAATTTTTATTCCCGAAATTACGAAATAATTTAAAATATTCAATTATCAAACTTCATGTAGCGAAATTTCCTTGATACAGGGGAAACAGGTTGACTTTATTCTCAGAGTAGAAGAATGAATTCTTTTAAATGAAATTATTGTTGATAATATATTCCTGAGAAGGTTGAAAGTCGATTTTTTTAGAAAATATTTTACGTTTAACACAAAAATATGAATTTCCCACAAAAAAGTTGATTATTTCGTCAAATGGTTGAATTTTTAACTTGCGATGATAAATATATAACCAAATAATCTAATTTCTTACCAAAAAGGATAACTTGCTTATCAAACAGTTGAATTTTCAACAAAATAATCACATTTTTTACCAAAAGATATAAATTAACCTTCTAAGTTGAAAATTCATCGTTCTTTGTTAAAAATGAACTGCTTTTTTGCAATTTACCCTATTTCATTCGAGGATCATACTTTTTTTAAATAAGCCTTTTTTGCTTAAATCAAACTTTCTTTTATTTAAAATTAAAATTTATTTTTGCTTTGAATATCAACTGTCGCATGTTTCGTTGAGAATTCATCTTTTGTGGTTAGAAAATCAACTACTTAGTGTAAAGCTAAAATACTTTAAAAATTCATTTTGGCATGAAAATTTAACATTTTTGTAGAAAATTAAACTATTTGGTTGAAAATGAACTATTTGTTTTAAACATATATTTTTAGTTTAAAATTCAAGTCTTTAGTCAGAACTAAAACTAGTTGGATAAAAATTTAACATCGATGTATTTTGTTAAAATTATTATTTTTTTTTTTTTGGTAATGCATTAATTTCTCCAGTAAGAAATTCCTCTTTTTGATACAAAATTTAACAATTTAGTTAAAAATATTATTTTCTTGTTATAATTTCAACTACTTGGTTAAAAACTTATTTTTTAAAGATTTGCGTTTTTCACTGAAAATTTAACATTTTTGTTAAAATTCCTTTTTTTTTTAAATATAATTTTTTACTTAAAATTAATTATTTTAACTGAAAACTTCAGGAATAAATTTTTGCTTAAAAGATATATTTTTAGTTGGTGATTCAACTATTTGATTTAAAATGCATCTTTCTACATTAAAAATTTGTTTGGCTTGAAAATTTATCTTTTATAGTAGAAAAGTCATCTTTCTTAGTTGAAAATTCAACTATCTTCGAAAAAATTTGTCCATTTGGCCTTGCAATGTAACTACTTGTTCAAATGTTTAACTATTTTGTGCGAAATTTGACTTTTTCGCTCAAAAATTTAACTCTGTCTTGGTTGATGCCACTTCTTTTTGCAAATTAATTTCTTGGTTTGTAAATTCGAAAATATAATTCCCAAAATAGAAGATTCACAAAATTTAAAGTTACCTAACAGAGATCTTCTACCAAAAGACAAGAATGTACAACCTAAAAAGACACATTTTTATGAACAACTAAATTAATTTTTTTCCAAAAAGTTGCATTAATAATCGAATAGTTAAACTTTTAAGTAAAAAGTGCAAATTTTCAATAAAATAGTTAAAATTTCACTTAAAAAGTTACATTTTATAAAATAAACGGAATTTTTTAGAAGATACTTGAATTTTGAGCATAAAAGTAAATTTTTAGCCAAGTAAGATGAATTTTTAGTTATAAAGAAAATTGAAAATTAATCTTCTTGGTTGAGGATTTAACTATTTAATTTGAAATTTGTCTTTACTGTTTGATTTCGTTGGTCAACAATTATTTTTTTATAATTCACATTTTACGCCTAAAAATTTAAGTATTTAATTTTTGGTTGAAAAATCACATTTTATAGTAGAAAATTCAACTATTCGATTAAAAATTTATCTTTCTTGCTTGAAAATTTAAAACTTTTTTTGGGAAAATTCAACCCTTCAGCTTCAAAACTTTATTCTTTCATGAAAAATTTGTCTTTTTCGAATGAAAATTAATTTTTTTTTTCTGAAAATTCATTTATTTAGTTAAATATTTCCTTTTGGATTGAAAATTCATCTTTTATTGCAAAAAAGTCATCTTTCTTTGTTGAAAATAAATCTTTTTTGGTTGAAAATTAACTTTTTTGTTAACATTTCAAGTGTCATCTAAAAAATTCGGCTTTTTCCTGAAAAATGTAAGTATTTGATTAAAAATTCAACAATTTTGTTAAAAATTTGTCCCTTTTGCTTGAAAGTTCAACTATCAGGTTATTAATGCAACTTTTTGGTTAAGAATTCATTTTTTGTTGTTGAAAATTTGTCTATTTTGGTTGAAAATTTTTGTCTTTTTTTAATTAAATAATTAAGTTTTTAGCATTAAAAGATGAATTTTCAACCAAGAAGATTAATATTCTAACACAAGTGTTGTTTTTAAAAATATACAGTAATTTTCTATGAGATAGATGAATTTTTTAAATAGAAGATTAATTTTTCACCCAAAAAGACAAATTTTTGATAAAAGAATTAAGTTTTTGAGGTGAAGGGTCGAGTCTTATAAAAAGCAGTTCAAAATTTTTTAATCCAAAAAGATAAATTTTTAATATAACAGTTAAATTTTCAACGAAATAAATGAGTTTTCAACCAAAAAAGAAATCTTTAAATTTGACGTTAGAAAAAATAATTTCAAAAAACGAACTGTTAACTAGTCGAATTCACCAAAAGAGTCAAGTTTTGATTTTCTAACCAAAAAGATAAATATAAAACTGAAAAGATTAAATTATTACACGATAAGACGAATTTTTATTAAAATAATGTATTTTAGCTAAGACGTCAAAGGTTTTTGAAAACAGTTGTAAACTTTGAATCAAGAAAGATGAATTGTCAACAAAACAGATGAATACGTGAATTTTCTACCTTAGAATTTAATTTTTCATTTGTAAAGAATACATTCTCAACCAAAAAATAAAATATTTAAATTTTTAAAAATGAATTTTAGAGAAGGCAGTTAAATTTTTAACCCAAAAATACGATTGGTTAACAAAAATGTAATTTCCTAATGAATGGTCTGATTTTGAAATATATGGTTTTATTATTGACTAAATGGTTGCATTTTCTATCAAAATAATCGAATTTTAAACCAAAAATATGAATTTTCAACAAAAAGTTAATTAATAGCTAAGTAGTTCAAATTCCTATCAAATTTCTGAATTGAAAAAAAAAAATTTTCTATAAAACCGTAGAATTAGAAACCATAAAAGATCAATTTTTAATTTAAAATGTATGTTTTCAACAAAGAACGGAACAGTTACCTTTTCAAAATTGAAAAATTGATTCTGAAACAAAATAATAATTTCTAACAAAAAGTTAAAATTTTACCCAAAGAGATGACTTTTTAACTGAAAAGATTATTCTCAAACCAAAAAATTAATTTTTAACGAAACAGTTTGAATTTCAACCAAGCAGTTGAATTTTTAACAAAAGTGGTTATTTTCTGTCAAAAAAAAAAAAAAACAACTTCCAATATAAGACATGAATTTTTAATCAAATAGTTGTATTTTTAAATAAATAAAAAAGGATTTTTAACCAGAAATGTAATAGCTAAATGTTTAGCTACCATAATTAATTTTTTACCAAAAAAAAGCAAATTTCAACAAAATGGTTAAATTTTCGGGCAACGAGCTGAATCCTTAATAAAAAAAAAATTAATTTTTGAAAGAGTGCTTTAACTTTTAACCAAGTAATTGAACTTCTAACAAAAAAATATGAATTTTTAACAAAATAGTTGCGTTTTTAATAAAATAGTCAAATTTTTGACCAAATAGTAAAAATGATAACTAAACGAGATGAATTACGAACTAAGAATATAATATTAGGCTATTTAACAAAAAAATTTATTTTTAACCAGAACTAGCTGAATTTTTTAGTGTGTACTATCAATTTATTCCGCATTTATACAAAACACGAGAAGTCAAATCTAAAATATGACCAACCATGGTTTAATAATTATTTAAAGGCCCTATAAATCTTCGAATATTATGAAAATATTAACATAAATTTTTCAAAATTGTCTACAATAAAAAATTTTATTTTTAGAGATCAAAAAATCCATTGGGAACCATTGAAAATACAATAATTCAAATCGTTAAAACTTTAAGTGCAGAAAATTGTGCCATTTTTCAATAAGAATTGTGATTCGATATATAAAATTAATCATTTTGCAGAGTTCTTTCGGACATTATTACAGCTTGTCCTGTTTAGAATTATAAAAAAATTGTTGGTAAAAATAAATTTCGAATTACAAAAGTTTGCAACCTTCATTATTAAAAACTTTATTGTGCAAACGAAAGAAAAAATTTATAAGATGCTTCCACAAAAAGACCTAACTTTTGTTAACATACCTAGAATGTGTTCTGCTTTAAAGCTTTTTAATTCCGATTTACAGCTTACTGTTTTTGAGATGAAAATTCTCATCAACGAGTCAGGGATGTGTAATAAAAAAATATCAAACATGAAATTCCAAAGCGTGATGACCTCATGAAGAAATTTTTTTTTTATACTCTGATAAGTAATCTTGAAACCACATTTATTGTATAAACTATTTTCTCTTAAAAAATTGCAGATGTATTTTTTACTTAAACTAGCATCATTAATCGCAAGCTACGCGCGCGCGTAGTTTTTTTGGATTCAGTGAAAAAATAATTTTTAATGAAAATAAAAATTTAGATTCACTATTCATTTCCTAAGTTTATTTATTTATTTGTTTCTAAAAGTATATGAATATAATTTTCCCAACACTTTTATAAAAATTCAGAAAGATTTTTGAAATTTTTAGATATGTCCAATCAAATTTCAACGAAAAAATTTATCTTTGAACAAATAGTTAATTCTTTAAATAAAGGATACGAATTTTCAACAAATTAGTAATTTTCAACCTAATTTATGAATTTTCAACCGAAAATATGACTTTTTAGCAAAATATTTTAACTTTCAACCAAGTACTTGAATTTTTAACCAAAAAGCCGAACTCTTAAAATAAAAAAATAAAAATTTTTAACAAAATAGTTACATTTTTGAGCAAAAAGATGAGTTTTAAAATGAAATGATAAATTTTTAACAAATAAGTTATATTTTCGAGCCAGAAATTAAATTTTTAAGCAAAAATAAATTAATTCTTGGACATAGAATTTAATAGTTGATATTAAAACTGAAATATAAATATATTTTAAATCAAAGAGGGTGTAATGAATCCAAAGAGATGAATTCTTAGCAAAATATCTGAATTCTCAACCAAAAAATATTCTTATATTTAAAAAAGTTGCAATTTAAGTAGAAAAATGTATGTTTTTACTCAAAGAGATGAATTTTCAAACCTAAAAGACGAATTTCCAACATAATTCATGTACTTTCAACCAAAAAAGATATTTCATTAAAAAAAATGTAGGCAAATCATAATTTAAAAGGAAAAATAATTCTAAATGCAAAATAAAAATTATGAATAACTATTTATTAACATTTCTTTGCTTATTTGATTTAAAGATTTTTACGAATGTCAAAAAAGAATCCACATAATTATAATGAACATTTGTTTATTTTGCGAGATTTTATACAATTTTAGGAAAAGCTTTGGTCAGTTTGAAAGATATTTAGGAATTTGTAATGCTTAAAAAAATTTTTTAAATAGTTTATAAATTTTTGGAGACGTTTTAAAGTTTTAAAACATTTCTAATAGATTCAAAAACTCCTAAATATCTTTTAAACTGACTCGAGTTATTCCTACAATTGTTATAAAATCTCCTAGCTTCGTTTTCAGCACTTTAGAAATCTTTTTTCTTGTTCAAAATTATTTTAAAATATAATCTCAATACAAATTTTGAGGAATATAACATCATTAAAAATATTGCCTGAAATCTATAAAAAAAAATTTATTCTCTTAAACTCTTTAAAAATTCTTAAAGAGCTTTTACATTTTTTGCTGCAAATATTTAAAAAACTACATTTTATTTTAAACTTGTTAATATCTTTTTGAATTGAAATTATTGCCGTGCCTTTTTAAATTTCTAAATATTTCTCACACTTACTTGAATTTTTTTCTAAATTTTGTAATCTTGTAAAATAAAAAATTTTCGCTTCACAATCTTCTACAATTATTTCCAAAATTTTAGAAAATCAAATAAAATGTTTTAAATTATTTGAAAATATATTTTTTTAATTATCTATTTAAAATAAAAACATAAATTTATCTTTTCCGTGGAATCTGTAACAAACAAGTTGTATTTTCTTGAAACATTAAAAAATACTTAAGAAGCTTTAAAATTTTATTTAAAAATATTTAAAAATCTATATTTTCTTAACAGTTTATGAGAATATTTTTTTTATTTTAAATTATTTTAGAATCCTTAGAAAATTTTTTAAACTTCAAAATATCTTTAGACATACTTTAAAGTTTTTCTAATTTTTTTGAAAATCCTGCAAAAATTAGGAAATTGCCTGAAAATTAAAGCTTGAATAATGATTAAGATATTTTAAGTTTTTGTACATAATTTCACTTTTCTTAACTTTTTTTTCAAAATCGTGAAAAAGTTAGCAAAATAATTGTGTGGTAGCAAAATGTTGAAAACGGAATTATTTTCCCATATAAATGAATTTTTTATCAAGAAGAATAATTTTCTAAGAAAATGGCACATTTTCAACTTAATGATCAATCATTATCAACAAAGCAATGCTTTTAAACGAAGTAGATCAACTTTCAAACAAGTAATAGCTTTTGCAAACAAAAAATATGAATTATTGACCAAAAATATGATAGTTAGTATTTCAATCCAAAAAGATCTTAATTTTAAATTATAAACACTTAAATTTATGGAAAAAAGTAGTTTAATCGTCAAACAAAAAGATTAATTTTTAACTAAGAAGGTTAATTAGAAATGAAAATAAAAAATTAGAAATCATTAAATTTTCAACCGTAGAGATGAATTTGGAACAAGAATGATAATTCTTCATCTAAAAAAGTGAATTTTTAACAAAATAATTTACCTTTTAACGAAGTAGTTGAAGTTTTAGTGAAAAATGATCAATTCTCCACAAAAATATAATTGTTGACATTTAAAGACAAAAAATTTCAATTTCAAATCAAAAAGGCTTGAATTCTTTCAGAAAGACTAATTCTCAACAAAATACTTAAACTTATAGCCAAAACATATTTTTGAATTTACTAGAAATTATGACATTTCTACCAAAAAAGATAAATTTTTTTAAAAAATGTTGAATTTGCAAGCAAAAATGATTTTTCATTCCGAAATTTTAAAAAATCGAAAAATCCTAATTTGCAGGAAAAAAAATTTATAATACAAAATAAAAAATTTCAATAATTATTTATTCTATTTGCTTATTTGCTTTAAGGTTATATAAATATAATTTTTCTACGTTGCTTGATAAAATCCAAAACCATTAATCTTTTCAACTGAACCGAATTATTCCTAAAATTTGTTTAGAATCTGTTGGATTTATTTTTGACAATTTTCTGTAAAACTGTTGTAATGTTTTCAAATCTTTTGAAATAGTCTCCAAAAATAAATTTAAAAAAATAAAAAATCAGTTTAAATATTCCGAGAAATCATAAGAAAATGTTTTCATTATCTTTAAGCCTGTTAAAATCTATATAAAATTTCAAAAATTTGTTTTGAAATCTTTAAAAATCTACATTTTGTTTCAATTTATTTGAATTTTTTTAAAACTTCCAAATGTCTTTTCAAACCATTCGAATTTATCCTAAAATTTTGAAGAAATTTGCAAGATTCTGAAACATTTCCTTTAAATTTTCCAGATTCCTCTTTTATAATTAAAAGAAATTTTTCTAATCTTTCAAATTTTGTTAAGATTTTTAAAAAATAATATGAAATACAAAATAGTGTAAAATTTTCTGAAAAATGTCAAAAAATTTTTTTTATTCTCTTTAAACCTTTCAGAATTCCTAAAGAGCTTCTACATTGTGTTTTCAAAATCCTCGAAAATACACATTTTGTTTTAAATAAAATTATTTTTTTATCCTTTCAAAGTTGCTAAATATCTATTAAATTTATTGATATGTTTTCTAAAATTTTGTAATTTCGCAAAATGGAAACATTTTGCTTTCAAATCTCGTACATTTTTCTCCAAAATTTCAGGACATTGTTTAAAATGTTGTCAAATCTTTGTAGATATTTTCCATAAATCAATTTTTCAACAAAAAAATTAATTAAAATTTTTCCTGAAATCTTAAAAAAAAAATTTCATTATCTTTAAACCTTCATAAATCCTTAAAAACCTTTGAAATTTCATTTTTCAATCTTTAATAAATATATTTTGTTAAAAAATTGTCTGTATCTGTAATTTTTTGTTACTGGAACTGAATATTTTTGTTATCGTTATCTGCATCCTATACATTTAGTAAACAAAGATTATCTAAGTTTTCGATAATAATTTTATTATTCTTTTCTCTTTGAATGTGTGAAAATGTTCATAAATTATAATTTGATAGCAAAATTTTAAGGACAGAATTATTTTCTAATGTTAAAAAACAATCACAATTTAAATGTACTCTTATATCGATAATGTTTAGAAACACTGGAAAATATTTTTAGTCGTCAAATAGAATTACTTATTTAAAAATTTTAAATTGCTTAATTGATGGAGCAGAAAATTCTTAATCTTTATTGATGGACAAATACATGTAATCTTAATTAATATGGTAGAATCCTTTTGTTTTTGTCAAAACATTTTTTTAAACGTTAAGAACAAAACATTTCTTGCCTTTATTATTAAAGAATCATTTACGACTTAAATGTCCTGTTTTAGAAATAAACTTTCAGAAATAGTATTCCTTATTTGAAAATTGCAATTTACAAAGTTTTAGGAAATATAAAGGATGAATACTTTGGATAAAGACAATCCTTTTTGATTTAAAGATTCAACGATTTTGTTGAAAATTTGTTTATTTTATGGAATATACTTTTTGTGGTTTGAAATTAAAAATTCATTTAATTCGTTTTTCTCTTATTTATTTTTTATTCCTGACCTCTGAATTTTGCAAGCTAGACTTCGTAACTGTACATCCTTCAGAATTATTAAAATTTAGTATCTCTGAAAATCACATTGTAAATAAGGCCATAAAATTAAATTAATACCGGATTCATTTTGGTAAGAAATTTGAATAATTTTAAAAGCTAGAAATTATTTTACTTTAGAAACCATTTTTACCTAATTATGAGGTGAATAAACAAATAAAGAAGAAGCAAAAATATAAATATTTATTTCTTAGTGCTCAAAAATAAGCAAAAGGTTCATCAAACTCATTTATTTACCAAAACCCAAAGATGTGAATTTATTAATTATTGATAAACCCTGGAATTATGTTTAAATTCATAAACAAATTTCTTGAAATTTTCAAGGGTACAGGAATTTTAAATGTACAAAGAAAATAAATAATGTTAATTTTAGAAGGTAAACTTTGAATAAGTTATCAAATTATTTTCAAATAAAAAATCATTTCTTGATGTGTTTTGATAATTCTGAATTTTATTAAAATTTACAGAGATTACAAAGATTGTATGATAGCTACGTACATAGATAATAAGCAAATTAGGAAGATTCCACGTAAAAAAAATCTGTACAATATCAAATATAAAGACCCAAGATTTTAAACATGCGATCACTTTATGTATAATGATACACGTGAACCATTCAGTATTGTAACTAAACGACAATAAAAGTTCAATCATTGATTAATAATCGAAATCACTAGAGAGTTAGTCAATATTTTCACTAATTGGCACTACTGAAATAAACTTATGATTTTTTCATATTTCAGTGATAAAATTCTATATTACTATTTTATTAATCAAACACAGAATCACAATATAAAATTGTTTATGTTAACTTTGATATAAAAATTTGGTCCTAGATGTTTATGAAAGCTTTCAAATAATGTCACCTAAAATAACTTTCCTCTCTAAATTTCAATTAGTGCAAAGTAAGACACTTATATCATCTAATAAAGCTTTCTACCAACTAATTTCACTAGTATTTCAATATTTCTTAAAGTAGTTATCAACTTGAAAAATAATTTTCAATGAAAAATTATTAACAAGTCTTGTACAACCAGAAATAAAATTGTGATGGGTGATTGCACAAGAGTTGACTATTTTAAGTCACAAATGTTTTCCACATTTTCTTTATTTAATCTTTTTTTTTTTTAATTATTTCAAAGAAGTATAAGTGTTACGTCCTGAGAAATAAAACTTATCTTGTATCTTCATAAATTAAAAGATAGTTCCTTGTTTCAGAATCTAATTTTTAAAAAAACTAGAAAACTAAAACGAGGTTGACTGACGAATGGCCAGAATTGAATTGACTATACATATTTTGAGTTTGGCGAATTAAATAGATATTTATTCAATGAAATACAAATCGATGTGATTAAAGTAATGAATACGGTATATAAAGCAATTTAAGTGAGAAGGTCAGTTGTGAAAAGTAAGAGCACGGCTGGATACTCTTCTTGATTAAGCTTGTTTCATTGTGCCTTGTTTGATTTATCCCACCTTATATGATGATGACTAATTTTAATTATGAAGAAAGTTTTCACCGTATTGTTCGATGCACAAAAAACGTACCAGGCTATCAGATCACGAGACCCTGATGAATAATAGCTTTTGATTGTTGATGCAGCTTCGATTTTAAAAATTCTACACAGATTATAACTTTCAAAGGTTTGAGAAATACTGGCACTTCTGATGGTAGATGGTTGATGGTCCGACTTAATCGTCCGGAGTTTAGAGTTGCGGTTGTTTTTCTATTGTTTGACTTCTGCTGTTTATGGCAAGCTTTTGAACTATTTCTCAACAGATGCTGGTTTCTAAGCTTCTAAACTCATTTTTCCTTCACAATCGACAGTATTTATGTACGTTACCCTTCTTAAGACTCACATATGGGTGAGTGACAATAAAGTAGGGGCAGGTCTTGATTCCAATAAGCTTACATTATTGACCATGTGGAAAAATGAGAAAAGTTTAAATCAGAATATAAATAAGGATTTTCAATATGCCCATATTTAAAAAAAAGACGCAGTAT
>JAUELO010000179.1:35768261-35785834 GCA_032357855.1 Amphibolips quercusostensackenii | reverse complement strand
CACAAATTTTACACATATCTAATAACTTCTCATTATGGAATGAGAATGTAAAAATAGAAAGGAACTTCAAGATAAATCTGTGTTGAATTGAATTTTGCAAAGTTTGTTAGGAAAATGTTATTAGGTTCCAAAAAAATTTAGAGAAAAATTAATTTTTTTCTTCGAAGCGCTCGTGTTTTCAAATTTATTTTTTCATACAATTTTTACACAGTCAAGGTTGTTTAAAATTTAAACAATAATATTTTAAGCTTGGAACATTAAAAAAATTCTTTGCTATACATATTTGATTATTGTATTTTTCATAATTAAATAATATTTATCAAAAAACAATTTTTTTAATGTTTATATTCGGGAATTTTATAACTCAACATTTTTCTGACAGTAATTTTCAAATTAGGAATTTTTATGTTTATATTTTATTTTTGGGATTTTTTATTTGTCCTTTTTTGCAGTATAAATAAAATTATAGAAAATATATTCTAACCTCGATCATATAAGGAAATGTTCTAACATTTTTATAAACTCTTTTAAATATTTGAATTTTTAAATAATGTATCTTTAAAGTTATAGTTTTTCTTTAATTGTATGTATGGTAATCAATTTTTAAAAAATCACAGTTTTTCATAAATAAATTATAATAATTATGGTAATATAATTTATTAGTATTGAAATAAATAGTAATATAAATTAATAGGCAAAAATAGAACATGCTAAAAATTATGTAAGAATTAATAAAAAAAGAATAGTAGTCATTGCATACAAGTTATTAATAAATAAATAATCAGAGTAAAAAAAATATGCAAGGCAAAATTTAAAATTAATATGAAAAAAATAAAATTATTACGTAAGACTATAAAGCTTAAAACGATGCAAAATATAAATTTAAAAAATATATTTTTTGCATTATATTGTGCATAGAAAACGTCTTTTTTCAATTTTTTAGCATTGTATGTTTTGATGAGTAATGCCTTTTTGCAATTATGAAACAATTTTTAGTTTCAACTATTCTGATTGAAAAATTAACTGACATTTATTAATCCCTTACTTAATTTTTATTTTAAAAAGAATTGTTTATATTTACAAATTTTAACTATAATTGATTCCTTTTTGAAATTGACATTAAAGATAATATGCCTTTTCAAACTAACATTTAAAAAAATGTTATCATGCTTTTTCAAAATAACATTTAAAAAAGAAAACACTTCTTAAAAAATTACAAAGATGCAAACTTCAAGAGTTTTCATTTCTTCCAAAAAAATTTCAAACACCAAACGTCCTAAAAATTTTAAAAAGAATTTTGCCTAAATATTGATTTAATTTTAAATCATTTAAGTAAGTTTCAAAATCATATCTTACACATCGAGTTTTAAGAATTTTTTTTTCAATTCGGAAGCGTTAGTTGAATGCTGTCAGTATTTATGATGGACTCAGCAACCATAGCATCACACTTTCGAATTTGAAGCATGACGCTATCGATTTATAGAAAATATCCTTTTCTCCCAATTTCAAGTGTAGTTGAGATTAAAATATTTCACTATTAAGTCTGTGACATCTTCAGTTGCAGCTCATCACTTTTTTTGATAATTTAGTAATTTTTTATTTGAAATTGACAAAATCAGAAACAATAGCATATGCTTTTAAAATCATAGTACATGCATTTAAACGAGGGCGAAAGTACCGTTGGATGCTTCAAAGCAATAGTACCTGAGCACTTCCAATTCTGTTGTTGATCTATTTTTCAATCTTCGATCTGCTTGGATTTTCTGCTAATTTATTTTATCAGCAGAAAGTGCGAAGAGTTAATACAACGAAATTGGTCTTAACTTTCTTTCAATATTCACAAGATACCCATATGATACAAAATATTTTCAAGAACAAATTAAATCTGTATTTGACCTAAAATCAAACTTCAAAACAGCTGTGATCTCTGCTAGTGTAAAATAGTTACTGCAAAAATAATACTTCGAAAATAATAATGGCCTCTTTTATTAAGAAATTCTAAAAAAACTTTAAAAAACAGTAAGCTTCTGAATTCAGAGAGGAAGAAACAAGAATGAAACTAAATGCGCGTAAAAAGTTTCCTCCATTGTTAGGACAATTGTATTTATTTTCCTGGAAAATCATGACTACATTCTTTCCTTTTCCTAAACCCGGTTTTATTCAAACGGCATGCCTGGCATCGACGGAGCGTAATTCGTTCTACGACACGCCAAACACACTTTTTCTAGCGTGCAATGCGATAAAGTCTCTTCCACATATGGAACAAGTATCAGTAATGCTTTTTCCATTTCCATCCTTTTTAACCAAGATATGTCGAATTTATAGTTTGAAATACGGAAAAAATGTCGTCCGCTCTCTGGGGAGCTGTTCGCCTTCGGCTAGAATGCAGGTGTGGCAAAGATCTAACTCTGCTGAGCTTTCAAACGATTTATCAGGCTCAGGATTTCGGAGATTCGAGAAAATCATGCAGGTTTGGTTTTATGAAGAGCGAAAAGTTACATTTTCGAAAAAAGTTTATTTTCTGCCTATTGAGCTGAATTTTTAATCAAAAACGATTCAATCTAAATAGACCAATATACAAAAAAAGTTGAATTTTCAATCAAAAAAAAATAACTTCAAAAAAATAGTTAAATTTTTATTAAAATAATTTAAGTTTCAACAAAACAGTTAAATCTTTTACAAAACAGCTGAATTTTTAACCAAGATTTTTAATTTTTTACCAAAATATGAATTTAAAAGAACCCACATAAATTTTTAACCAAAGAGTTGAATTTTTAACTAAAAAGATCATTTTTGAACCAGAAATAAAAAACAGGTACACGTAAAGTTAAAAAAAAAAACTAATTAATAACAATTATCAACTAGTTGAATTCAACGAAAAACGACGAATTTTTGACAAAATAGTTCAATCCTTAACCACATGAATAAATTTTCAACAAGCAAAATTAATTTTTCACTTAAATACACGAATATTCATCAGAATTATTACGTTTTCAAGATAAAAAGTCGATCGTTTTGGATGATAATTGACTTTTAAATCGGAAAAGAATGTTATTCAAAAAGAAAGGTTACTTGTATTTACGAAATACGTATTTTAAACTAAATAGTTAAATTTCAACAAATGAAAAAAATCGATTTTCAAGAAAAACTTCAACCGTTAAATTTAAGAAAAATATAACCAATTTAATTTTACTGAAGAGACGAATATTTTTAACAAGATAGTTGAGTTCAAAAAGAAGAATTTCTTATGAAAAAGTTAATTTTCAGTCAAAAGCGATTAATTTTCAAAAAAATATTTAAATTTTCAACTAATAAATGTCAACTTTTAAAAAAATGTGATCCTTAAATTTTTAGATTGAAAAACTAATTTCAAACCAAAAAAACTAATTTTGAACTAGTTGAATTCTAACAAAAAATCCGAATTTTTTACAGCATAGTTGAATCATTAACCAAAGAGATGAATCTTTAAAAAACAAGATTAATTTTCTGTCCAAATAGAAAAACATTATTTTACAAAATAGATAGATTTTCAAACTAAAAAGTAAAATGTTTTAGAAACCAATTTAGTTTAAAACCGGAAAAGAAGAATGTTCATTAAGAAAGTTAACTTTCAATCAGGAAAGATGAATTTTTTAAGGAATAGTTGAATTTGCAACTAATAAATATCAAATTTTTATCAAAAAAGAAATCGTCAAAATTTTAGTTTAAAAAACTGATTTCAAAGAAGCAAAGAAAACTCATTTTTGACCAGTTGAGTTTAAATGAAAAATACGAATTTTCAACAAGATAGTTGAATCCTTATCTAAAGAGATAAATTTCCAACAAACAAAATTAATTTTTCTTCCTTATAAAGAAAGTTTTTTCAAAACAAATAAGTTAAATTTGCAAGCTTAAAAGTCAAATAATAAAAAAAAAGTTGATTTCTTTAACGGAAAGATAGAATTTTCATTAGTAAAGTTAATTTTTAATCAAGAAAGATGAATTTTCAAATAAATGGTAGATTTTTAAACTAATAAATATTAACTTTCGACCAATAATGAAATGATTAAATTTTTAGTGTAAGTAACTAATCTTATACAAAAAAATATGATTCTGAACCAGTGGATTTTCTGTCTGAATAGAAAAAGTTTTTTTAAAGATAAAGTTGACTTTTTGAGTAAAAATATCAAATATTATAGAAAACAGTTGAGTCTCAAAATATAAAAAAAGAATTTTTATCAGAAGAGTAAATTTGTATCAAAGAAGTTAATTTTCAATCAGGAAAGATAAATTTTTAGAGATATAGTTGAATCCTTAACAAAAATCATGAATTTTTAACAAACAGAATTAATTTTGAATCTCAATGGACAAATTTTTAACAAAACACATTAATTTTTTATCAAATTGTTGAAATAACAACTGATGAAGGAAAATTTTTCAACCAAAATGTAAAAGCTGCATTTCTCGTAGGAAAATTAATTTTTTTCTGAAAAAAAAATAAATTTGCATAGGAATAATCAAATTCTCAAATAAATAATTTTATTCTGAACCAATAAATTTAACTTTCTACCAAAGTGGTTTATTTTTAACGAAAAATATGAAATTTCTATCAGACAGATGAATTTACGACCCCACTATACGAATTTCCAACCAAAAATTTTAGGCTTTGACCAAAAAGATGATTTTAACAAAGTATTTGGATAATTAGAAAAATAATAAAACTTTTTGCAAAATGGTAGAACTTTTTACCAAATAGCTGAATTTTTCACCTGAAAAAGAGTAATTTTAAGTGAAGATAAATTGATTTCTATGAAGTAAATTTTTTTGTCAAAATACGAATTTTCCATACAATAAATTTTTTACCATTCAGTTTAAAATTAAACAAAAACCGTTAATTTTATTAGCAAAAAATAGAACAATTGAATTTTTGGTAAAAAAAATGTTTTTACGAAGAAAAAAAGAATTATCCATCAGTTAAATTCAACAAAAAAATACGATTTTTTAGCAAGAGTTTTTGAACTTAAAAGTTGATTTTCAATTAAAGAGACAAATTTTTAACAAAATAGTTAAATTCCTAACCGAAATGATAAATTTTCAGGGGAGAATATTAATTTTGTACCTACATAGATTTCTAACCGAAAAATATAAATTTTCAAGAAAAGGGTTGATTTAGTATTTTGAAATTTCGAAGTCGACTGTTGTTGACTGAAAATTAAGATCTGAATCTTCAACAAATTAAATAAATTTCCAACCTAAAAGATGCATCTTTAACCAAATGCATAAATCTGTCACAAAGTAGTTTAACTTCAAAACAAATAGTTGGTTTCTTAACAACTAAAAAATAAATTTTTAACGAAAAAAAATGATTTTCAAGAAAACATGTAATAGACAATATTTCAACACAAAAAGATTTTATTTTTCAATTAAAAAAAGTTGAATTAAACCAAGATTTAAAGAGATTTTAAATTATTTTTGAGTTTTGAGAATTATATTTTTCAATTGATATTAAAAAAGTTACAAATCGCTTAAGACGATCGTATTGACACAAAACTATCTGAGTCCTTGTTTTACACAGTGAAGTTTAATAACTGCGAATTTTTAAAATTGATTAATTTCAAATAAGTGCCCATAAAAATTTAATCATTTGAAAAAAACATTAGGATTTCTACACTTTTAATTTTTTTTATGTGGTTAACAGATCTAACTATGCAGGTGAAAAATTTAAATATAGTTTATATATAGAGAAAAACACGTATATTTTTGATTTATTTATGCAAAAAAATCTATTATACAATAAATGTTCTTGTCTTGTCCACTATATATGAACTATATATAACTTTTTCACCTGCGTTTTTTACAATGGTCCATTTAAAACTATAATTAAAAATTGACATTGCAGAAATAATAAAGATGATAAATATAACTAACTAGATCTTATCAATAAAAAATTAGATTTCTGTGCGAAAAAAATTCACTGTCATTTTTACCGGTCGAACCTAAAGAATTGTAAATATTGTGAGCATTGGAGGTTTCATGTTTGGAAATTATTACATGTATCATATTTGAAGATTATTACATAAAATATTTTTCAATCCTTCAAAAAATAATATTGTTTATAAAATCATTGTATATTTCTCAGTAAAAAAAGTAATGATAAGTCAGAAGATCTTGGGGGGAGGGCGATCGCCCGTTTTACCACAATGTAAGTTCACGCCCGGTTGGTTCAAAAAATTATTTTTTCTCATCGAAAATTTAAGTAGATATGTTGAAAAAAAAACTACCAGATGTCTTCTCTTTCCTAAGATTGTTTATTTACAATACTAAAATTAATTTTACAGGTTAACATTTTTAATTGAATTTTAATAATATCATTTGATAATAACTGCAACCTAAGGTTAACAAAAATATTGCCATCAATGTTTTAACAGTGAAGATTAGCAATTGATCAATCATTTTAATTAATAATTACCACTATAGCATTAAAACGTGTAAAGCGTGCAAACTCTGGTAAAATAAGGTATTGATATCAAGCTTGTGAAATTTCGATTACTTTTGATGACACAAATTATGCAGAATACAGTCGGGTGTTAATCAAGCATTGAAATAGAATTTTTTAAAAACATGATGTATTTTCATAAACAGTATTATAAAAACCAGTAGAGGCCGTTTAAATAATATGCTAGATTATTTTTAACAAATTATACTTTTTCCATTCCACTTGTAAATTAAAATTTTGTGTTCGATTCAATTAATTAAACGACTGTAACGAAACACAAAACATTCAACCGTAATAAATTATATGATGTTCATGTTTTTGTCTACTAGGTCTTCAATCAATATTTTTTTAATGTGTTGATTTTTATTTATAAATTGTGATCTCAGCGAAGATGAGAGAAATTTTCTCACAATTTATAAATAAAAATCAATATTCAAAAAATATTGATCTTATACCTAGCAAGAGCAATTTTTTCATAATTAAGAAATAAAAATTAATATTAAAAAAATATTGATTTAATACCTAATAGACAAAAACTTCGACATATTATTGAACACAGTTTCCTGGTGAAAAACTATAGCATCATAATAAAATCCAACCATAAACTTTTAACAGACTTCACAGCACAAAAAACTTTTCAAATTTTTAAATATAATCAATGCATATGTCAAATAACTTTTCTGTCAAAAAAGATGAATTGTTAATGTAAAAAGGAGAATTTTCCGTGAGGCTGATGAATTTTCGATTAGTAAATTTCAATTTTCAAACAACAACAAAATTAATTATTAACCTAACAGTTGCGCTAAGAATTAAATAGTTGAACTTTCAAGCAAAGGTGAGGAATTTTCAACACAATAGTGGAATTTGTTACAAAATAATTAAATTTTTGAGCTACAATAATGAATTTTTAACCATATAGTCAAATTTTTAAACTAAACGATTTAACTTTGATAACTGATAGTTGAATTTTTAACCAAATAGTTAAATTTTTAAGCCAAAAAAATAATCATTTGGAAGGCACTTGAATTTCCAACAAAATAATTGAATTTTTAACAAAATTTTTTAATTTTTGGAAAAGTAATTGAATTTTCAACAAAATATTTCAATTCTCATCTAAAATGATAAATATTCATCAAAAACTTTAATTTTGAACACAAATGTTGAACTTTTAATTAATTAGATTAATTCGCAATTAAAAAATATTAATTCTGAACAAAAAATATCATAGTCAATATTTCGAACAGGACAAGATTTTTATAGAATTTTGGACAAAATGAATAAATTTTTAAACGAAAAAAAAATACATTTTCAACCAGAAAAGATTTTCAATGAAGAAAAAAAACAAATTTCAATCAAATTAAAAAATTTTCAAACAAAAAAAGTAAATTCTCTATAATACGTGCAAATTTCAAACTATAAAATATAAATTTTTTAACAAAAAGTTATTTGGCTAACAAAAAGTTCAATTTTAAATACCCAAAGATTAATTTTTCATAATAAAGTTGTATTTTTAAGACAGAAAAACGAATTTTCACTAAAAAAATTTTATTTTTATCCTGGAAATATTAATTTTCAATAAAAAAGTTGATTTTCACAACATAGTTGAATTACAAATCAAAAACAATCAATTTCGAAACAAAAAATGAACAAATATAAAAAAAAAGTTTTTTTCTGTCACTGAAAGAGATGAATCTGCATCTTATAAAATGAAGTTATAATAAAGTACGTTTCCTGATTTTTTAAACTATGTTGTTGAAAAAATATTTTTACAAAATAGTTTAATCTTCAACCAAAGAATAAATGCTTAACAAAGCAGGCCATTTTTAAACAAAGTAGTTAAAATTTCAACCAAAAAAGATTAATATTTAATCTAAAATTAAATGGTTGGTTTTTTAACTAAAAACGATTAACTTTCAACAAAAATGCAATTAATAAATTTTTAGTAAAAGAAATGGTTTTTAACCCAACATAAGTGCATGTTTAACAAAATAGTAAACTATTTAACAAAAAAAATGAATGTTGAATAAAGGAGTTCAACTTTTAAGTGAGTAGCTGAATTTTTAACGAAAAAAATTAATTTTTAATGATAAATTTCAGAGTTGTATTTTTGACTGAAAACTAAATATTTTCAACCAAAGATGCGATTTATTAATTTTTAGTTGCAAAAATTAATTTTCATCATGAAAAAATCTACAAACTAGTTGAATTTTTAATGTGAGAGATGGAACTTCATCTAATAAAATCAATTTTTAACAAAGTATTTCAAATTTCTAATGTAAAATCCAAAAATTTTTGACGAATAATGAAGCAGCTAAATTTTCGGTTAAAAAAATTTCTTTAATAATAAACAAGTTTAGAAAAAATGTAAATCTTCTACCAAAAAAATTAGTGCTTGAAAAAGTAGTTTAACTTTTGTCTAAGTAGTTGTATTATCAACCAAAAAAGATTAATTTACAATGAAAAAAATGTATCTTCAGCTGAATAAACTAATTATGAAAAATAATTTCTCACAAAAGATATGAATTTTCAAAAAGAGTTTAACTTCTAACTACAAAAAGATTTTAGTTTTTAATAAAAAACTTTTAAATTTAAATAAAAATATTAAAATTTATGACAACGAAAATGATTTCTAAATCAAAAAGATGATTTTGCAACAATAAGAGTTTACTTCCAACCACAAGATGTTTTTTGATCAAAAGAAACATAATTTTAAAATTGTTGAATTTTCAAACCAGAACAGCGAACTCTCAATGAAAAAATTGAATTTTGAACTTGAATATATAAAATCCGTTTGAAAAAGTTTAATTTTCAACCCAGAAAGTTAAATCTTAAACAAAACAATTATATTTTCAAGTCAAAAAGACAAATTTGTATCAAAACAGTTAAATTTTCATTTCACAAAACAAATTTGCATGAAAAAAACTTAATTTAAAAACAAATATTTGAATTCTAAACTGAAAAAGATGAATTTTCAACAAAAACAGAAAATTCTACAAATAACTTAAATTTATAATAAGAAACAACAATAAAAAAATTTTAAACACTGAAGTTCAATTTTTAAACAAATTGTTGAAATTTAATAAAAAACCCATAAATTTGAAACTAATATTAGAATATTAAAATTTTCGGTTAAAAAATTAATTTTCAACAAACAATAACGAATTAAAAAAATATATATTTGAATATGCAACCAAAAAAATTAATATTTAACAATGTTTAAGTTTAAGTTTCGATGAAGTAGTTAAATATTCTACCAAAAGACATAAACGTTAATTGAAAAGTTTACTACATCTGAGTTTTTGACGAAAACGATAAAAAATTGATCGAAAAATATGATTGGTAAATTTTCGTTAAATAAAATTTGTTATTGATTAGAAAAATAGATTGTTAACAAAATGTTCAAACTTTCAAACAAATTTCCAAATTTTGAACAAAAAATATAACAGTAGTCTTGCTTATGAAGAAGAATAAACTTGCAATGAAAAATGATAAGACATTCAAATAATTGTTGTAAAATAAAATCTATAATTTTTTATTTCTGTTTTTATTCTGAATAATCTTTATCTACATTTATATTTTCTATGTGTGATGTAAAATTCCCCTGTCAGTGTAATTATTTTTTGGAGGACCCATATAAGTTAAAAATATTTTCATAAATTAATTACTATTAGTTTAAACTAAAAAAATTGAAATAAATTCGTAGGAAACAACTATGAGTCCCAGTCTTTTTTTCCCTCATACAATCGTAAGGAATACGCTATTACATGTTCTTTATTAGAAAATAAATTGCAGAAATTATGTTTATGCGAACAACCTGAAGAGGCAATAATACATTTTCTGAAAAATTCTTCTCAAAGCGAAGTTACAGCGAAAAGCATGTCTTTTGTGCTATTAATTTTCCGTCGAGAATGCGCTTCACGAAGTTGGCAAAGTAGGAAACAACAGCACTATATCTGAAATTAAATTATCCCAGCACAGACCTACGATACATTCCCATTTTTCATTTACATTTCATCCCAAGTTTGCTGTCAGTTTCATCAAATCAAATTTCGAAGACATACTCATCAGGAATGTCATAAAAAATATATGGAACATGTTTTTTTAATTTTTGTTTATTTCATAGGAGATGCAAACAATGTTGCACTTTTTCATTTACATTTTAAATTTTTGTATTTTTCAATCTACCCTAATAGGGCCATTTAAAAACTAATATAAGTCACACTGCCAGCGGGGAGTGGGGTTGAAGAATTTTTTTTTATCGTTTTTTTCAGTTAAAAATTAAATTTTTAACTGAGAAATTAACTATTCTATTATTAGTCACAAATTGATGATCTTTAGTTGAAGATTCAACCATTTAATTCAAACAATGTATATATTTTGATGTAAATTTTTGGTATTGAATTAATCTTTGTGATTGAAAATTCAACTACTTGATTGAAAATTGAAATACTTTGTTAAAAATTTATTTTATTGGTAAAATATATTTCTTTGGTTGAAAATTCATATTTTTTACACAAAATTCGACCGTTTTGTGAAAAATTCTTTTTTTTGGCCTATAAATTTGTTTTTTTAATTATGATTTCAACTGAAAATTTAACTATATAATTTTTAGTCAAAAATTCATCTTTTTTAGTTTAAAATTCAAATAATTGGTTACAAATTAACTTTTGTTGTAAATTTAACTGTTTTGTGGAAACTTTGTCTTTTTGGCTTAAGAATCCTACTTGCTTGTTAAAAATTATTCTTTTTGGGCTGAAAATTAATACTTCCGGGTAAAAAATTCAACTTTTTTGTAAAGAAATCGCATTTTGAATTGAAGATTCAACAATTTGATAGATATATTATTTCTCTCTTGTCTAAAAATCCTTTCTAGTTGAAAATTCAACTCTGTTGTTATAAACTCCTATTTTTAAAATAAAAATTAATTTTTTTTGTTTAAAATTGATTTAATTTTATGTATGAGAATACAACTGGTTGATTAAATTTTAATTTTCGTTGATTGAAAGTTTAACCATTTTCTCTACGATTTTTCTTTTTTGGTTGAATTTACCTGATTTTAATGAAAAAATTAAAGATTTTTAACTCAAATTATGAATCTTTAGCTGAAAAGATGAAATTTAAACTAAAATAATAAATCCTTCGCAACAAAGTTAATTAGTAATAGAGTACTAACAACAAAAAAGTAGACTTTTAATTAAATAGGTCAATTTTCAACTACAAAGAAAGAATTTTCAACCAAAAATATAATATTTACATTTTTAGTTTAAAGAGTTAAGTTTCACAAAAAAATATAGAATACAATGAAATTTTTTAATTCTTAAACACAAACATGAATTTTTAACCAAAAATGTGAATATTTAATAAAAAAATGTATTTTTAACAAAAACAGTGTAATTCCAACCAATAGAGAAAAATTCCCAAATTAACCTGAAACTATTAAAAAAAGTTAATTTCCAGTTCAAGAAACGAATTTTTAACCCAATAGGTAGATTTCGCATTAAATAGTTACATTTTTAACTGAAAAAAATTAACTTATAATAAAAAATATTTGTATATTTAACGAAAAAAATAAATAAATTATGAACCAAAAATCAAACAGTTTAATTTGCAGTTGCAAAAATAGAGTTTTCAAAAAAAAATTGTTTTTTAACAAAACAGTTATATTTTAAAATAAAATGATCAATCTACAAATAAATTAGTTGAATTTTCAATCAAAAAAATAAATTTTCTGCCATAAAATTAATTTCTACAAAAAAAATACGAATTTTTAATTAAAAAAGACCAATTTTCAACAAGAAATGAAATATTCAAATTGCCATGTTAAAAAATTAATTTTCAGGCAGAAGAAAAACAAATTTTTAACAAAGTGGTTGAATCTTTAACCAGAACAGATTAATTTTCAGCTGAACACCTGTATTTTTCTACTTAAAAAGATTAGTATTTGAATAATAAGAGGAAAATATGAATAAAAAAGTTGTTTCAGCAAAAAAAATATATTTTAACTAAATTGTTAAATTTTGAAGCCGGAACGGTGAATTTCTACAAAACAGTTACATTTTCAAAACGATATTATGAATTTTGTATAAAAAAGTTCATTTCCAACAAAATATTAAAATTAAAAAAAAAAATAATTAAATTTTCAACCTAATAATAAACTTTTAGATCAGAACAGATGAATTCTCAACTGAAAATAAAGTAACAGACTTTTCAATTTGAAGAAGAAAAAAAATTTCCAACCAAAAATAGTTGAATGTCCTAGTGCAAAAACGTGTAGAAGGGGAAAGTGGGAAGAAGGGATTAGGGGAAAGACTATAAGGCCTGCCATGAATAAATAAAAAGTTTGATAATATATAGACTAAATAATAATATTTTAAATGAAAATTGAAACGCATTCTAAATACTTCTAAAAATATAAGACTAGAAAACCAGAAATGTTTCTCAGAAAATAAAGTAAGTTTTATAAGATAATAATAAATAATAATAAATAATAATAAAGTTAATTTTATTTTCAAATAATTATAAGAGTTCACTTTTCAAAAAGAATATAAATAAATAAAATATATTTTTAATTAAATTCGTTTATGTAGGATAATTTACATTAGAAAGGTTCAAGAAAATAAATTTTTAAAAATGTTTATTGCATTTTTTATCACTTAATAATATTTTAAAAATCGGTTTTTTATAGTAAAACTTCTTTGATTAACATAATTCAAAGTTGATACAAGAACGTAAAAGATTCCTTTATTTAAAACGAATTGATTGACGTCTAATATTATTATATTTTATTAAAAAGTAAGAAAGTTATGGACATTTATATTATATTAAAAATCGATTTTTATAGTGAACATTTCTTCTGTCTAATAATTCACAGTTGATGCAAGAATAGAAAAGTTGTTTGGGTTGATTGACCTTTAATGCTGATAAGCTTCATTAAAAAGTGAGGAGGCTATCGTTTATGCATAATATTTGGGAAAACGGTTTTTTAAAATTTAATTTTTTCATTAACACAATTTAAGACTAATGCAATGACGGAGAACATTCCTTGATTCGATGCCAATCGATAAAGCTGTAATATTAGTACACTTCATATAAGAGTAAGGACGTTATGTTTATTTATAATATATAAAACGTCTGTTTTAAACAAAAAAACTTTTTTTTAATTATATATTTTACAGTTAATGCATGAACAAAAAAGACTTTTAATTAAGAATTTCAAAATAAAACAATTCTGACAATTCTTATAAAAAAACCATAAGATGGAAAAGAAATAGGGTGCAACAGAACTTTATTTCCTTTTCCAGCTCAAAAAATTACTATTTCAAATACGAAATTTGATTAGTCTTATTTGTTATCGTACTTTTCTTTTTTTGCATTATTTTGTAATTTTGGATTTTTTGTAAATTTATTCTTTTAAATTGATCTAAATAAAAACCTTAGTTCATCTATCATTTAAAAACCCAATAATGCTGATAAAACAGATGAAATAATTTAATTGCTCGTATAAACGTACATCTTTTTTAAAGTTGACAAAAAATATTTTTTCTTTGTAGTCTGTACACACTGTGAGACCCATGTCAGTCATACGTTATCGATAAATTGAAATATCAACCTGTATATATGAAACATGCAAAACTGATCGGACGTTCTTTCGCGACAGAAGAGGAATTCATCATCGCAAAAATTACATGGTTGTCGTCGCTTGCCTCCTTCGAGTACTCAACTCAAAGAGAGAAAGTTTCGCCGAGTAGGAAGTAAGTCCTGAAAACATAATTTCAGTTCCTTAAGAAGCAATTAGTTCTGTCCCCAAAGGGACGCTAAAGGGGAAGAGATGGAGGATAGGAATATAAGAGAAGCCAGACATTTAAATTAAGTGGCTTCCTTCGAAATTAGATCAGGGAGAACGTGCATTGCTTCCTTTCGTTCTTATTCTGAGGTTCACCGCGATTTTAAAATTTCCACCTACATTTATGTTATTGACTTACTTTTGGATTAATCTAATTCAGGATTTGGGTTAACGGAACGAACTACCGAAAAAAATTCTCTTGTCCGAGGTTGAAAATAAAATTAATTTTTTTTGTGAGAATTTGTGACATTCCGGTGACCCTCCCTCCCACACCCTTGAAATGTCATCTAACATTTAAGCTAACCCCCTCTTATATGAAATACGAAATATATATGAAATTTTATATAACCGGCAATCGAAAAATTAAATCGAATCTGGCTTCAGTGCCGGTTTTGGGACTAAGGGTCGAACTAAATCTAGAGGCTCTAAACGTAAACTAGTACTATTTTTCACGCTTGATTGACAGCTAATGACCACTTCTTCTTGACCCGTCACTCCTCTTACACTAGACCGCAGCGCAGCGTCAATTCCTGGAAGAAGTAAATTAAGGGGGAACTGAGTCCCGATTCGACTGTTTTTGATACAATTATGAGAATACTTTTAATTTATTTCTTAAGAAATTTTTTTCATTTAGGAAAATTTTTTGGTACGTTTCCTGATTATAAATTTTAACAAAGTTTGCGAATTCGGCAAAAGATGGCCCTGCAACGGTAACGTTAAAGAATAACTTAATAAATTTAAAAATCACTTTTATATTTAAGGCTTCACACTCTTTTTCCTATTCCTCTCTTTTCCCCTTTTTTTTAATAATTCTGATTTTTCCCTGCTTTCAAAAAACTTCTTGTTTTTTCGCTTTAATGTAAACTGAATGAATAGAACTCAATAAGAAAAGCCAACTATTATGGGTAAATGTGATTTTTTTTGTGGGAAAAATTCTACAATTTCATTTTTAGTTTAAAATTCATATCGTTTGATTGCAGATTCATTTAGGAACAAAAAACAAACAATTATTTTAAAAAAATGCAAATATTTTTTCGTAAATTAGTTTCATTTTTAGTTGAAAATTATTTTTTTAACTAAAAATTTGACTATTTCATTTTTGGTTGGAAATTTATCTTCTTTAGTTAACAATTCAACTATTTGGTTAAAAATTCATCTTTTTTTTCTTAACAGTTAAAGTATTCTGATGAAAATTCATATATTTTGTTGACAATTTATCTCTTTTAGCAGAAAATTAAGCTTCTTGGTTAAAAAATAAAATTCTGGGTTGAAAATTATTTCTGGTTGAATGCTGAATTATTTTATTGAAAATTCTTTTTGTTTCTTTATTTTAGTACAAAATAAATCTTCTCGTTAAAAATTTCCTATTTCTTTGCATTAAAAGTGCAACTGCTTGCATTAAAATGCTTTGTTTTGGTTGAGGATTAAAATATTTTGCTAAAAATTCGTCTTTTTTTGTTGAATTTAACTGATATTTATTTTTGATTAAAATATCTTTTGGTTAAAAATGTCACCCTAATGGCGTTGCAATTTTTAGAAATATACTAAGATATTAAAAATACTTGAAAATCACATTAAGTTACTTGATTCAAGTAAAAATACCTTAGAATCTTTTAAAACTTCCTAAAATATTTTTAAAAACCTTTTACATATTATGAGGTCTCTTGAAAATTTTTAAACCTCTTAAAAGCTTCTTGGAAATTTTAAAAACACCCTAAAATATTCAGAATCCTTTGAAACTTTTTTAAGCTTTTAAAGATATTTTGGTTTTAAAAATATCATAAAATATTCCAAATTCTTTAAAACTTTTTAAAGTGCTTGAAAATTTCTTATTTTTAAAAATGCTATAACATATTTAAAATCCTATAAAATCCTTTGATATTATTGAATTTCGTTAAAAAATTTCTTGCAATTATTCAAAATCTGTGAAAATACTTTTGAAAAATATTTTAAAATCTTACCAATCCAACGAAATCTCTCAATTGTTGTGAAAAATTTGTTTGAAATCAATTCAAATATTATGAAATCCCTTAAGATTACATGAAATCTAATGATGTTTTCAGAAATCCTAAAAAATTTAGTAAAACACGTTAAAAGCTTTTTAAATAATTAAAATCCTTTAGAAATCTTATAAAATCTCTTGTAATCTTTGAAAATATCCTCAAACCTGATGAGGTCAATGAAATCATTTTGTATTGTCCAAAACTTTACAATATTCTTCAAAACTTTATGGAAATTTGCTTCCATTCCTAAGAATCATTAAAAATCTCAGAAATATAATAAAATCCCGTTGATTCCACGAAGCTATTACCTAATATTATTATTAGTTAATGATCTAGAAATTCTGGGAAATTTTTTAAACCCGTGTGAACATTTATTTAAAACCCTTTGAATCAACCAAATACTAACAAATTGCCCAAAAAACTTTAAATCTTTGAAAAAAGCCTAAGAATCTTTCGAAATACCGCAGAATATTTCAAATCCTCTAAAATATTTTGAAATCTCTTAAAACTTTTTAAGCTTCTCGATAAATCCATGGAATTTTAATAAATACACAGAAATATTTTTTTTACTTCAAATACTTGCAAGATATTAAAATCAATTAAAAATTCCTTAAAATCTTTTAAACTATCATCTGATCTTCCAAATTCTTTAAAACCTTTGAAAATACTTTTAAATATTTGACACTCTACGAAATCCCTGAATTCTTGTTGTTAAAATCTTTGAAAAATTATAAAAGTATCTTAAGATCCTTTTAATTTTTTAAAATTATTGAAATACTCAAAAATATTATAAAATCCCTTGGAATATTTTTCAAATATCCTAAAACCTCATATGACATATAAAATTGTTCCATTAACTCCAAAATTCTAGGAATTTTTGGAACCAGTATGCTATGTTGTTTAACTCCCTTAAAACGGTTCACATTGTTGAAATTTCCTAGAAACTTTTTGAAGGTCTTGCAAACTCCTTCAGAATTTTCAAAATGTCCTAAAATCTTTTAACTTCTTTACAATACCTTAAAATATTGCAATCTATAAAAAATTCTTTGGAATCTTATGAAATAGCCTAAAATATTTCAAATCTTTTAAAAATTTTCAACGCTGTTAAAAAAATTTCTTAGAATTTTCTTAAGGCTGTGTCTAGTCGTCCCGAGAAATTGGGGGACTTGGAAAAGGTTATGGGCTAGTCGTCCCGAATTTTCGGGACGACTAGCCAAGCGTATGAAAAATATTGGACTAGTCATCCCGAATT
>JAUELO010000179.1:35730643-35750930 GCA_032357855.1 Amphibolips quercusostensackenii | reverse complement strand
GAAATTTAATTGCTTTGTTGAAAATTCGTCTTTTTGATTTGCAAATTCTACCATTGCCCTTAAAAGTCATTTTCTTGTCAAAATTTATACTGTTTTGTTGAAAGTTTGCTTTTTTGTGGTATCTTAATTTTTTTACCTAAAATTTAACAATAACATTTTTGGTTGAAAATTGATATTTTTTTTCTTGAAAATTCATGTAATTTCTTGCAAATTAGCCCTTCTGGTAGTAAATTGATTTTCTTAGTTGAAAATTGATGTCTTTGATTGAAAATGAAACTATTTTGTTGAAAATTATTTTTTTGTGGTTAACCTACATTTTTTCCAAAAGAAAAATTTAACTTTTTTATTTTTTATCGAAAATTTGTTTTTATTAGCTGAAAATTCAACTATTTGGTTAAAAAGGTAGCTTTTTAAATTGAAAATTCGACTAATTTTTTTCCAGTGGGAATTCTTTCTTAAAAATAATTTTTTTGGTTGATGATTTATCATTTAAGTCCATAAATCAATGTATTTTTTCGCAAATTTGACTATTTTATTTGAAATTTGTTATAAAATTTCATCTATTTGGTTAAAAATTTATTTTTTGGTTGAAAATTCAATTCTTTCGTTGGAAATTTTTTTAAGTCAAATAATTTTTTTTTAATTCATTCTTTTTAATTGAAAATTCAACTATTAAATTTTTTTGTGAGGAAATTTCATCAATTTGGTTGAATTTTCTTCTCTGTTGACTGAAAAATCTTTCTTGGGTAAAAATGTAACTTTTTGATTTTAAATTGAAATATTTTTTGTTTGAAGTATAAAATAATACATTTTTTGTTAAAAATCTATTATTTCTGGATAAAGATTCATTTACTTAGGGACCATTCATAAATAACGTAAGGCAGATTAGGGGAAATAACTACAGGAAGAAGTCGGAAAAAGCCTTACATGTGGGGCGGGGGAGGGGGGGGGAATTGTCGGGAAGCTGACTGACGTAATTTTTGAATATCCCCTTAATGGAGACTTGGACTATTTTTTAAAATACTTTTTTTATTATAATTGCTTAAGTTGAAAATTCATCTATTTCGTCGAAAATTCTTTTCTCTTTTTCTGTAAAACATTCCTTGTGTTAAAAACATTATGTTGGTCACAAATAATTACGACTTTCAATAAAAAGTGAACAAAATTTCACTTGACCTACATGAATAAAGTTGTTATAAACTAATTTTGGATTCGCAAAATTGGATTATTTTAATCTTAAGTTGATAGTCACAATAGTATGCAATAATTGACACTTTTTCCTTTTTACACTTTTAAGAAGCGAATATTTCCATCATTTAATAAATCGTAAAAATTCGATCACAATACTAATTTTCAGAGAAAAATGAGACTGGACATTTTGTCACTTTGTCGCGTTTTCAATGCTATTAGAAACACTTCATGGCGACTAATGCGCGCAACGGCAAAAGCACTTACGGAGTACTCAGCATCTCGAGGATACTGTGACTGCTCTCATGTCGAGACAAGGAGAGACGCATAAGTCAGGTTCAGGCGAAGACCCTAGTGTGAAATTTCAGACAAAAATTATTCTCTTATGACAGCTAAGATGTTGACTATATCAAGACGAAACCTTTTTTTGACGACGACATCGATAGGGCGAAGATCGCTTAAAAAACCATAATTTCTCGAGTAAATCTCTGAGAAGAATTTATCGATCACCTGCAAGATATTAAGAAAATGATTGCAAGATATTTCTGTATCGAAACGATGTCACTCTTTGAATTTTTAAAAACGTACAATAAACGGGAAACGAGGGCTCATACGTTCTTTGACGTTGAATCGTTTATGCTCTAATAAATCCTGGAATTCTTCAATATTTTAATTTGGAAAAAAGTTTTAAATCCGTTCTCATAAAATAGAGAAAATAGTTAAAAGGGTTCCTGATTTCATAAGAATTTTATAAGGCTACATATATTATGCTTTTCATTGCAAATTATTGTTAAATTTCTCAAACAGCACATCAATTTTCGTCAACACGTTGACTTAGACCACTCGAAAATTAATCATTATGTATGAACTCTGTGTATGTTTTTAGTTTATTAATCTTTTTGACTCTTAGAAAAACCCGTCAGCTTTATCGTACGTTTTGTGATTAAATATCTTGGATTTTCGAATAGAAATTTTTGATTTATATAATTTTGCTAGATTTGGTCCATGAGATATAATTTTTACTGAAAAGATAATATTTTCTACACAAGTAAGTAAAAAATTGTTACATCATGCAGAATAATTCAAAATCAATACAAGTTTAACGTTTTTTAAGGGCATTACAAAATTTTCGACTTTACTTATTGCATGTTCCTCCTTGAGGTATATAATAGTAATATTTTTCATCCAAATAATTTTTAGGTTTATTTATTTTAATTTATATAGAATGTCTGTTCATTTATGAATAGTTTTACTTTTTCGCGAGGCTCAAATAACTAAGTAATTTCATTATTGTATTTGCTGTCAGACATTTTTGTAAATAAAGCAAGAACATTCTTTTATAATTTGTCCAGCTATACAAAGGCATTTCTACTGAAGATATTCTGCCTAATAGTTTATTGATTTTTTTTTTCACTGATGAAAAACATCTTAAACTGTACGATTTTATAGAGCTGTAAAGAATTATAATAAAATTATTCCTGTTTCATATTAATTATGTCCGACCGTAATCGCCTATATCTACTGACAAATTAGTGCATCCAGGTAAAAAAAAATATCGAAAACCAATATTTCTTTATGTTTAAAAGTTTATATCATATTTTCATAAAGTAATTCAACAATTATTGAATGATCAGATATGTAAAATATAATTTTGTTGGTCAAATATATAATAAATGAATACAAAAAAAAACATATAATATATAATAGAAGGAATTTATTCAACCTCTGTTAGGATAGAAAATATTTTTTTGAAACCATACTGATTTGTCTAGATGAAGCTGGAAAATGCTACTGGAAATTTTATTCATGATGAATTATAATGCCTGACGATAATCGTCTCATTCTACAGAAAAACAGGAAACACTAAGGAATGTATGGAAAAATGATTTCTTGATGTATAACGGATCATATCATAAATCATAAGGTTATTCACCATTTGATGATTGATTAGATACGTATTTAAAATATAATCCAGTTAATAAAAATTGAATAATGATATATTATATAATGTTGCATTGATATAGTATGATTGAATTTTTTAAATTTCGGAAACAAGTTTCTATAAGTGAAACACTTATTTATTGGACCTCTGTTAGTATATAATACATTTCTTCAAAATCATATTAACTTTCTGACTGTAACACGTACTTTTTACTGAAAATATTCTCTCTTATAGCTTATTGTATTCCATTTTTTTTTTGTAAAAATTTATATCAAACTCTATTTATTATGCCCAGACAAAATCGACTACTTCTACTAAAAATGTGATATACTTAGCAATGTGTACAAAAATTACTTTTTCGAGCATGAAGAATCATGTATAAATTTATATAGATATCCAAAAATTAGTGATTAATTAGATAGGTATGCAAAATAGAATTCGGTTGATAACATATAATTGATTCCGATAAGTTATTATTAAATTATTAAATTTGCTAAAACAAGTTTTTATAAGTGAAAAAGGAATATATTTAACCTATCTCACGATGTAATAGATTTGTTCAAAACCACATTGATGTGCCTGACTGCAGCTCGGTATTTCTACTGAAAAATATTCTTCCTTATAGCTTATTAGATTACATTTTTTTCTGATTAATTTCATTTGAACTGTTAGGCATAACCATGATAAAAATGATGATAAAAGCATCAATTTTTAAAAATGAATTATACATTTTTTTATTTGAATAAAGTAATTCATAAAGTTATTCATCATTTAGTGATTGATTAGCTATGTATGCAAAATATAATATAATTTGATTTCATTTTATTTTATTTGAATAATATTCATTGAAATATAATTCTTTGTAATTGAATCAAGCAATATATTCAAACTCTGTTACGACATAATATATATTTCAAAATCATATTCACTTGTCTGGCTGAAGCGCGGAATTTCTACTGAGCACACAAGAATATGTAAACAAAGTTTGTCCATATAAAGGGTCATATCTAAATTCATGAATTTATAAAACAATGAACAATTAATTAGATAGATAAAATAAAAAATATTTATTACATCAAATCTTGTTGATTGAGATGAGGTGTCATTAAACTGTTTAGTTGGATAAAAAACTTGTCTACATGCAAAACCTGCGATTTATTTTACATTTGGATTTATCTGAGTGAAGTTAATAATTTGCACGTCTTGTTATAATAAGGTATTTCTACTGAAAGTTGTTGTTCAAGTGATTGATACAAATTAACATGCCTGATTATAATTGACTATTTCTACTTGCACATGTGTTAAAAGTTTATCTGGTTTGGTTCAAAGATCTACTATTTCGTTTAAAATGTATTTATTTTGTTAAGAATTTAATTTTTTTGTTAAAAAGTTATATTTTTATCGAAAGCTTAATTCTTCTTTTGAATTAGTGTATTTTCAGTTCAGAAATCATCTGCTTATTGAAATATTTTACTGTTTTGTTAAAAATTCAATTGTCTCTAAAAAAATTTGAACTTTTGGATTGCAAATTTAAAAATTTTGTTGAAATTTGTATTCTTTCTTAAAGAAAAAATCTTGTTCAGTTACAAATTTATCTTTTTGCTTAAAAATTAGTCTCTTTTGGTTAAAGATTCAACCACTTTGTTAAAAATCTGTATTTGCTGGTTGTATTCAACTATTTTTTAAAAATTAAAAATCAAAATCTTCTTTGGTTGAAATATTAACGAATACATGTTTTGATAATAATTTAATACAATTAGTATTTTGGTAATTTGTCTTTTCAGCTTCAAATTCGTCTTTTAGGGTTGAAGTTCATCTATTTGTGTTAAAAATTTATCTACTATGGCAGAAATTTTAATTTTTTTACTTGAAAATCATACTGTTTGATTAAAACTGTAACTATTTAGTATGAAAACAACTATTAGGTCAAAATTATACTTTTTCATTAAAAATCATATTTTGGGGTTGAAATCTTAACTGTTTAATTAGAAATTAATTTGTTCCAGTTAAGGATTCAACTATTTGGTTGAATTTTAACTTTTTGTTAACAATTTTTATTATAGATTTAGAAATTTGATATATTGTTAAAAATTTGTCTTTTTAGCGGTGTGCAAAAATTAAAAAAAGCCAGACCCGACGGGTAGGTTGGGTTTTGTTGGGACCATGTCGGCCAAGGTGGGTTATATTTAAAAAATATGTCTTGTAGTTTCTGGTACCTTTAAGTCCAGGGTTTGGATTTTGGGGTCATTTTGCACATCTCTCGCCCTCTTGTAAAAAATTCGTCTTTTTGTCTTGAAAATACTTCTTTTTGGGTTTGAAATTTACATCTCTTGTTAGAAAATTTAACCATCAGGTTAATATTTAACTTTCTTCGTTGAAATTTCACTTTTTTATTCAAAGTTCATATTTTCCAATTAAGAATTTTAATGTTTTATCAAACATTAATTTTTTTGGTTTAAAGATTAAAAATTTGGTTATATTTTTTTTTCTTTTTTGACTAAAAATCTTTTCTTAGGTGAGAATTCATCTTTCTGTCTTAAAAATTCAAATTTGTTGGTTTAAAATTCAACAATTAATTTTTTACTTACACCTTTTTTATTTGAAAATTAACTTTTTGCGTGAAATTTTTTTTTTTGAAGATTGAACAATTTTGCTGCAAATTTTATATGAGATGAATCGTACACGGTGGTCGGACAACGACTATAAAGGTCGGATACCAGTGTTGGAAAGCCATATATAGAAAAGTATTATATTTTGAAAATTTTTAAAAATAGGTAAGGGAACCGGTGCACTCACCTTATTTTAAATTGCAATTTTTAGATAATCGTAACAGAATTATTTTTATGTCGAAGAATCTGTTCCCCTATTTTTGTGAAAAATCAGGCTATTTTCCTTGCTTTGAGAAAAATTTGTACTGCAAGGTCAAGACTTTTTATTTTAGATAGAATTAAAAAACCTGTAATTTTATTCAACAGTTATTAGAGTCTTATTATATAATTTAATAGATATAATACTTCAATCAATTTCAGTCACATTCATGAACAATGGACTTTTTCCATTTCAAGAATAGAAGATTCTTTTCATAACGAAATTTCCTTGTCTTAAATTTACATTAAGTGTCATCTACATTTTTTGAACTTGAGTAAGAGGTAATTTCCAATTCTGCAAAATTAGAACGAGAATTATTTGGGAGAAAATGATTTGAAAGTCAACGCCCTTGTCGTGGATTCACCTTGGAGAGAGGAAAGCAAATCAAGCCCGAGGCCGCTTCTAGGGAAGCCTGAAATCCCTGGGGATTCCCGAGGGACCTTTTCACCATTCTTCCAGATGGCTATTCAGCTACATGTTAAATGATACTGGCAATGCCACGCCACCGTTTCCACTATCGTCCAGGACTCATCATTCGCTTTCCTGCTCCTCCTCTTGTTCCCTCCGTCCACAACCTCCTTCCCCAACCCTTCATCTTTACTACTTCGTTCTCTTGGGCCATTGTTAATGCTCTCTCATTGTCTGTCTTCGCGCGCGTTGCCATACTGTTGGATGAATGAAAAGTGAAATGATACATACATGTCCTATCAACCAAGTCTCGCAGATTTCGCACGAATGTTGGCACGAAAACCAGGGCTGGTTTTAATCACGTTCTTGTTCTCAAAAGATCTTTCCTATTGGTTAAACCATGGTTCACGTGCAATCAAGGAATTCTTCAAGTTTTTAAAGCGAGGTAGATAATTTTTTTAGAAATTTTCTTCTAGAAGTGGATTGTTTGAATTTATTTTTGATAAAGTCTGTCTGGAAAGTATTCGACCCTGTGGTGTACTAAGAGAAAGAGTTAATTCTGGTCAGTGACGATAATACCTCCCTCAAATAACTCCCCTTAGCCATTTTTCCACTAATCAGGCTTAAAATTTCCGAAATCATAGTTTTTCGAATCCTGAGTTTTTATAGTCTTTTTATATCATGTTTATCCTTAAACGACGATTCCTATTAATAAACACTCGCATTTGTTCTACATTTCAAGGTGTTTTGACAATTGTGGGCGACTTGACCGTAAAATCGGGAAAGACTGGGAAATCATCAGGAATTTAATTAAAAACCGAGAATTTACTCCTGATCGCAGTAAAGTTTAAGTTTTCATTATGTGAATAATTGTTTTTAATTTAGAAAAGTGATTTCTACTTTATCTACAGTCGTAGGGTATATAAATGTGTTTATTAGGTTACGGATTCATTTACTTATTTAGACACTCAACTACTTGGTTAAAAGTTGAACTCATTTATTAAAAATTAATTCTTCTATTGAAAATTTATCATTTCATTTAACAATCTATCGCTGGTTAGAAATATAACTGATACTTTGTTAAACTAGCTGTAAATTCGATCGCGAGTGCTTTCACGTTATTTGTATTTATATTTATATGATGCTTATTAAACAAGCACTTTGCTTCGTCATAGAGAAAGCATTAGTGATTTTTTTAGTAATAGACAAAATTAAGTTTTTATTTATGAACAACTTGAGAATATAAATTCACAAAAAATACAAAATTACAAAATAATAAAAAATTGTTTAAAAATACAATGACAAATCAAAAAAATAAGGTTTTGTATTTGAAATGGTAATTTTTGGAGATGAAAAAGGGAAGGGGAAAATTCTGTCGCACACTATCTCTTTCTTAGCCTTATGATTCTTTTACAAAAATTATAAGAATTATTCCATTAAAGAATTTATGATTAAAACGTCTTTTCTATTCTCACATCAACATTAAATTACGAGAGTCAGAAAATCTTTTCTACAAAAATCGATTTTTTATATAATATAAATGACCATAACTTTCTAACTCTTTGATAAAATGCATTCATATTATAGGTCAATCGATTCGTCTCAAAACAAAAAATCTTTTTTATTGTTGCATCAATATAAAATTATATTAAAAAAAAAAAATTTCACTATAAATAACCGTATCTTTAAATATTATGCATTATCATAGCTTTCTTACTCTTTAATAAAATGTGTTAATATCTAGGGCAAATGATTTGTCTTAAATTAACACATCTTTTCAATTTTCACATTAACTCTAAATTATAAAAATGGAAAAATTATCAGTTAATTCGTCTGGAACCAAGGAATCTTTTATAATTTTACATCAACTTTGAATTATGTTAATAAAAAAAGTTTTACTATAAAAACTGAATTTTAAAATATTATAAGGTGCTGAAAAAAATGCAATACATATTTTCAAAAGTCCTTCAGTCAGTTTGATGATGCTAGTTGTTAAAATAAGCCCTAGAAATTTCGTTAATTTATTTATTCACACCTAATTAAATGAATTAAAAAATTTTCAAAAATGTTACCATTACCAGGCTTTCTCTATGAGCAAAAATTCAACTATTTTGTTGAACATGTGTTTCGTTTTTAGTTGAAAATGACTTATTTACATCTGGCAATGCAACTATTATACCAGTTGAATATTGCATAATATTGATTGAAAACTCATTTCTTCTGCTGAAATTCATTTTATGACTCAAAATTCAATTATTTAATTTTTGGTTGAAAAATTATCTTTTTAGTTAAAAATTCGTCTTTTTGGTAAAAATCAATCTTTTTGGATAAAAATTAATTCGTTTATTTAAACAATAACTTATTCAACTTTAAATATAATTATTTAAGTTTTGCTTGACAATTTATCTTTGTTTTAGTAAAAATTAAATTTGTAAGTTTAAAAATTTAACTATTTTATTTGAAGATTCATTGCTGTTTTTTTTTAAACTCATGTTTTTGGTTGAAAATTCAACTATTTCAGGTGAAGATTGATCATTTAGATTGAAAGTTCACGAGTTAGTTTAAAAATTAATTTTATCAACTAAAAATATAACTATTCCATTGTCGCTTCAAAGTTGATTTTTTTCAGTTCAAAATTCAACTATTTAGTTAAAAATTTGCCTCCATTAATTGCAAATTTAACTATTTTCTTAAAAAATTTATTTATTTTTTTTAAATTTTATTTTTTGGTAGAAAATTAATCTTGCTCCTTAAAAATTCACCCTTATAGTTGAAAATTAAAGTACCTCAGTTTAATTTTTATCCTTATAGTTTAAAATTTATCATTTTGGCTTAAAATTTAACTATTTTGAAACATTTTTTCAACTGAAATCTTGAATTTTCTATATTTTATTTAATATTATATTTTTTAGTGAAAAATTCAAAAATTTGTTTTAAAATTTAATTACTTTGAAATTTGCCGCTTTTTGTTATTTGAATTTAATATATTAATTAACCATACCAATATTAGGAAAATAAAATAATTTGATAATAACAGAAAAATTTGATAATTTTCATGAAAAAGGAACGTTTATCAAAATTTAGTGAAAATGTTTTGTAAAAAAATTCTAATAAAGAAGATGAAAATATTTCTGTAGATCTTTTTGGAAAATTTTTTAGGTAAAAAAATATGCCGTGGGTACGTGTACCGAAATTTCGACACGAATAGACGCATTTTTTTAATACGAATAGAAGAAGCTGGAAAAAAAGCTATTTACACCGAAATTTCGGTACGAATAACCATATTTTTTTGGTACGTATAGACACTTCCATAATATTATTTTTAAAATCTGCTTGGTGCCTAAGAAAATTTTAATTTCTCATTTTTCATATTGTTTAATACAAATGAAACAAAGAATATGCGTACTATTAAAAAATAATTAAAAAAAAAAATTATGAATCTTTTCGAGATGAAATATTTTATTCTAAAATATTTATTTGTATCTTGAATAGTTTATCTGGAAAATCTATTTATTTTTTATTTTTATTAACACTTTACAAATTCAAAAAAAGCTATTTCTCTCATGTTCAGAAAGTTTTTTATAGTTCATATACCCAAAAATAGAATAAAATTGTTCGTGACACGATTTTTACATTTTTTGAAAAAAAAAAAGATTACTTTCCTCCGGATCATTCAAGAGATTTGAAAAGACTTCGAAGAAATAAAAATATTTTAGAATATTTCAGAAGATTTAAAGACTTTTTTAAAAGATTTAAAAAAAATGTCAAAGCATTTTCAAAGATTTGATTGTGTTGAAAGTCCTGATGGTATTTTAATAAATTTTCTAGGATTTCAAAAAATATCATAAAATTTGATTGAATCGCATGAATTTTGTAGTATTTTTATGCATTTCAAAGAATTTATTCACGAAAAGTGAGTGATTTCATATGATTTTAAAGATTCGAAGAGATTATTCGATATTTTTTGCAATTAATTTAGAATTCTTTCTAAGTTCCTATTAATTTATCTTGAACTCTTTCTAAATCTGTGAAAATCTCATGAATCTTATTGGACGTTTCATTAAATCCTAATATTTTTAATATATTTGAATTGCTTTTAATTCACTCGATTTTTTAAAAATATGTCCTGAATTTTTATGAGTTTTACAGAATTTGCCTCATACCACTTAAATTCCTCTTAATTTACTGTAATTTTATTGCAATAAATGGAATTTTCTTTCCGATTTATGTAAATTCTTTTACATTTAAATTAAATTATTGATAAAATGTTAATAATTATTATACATTTTTCACCTTTTTGAAATAAACCAGTCTGTGGTAGCCCTGAGAATGATAAATTAAAGATTTATAAATTAAAAATTGTTTTATTTTTTATTACATTCAAAAAAGGTTTTATGTTAAAAATGTTACAAAATAAGAATTTTAGTCTCTACATGATAACGGTCTTTCCTTTTCATTTTAAACATTTGATTGTGCCTAAACAAAAATTTAAAAAAAAGTTTGATCTAAAATAGGATGACCTCCTCCTATTGTGTCAAAAAAAAGTATTTATATTGCAATCTAATGATAATATTGTAATATCTGTAATGGCTCTATCAGAATTTTTGTCTGATTCTGATCAGTGTCTAATGCAAACTATTTAGTGCGGAAATGTTTTCAGCAGGCCAAATAACATTTCACTAATGGAGATGATGTTTTGAGTAGAAAGTGCCTACCTAATACAGAACAATTTAAACATTTTGTAATTTCCGTTACTCTAAACTTTTGTAAAATTGACGAGAACATTCTACGAAATTGTATGCTATATTCCCAACTTCCGCACTATGTTTCAGAACACCAATAGTTTCCCCAAAAGTTCTTTGAATCGATTTAGAGAATTTAAAGCAATTAAAAACTTTAGCAATAGTCTGGAATTCACATACAGCGTGCTATAGATTTTTTAGATATTTAAGAATATCCTTAAAATTTGGATATTTTAAAGTAAAATTTAGGAAAGAAAAATACTGAAAAAGAAAAAAATACCAGAATGTGATAGGAAAAATATTTATTGATGACAAAGCTCTTGATAAGTATTACAAAATGCAAACTTTTTTGAATTGCTGACTATGAATAAAAAGAAAATTAAACATTTAAATTTTATAACCTAAGAAGAGAGAATTCTTATATCTCTTTCGCTTGCAATTTGATAGCGTTTGGTTTAATGAGCACTGAATGAAATCGAGTAAGCGAAAATCGCTAATAGGTGCTCATTTCTCGGGCTTGACTCGTCACAAAAATTGTGTTTGTGAGTGGAAAAGAAAGGACGCTGAAAAGAAATGACGAAGAAGAAAGAAAAAGGGAGAGATAATATTAATTGACTCTTTCCATTGTCCTCAATATTCTAGCCTCTCGCGACTCTTGAAGACACTCACCCCATTCACTTTGACTGTCTTAACTACATGACACGGTTTCCAAAAACAATATTCTCCACAATAATGAAGCAAAATAACACTGAATTTGTTTTATTAATAATGAGACAACAGCTCGCAATTTGGTAGTTATGTTTTCGGGTAGCTACCGGGACAGCTGAAGTGTCATTGTGAAAGGGTTGGATGAGGACAAGCGAACCGTAATATGCCAACGTTTATGGAGTAGGTAATAAAGGAACATTGAATAAACCTATTCTAAGAGTCTTAACCTTGACTTAATAAAATTATAATTCCTAATCTCTTAATAAATAATTATACTGTTCTGTGAAATCCTATATTAAAAAGTGCATGGCGCTATTTTCGATTATTTCTTAAAACTATTTGAAGCAATTCGACACTATTGTTGTCGGGAAACCCGTGTTCGTGTTAAATGAAGCTTTAATTATTCCTTGACAAATTTTAACTGATTTTTTCGTTTGAGAAATTAATTTCATGAAAAATTGACAAAGATTCCAAAACATTATAAATTATTTCTTGAAATTCCGAAAAATGATGCTGTCGATTTAAAAACAAAATTTTGTAATTAGCAACATTACAAAGTTTTATAAAAAATTTTATTAAGCTTGATAGACATAAAAATATTTAAAAACATTCAAAATCATGTTCCAAATTCAAACACTTCAAAGAAGTTAGAAAAAACTGCATTTTCTTAAATATGAAATTTTTTAAAATTTTGGAATATTTTTTAGAATGTTAGGAATAGTTCGAGTTAGTATAAAAGATATCTATCTTTCAACTCTATAAACGTCCTAATAATCTTTTAAAGGGACTCTTGTTTTTTCTAAAATATTTCAAAATCCAAAACAAGTTATATTACAAGGTATTATTAAATGTGTTATCATTGCCCAATAATTAAATAATCCAATAATACTAGAAACGTAAAAAATATATTTCTTGAATTTATATCTAAAGGTAATGAACCTGAATAATAATTCAAAGAAATTTGTATTACATTATCTTATGCTTAAAATTCAGTCCATATTTAAATAAAATTATTGTGGCAACTATGTCAGATTCAATTTAAACGGCTTTGAATTCCCAACTTTTTTAGTTTTGAGCTTAAACAGATATGTTTTTAACCAAAGAATGGAATAGTTAAATTTTCAGCCAAAGAAATTAATTTTTCACAACAAAAAAAATCCCAACTAAAGTGATGAATTTTTAACCAAAATCATGAATCTTGAACTGGAACAGATAAATTTTAAACCAAAAAGATAAATTTTAACGAAAAAAGTTTAACTTCCAACCAGGTAGTTTTATCTTCAATCAGGAAGATAAATTTTCAACCAAAAAGTATGAATATTTAACTGAAATACTTGAATAATCAAACAAAAAGATACATTTTCATAGAAGATTAATTTTCAAACAAAAACATTAATTTTCGACAAAAATTTGATTATTTAACAAAACACATGAATTTTTGACAAAATAAATGAATTATCAACTAAAAAATACAAATTTCTTCACAAGTAGTTGGATTTTAAACTAAAAAAGATAATTGTTTAACTGAAAATAGAGCAGTTACATTTCTAGGACTAAAAATTAATTTTCAACCAAACTGATAAATTTTTAATTTATTAATTAATTTTTAATTGGGATAGTTAAAATCTCAACCAACAAGATCAGTTTTGAACACAAAAGATTAATTTCTAATCAAAAAGACGAATTTTCAACAGAATACATGAATTTTCAACTAAAAAAGGTAAATTAAATAGAAACTGATAAATTGTCGATCAAAAATTAAATAGCTAAATTTAATGTTAAAAAAATTGATTTTTAATTTAGAAAAATATTTTTAGTTAAAAAAATTTATTTTTAGTTAAAAAAATTTATTTTTAGTTTAAAAAATTTATTTTTAATTAAAAAATTTAATCTTTAACTAATGTGATAAATTTACACTTGAAATGATGAATCTTCAAGTGCAATAATTTAATTTTTAAACAGAAAGATTAATTTAATTTTCAGTCAAAGAAAAAACGAATTTTCAACAAAATAGCTTATCTTATAATTAAAGAGATGCATTTCTAATCAAGTTTTATAAAGATTCAACATTAATTTTCAAAACTTGAAAACATTTAAAACAAGTTAGGAAAAACATACATTTTTTGATATTCGGAAATAAAAAATTTGAAGCTTCTTCAAGATTTTGAAAAGTTTCATGATAATAAAAAAATTTCTTAAAATTCCTTAAAAAGTGTATACTGATTTTTTATTTTAAAAGATGAATTTCAAAAGAAAATTGTCAAACATTTCACAACATTTTCAATTATTTCCTAAAATTCTGAAAAAGGATATAAACCATTTGAAGCAAAAATTTTAAATTAGAAAGATTACAAAGTTTTTATACAAAGTAAAATAAAAAGTAAAAAAAAATTTACATTTATGAAAATTTTAAAATACAAATTTTGAACATTTTGAAGGATTTTAAAAGGTTTCACCATGGAAACACATTTGCTAAAATTTACGGGATAATTTAAACTGACTTTTTAATTTCAAAAATTAATTTTAAGAGAATTTTTTAATAGTCTTGAAAACATTTTAAATGGTTTCCAAAACTGTCAAAACAGAATGTACAAGATTCGATGGCAATTTTTTTCATAATGTTAAGAATATTTACAGAGAAATTCGAATAATTTAATAAGATATTCAAAAGGTTTAAATTTTTTGGAAATTATTAAAGAATAATTTGAAAAAATGTACAAAAATTCGAAACAAAAATATAAATTTTTGGAAATTTTGAACAAATTTTCGTAGCTTTTCAAGAAGTTTTAAAGGCTTCAAGAAAACAAGAAATTTTTCTTAAGCTTCCTGAAAAATTTGTTTATGTTTTCTCAGTTTATAAATTGATTTATAAAGACAATTGATTAAGGTTTTAGAACATTTCTACAAACGTCGAAAAAATCTGGACGATTTAAGGTCAACATTTTCTTAATTTTGAAAGATTTTTTAGAACTTTTAGAATGGTTTGAGTAAGGTTGATCTTCTAACTGTCTAAAAGTTTTAAATAGCCTTTGAAACAATTTTAATTTTGCCTAAAAATTTTCTAAATCCTGAAAAATAAAAAAAACATACTTTTTCGACATATCTGAAATCTTTCAATTTTGTTCTGAATTTTCTCAAGAATCTTAGAAAAATTATATATTGATATTACCTTCAAAAAAATTGACAAAGAAAATTAAAAATGGAATTTTTATGCGATATTTTTTTTTTTATTAAAAACTATTTATCCCAGAAAATTATAAGTTGGGTACTATTTTTTCTCTTCTATGACTGAAAAATCTTTTTTTGTTAAAAATTGAACTATTTGGTGGAAAATTCGTCTTTTTGTTTTAAAAATTGATCTGCTTTTGTTAAGAATTCTACTATTTTGTTGAAAAATGGTATTTTTTGGCTACAAATGCAACTGGTTGAAAATTTATCTTTTTTTTCATTAAAGATTTATCATATTAGTTGAACATTTACCTCTTCGGTTGACAATGTGAATTTTTTTTTTTCGAATCCGTCTTTTTTGTAAAAAATAAATATTGTACGTAGAAAATTCATATAGTTCGTTAAAAAAATCACATTTCCGTTTTAAAAAATTAAACTGTTTTATAGAAAATTCGTCTCTTTTGAAAAAATTAAATTTTTTTTGGTTGAAAATGCGAATAAAAAAAAATTAATTTTTTGTTTTGTTTTAGGATTCAGCAATTTTCTAAAAAAATATATCTGTTTTGTGGCGAATTCAACTGTTTTTTCTTTAAAGGTAAAATCTTATTTGGTTTCAACATCATTTATGTATTAAATTTTTCGTTGAACATACACTTTGAAGTACAAAATTAAATGTTTTCTTTTTAAGAAACATGACATGAAATCCATTTAGTTAACGTGAGCTAAAAGACTTTTTTTCAAATGCAATCTATTGAAAAAGATAGAATATCATTTTTCCTTACAAATATGAAAGGTCGAATTTCTGAAAAAGCTGATGAATTTGTGACATTAACTCAGTTATGAAAAATATGTTCCACACGAAGATGTTATTTATGTAAATAGTTCAAATATTAAAAATCGAAAATTCTAATTCTTCTTATTGAATAGGATATTTCAAATTTTATATTTTGATGATAGAAAAAAGTTTTTTATAATTTTCAACTTTTAAAAAAATAATCAAAAAGATTTAAATTTTTAATTATTTTAAAATAAAATTTCAGAGCGTTTTAAGAATTCTGAAAAGTTTAGGGGAACAATTTTATTAGGATTCCAGAAAAATTTTCAATAGATTTTGAATTAAAAAAAAAATTGTAGGAAAATATTTTAAAAGATTAAAAATAATTGTAACTTATTTCCCGCAATTTTGAAAAAAATGTGAAAGTTTTTTAAATGAAATTTTTTAATTTCACAAGATTGAAAAATGTTAGAAAAATGCAAAAGGTATCTAATGGAATGAAAAATTTTTCTCAAGATGTCTGTGTAAAATGATTTTTTTTATTTACCAAAATAAATTTCAAGAGAACATTAAAAAAGATTTTAAAGATTTCGAAAACTGTTAAAAAAGAATCTAAAAGATTTTAGGGAAATGTTTTTAATTTTGTCGAATTTTTCTAAAATTTTATGAAAAATTGGAATAAATTAAAAATATATTTAAAAGTTTTTAAAAAAATTTTCAAAATAATTAAAAATTTGAAAAGATTTTAGATTTTTAAAGATTTCGTGATAAAATTTTAAAGTTTTTTAAAAGATGTTAACAGTTTTAAGGATAATAAGAAAAATGTCTTAAGATTCCTGGGAATTTATAAAACAAATATGTAATAATATTTAATATTTCAATGTCAGCAAATTAATTCTAAAACAATATTCAAAAAAATATTTTAAAACATTTAAACAAAATTACCAATATTTACCTTTTTTCTAAGCATCAAAACGTCCTAAAATTTTTTCAAACTGACCTACATTTTTTCTAGAATTTTGTAAAATCCTCTCAGATAGAAAAAGGTCTTAGAAACTGTCTAGACACTGTTTCAATGCATCTGAAGTCTTTACAAATCTTTTTGAATTTTCTCATAAAACCTTAGAAAATTATATTTATTTACCTTTGAAATAAATAAACAAAAAAACTGATGAAATAAGTATTCGTATTATATTACAAATATTATTGCCTCTAAATTATTATTTGCCTAAGATGTTTTTAAAAATTAAAACTTTTTTTTTTTTAATTCAACAATTTTTTCGAAGAAATTTTTTTTTGTTTGAAAATTAATCCCTTTTGGTAAAAATTTCTTCTACAATTTTTAGACAATTTATATTTTTTTTCAAAAATTTAGCGGTATAATTGCTTATATGAAAGTATTATATATTATTTCTGTAGTTATAATATCGTCTTTTACAGTCAACATAAAATATGACACTTATTTGTTTTTTTTTTTGTTTGAAAATTCATTTAATCAAATTTATAGGAGTTTAATCTTTTTTATTCAAAACTTAACAGTTTAGAAGACAATTAATCTTTTTTGGTTAAAGATTCATTTGTTTTATTTGAAATTCAACTTTCATTTTTGGTTTTAAATTAAATTATTTGATTGAAAATTCATGATTTTTGTTAGAGATAAAAAACTTCAATAAAGAATTCAATTATTTCGTCGTAAATTTAATTATTTTGTTAAAAATTCAACGATCTGTTTGAAAATTCGTCATTTTTGATTTAAATTTTCACTATTTAGTTGAAAATGCGACTGTTTGGTCTAAAATTAATTAATTTTTTTTATATTTTATATGTTTCTTAAAAAATCATCTTCCTTTGTTGGAAATTTATGTTTTCGGCTTTTACAGTCAACTGTTTTCCAAACATTCGTCTTTTCAGCTTAAAATTTCAACCTTTTTTTGAAAATTTATCTCTTTTGGCAAAAAAACTAACATTTTTCGTTGAAATTTTATCTTTTTTGGTTAAAGCATTAACTATTACAGTTTTTTTTTTAGGAATTCATCTTTTTGGTCAAAAATTTAACCACTTGGCTGAAAGTTAAACTGCTTTAATGAAAATTGATGATTTTGGTTAAAGAATCATCATTTAGAATATCAATTTTCATCAGTTATCAAAATTATATGTCTTTCCTTCTCGTTTATATTATTTCAGATAATAGAAACTGAAAAACAAATATTTTGTGATAATAATAATTTTACGTTTTTGTTAAAAATTTGCATAAAAAAAAAATAATAATCGTACCCGCGTTTATTTTTTAGTTACCTTAAATTTATTTTTTTAAACAGTATTAAATGATGGATAATAATCAAAGAAAAGATGATATCCTTCTTCAAACGTGCTGACTTTATTACGTTCATAAAACTGTAATTAGAGACTATGATGAATATTATTTGTGGTAATTAAAAAATACCAACGTTAATGATGGAACACTGATTAAACTTTGTCGAGAAATATACAATATTGTGGAAATTAAATGTGTATTCATACATTTTATTCCCCTCATTCTGAGCTGGAACACGGATTTATGAAAAAATCGTATCTTCCGCTTAAAATAGTTAGACTTTGTCACAATTTAAAACTTTCTATTTCCAAATTTTAGAAAAAGGAAATAACTATATTTCTAAATTATAATAGAAAATGTTATGAATAAATATAATGATGATTTGGCACAGGAATTATAAATCAAATTGACATTTGGCAAATGAAATTTCGTAAAAGAATTATGATTCTGAACTTGGATGAGAAATATATATATATATATATATATACGAATTAAAAGAATCCTATTGCAAGTAAGAATTCGCTAGAGTTTGTTATAAATTTACATATTTTGTTTGAAATTTATTTTTTTATTTTGCTTAAGAACCACTTTTGTTAGTTGAAAATTTATCTATTCCAGTTTTGGTTGAAAGTTAATCTTTTTTAGTTGAAAATTTAATTATTTGCTTGACAATTCATGCTTTTTGTTGTATTTTGTCATTTTTGGTAGAAATTTAATCTTCTTAAGTGAAAAGTGAAGAACTGAGTTAAAATTTGAAATACTTTGTTCAAAATTAATTTATCAATTTACGATCTATTTCTTTGTCTAGAAATTCTTTTCTTGGTTAAAAATCAACTTTTTCAACTGTGAATTCAACTATTCTATTTCTAGTTGAAAACTGATCATTTTTATTTTTAAAATGAAATATTCTGTAAAATTTTTCATTTTTTGATTTCAATTGCTTTCAATATAGAATAAAAATATTTTTCACTTGAAATATCAACTACTACATTTTTTCTTGACGATTAATCTTTTTAGTTAAATTCGACTGTCTTTGATTCAGAATTGAAATTTGTTATGAGTCGACTTATTAACTATTATATTTTTCGCTGAGAATTAGTACTTTTAAATTAAAAATTCCATTACTTAGTTGAAAGTTAAGCTTCTGTGCTAAAAATTAATTTTTATTTGTTGAAGATTTATCAGTTAAGCTGAAAATTCTTCTATTTTGTTAAAACTTAAATATTTTTTTAAAATGTAAGTATTTGATTGAAAATGTAACTGCTAGCTTAAAAATGTTACTGTTTTGTTCAGAATTTGCCCTTTCACACTGAAAATTCAATTGTCTTCTAAAAATGTGTCTTTTTGGTTTAAAAAAATTAACAATGTAGTATTTGGTAAAGTTGAATGTTTTTTGTATGAAAATTTTAAAATTTGATTCAAATATTATCTTCTGTAAGTTCAAAATTGAGCTATTTAGGTTAAAATTCATCCGTTTTGTTGAAAATGTGATTATTTTTTCTTTAAAATTAAATCGTTTTGTTATAAATGTTGTTAAAAGTTCAACTTTTTTGTTGAAAATTTGGCATTTTAGGTATCAATCTCGTCCTTTTGAATTTAAAATTCAACTGTCTTGTAAAAAAATTTGTTTTTAATTTGAACGGCTTGTTAAAAGTTTATCTTTATAGGTGGAAAATTTAACTGTTTTATTCTAAATTCATTCATTCTGTTGCAAATTCAATTATTTTACTGAAAATTAAAATGTTTAATTGAAAATTCGTCTTTTTGCTCAAAGATTCATTTCTTTTGGTAGAAATTTTATCTTCTTGGTTAAAACCGCAACCGTTTCGTTAAAAAATAATCAGTTTTGTTTGGTGATTTGCCTGTTTTGTCACCAAATCGTCCTTCTAGGTTAAATTTCATTATTTTTTAACCAATTTTTAAATATTGTTGCTTGAAATATCAAGTACTATATTTTCCGTTGACAGTTTATCTTTGTAGTTAAATTCGACTGTTTTTCATTTTAAATCTTTTCCTGATCAGAACATTAACCATTACATTTTTTGTCGAAGAGTAATTTTTTTTTTGAAAATTATACTGTTTTGTTCAAAATTCGTCTTTGATTTGAAAAATCAATTATTTTGTTTTTAGTTAAAGTCTGTTTGGTTAAAAATTTATCTTTGTAGGTTGAAAAG